>CANTUZ010000003.1:16148522-16608522 GCA_947846985.1 Fratercula arctica | reverse complement strand
GCGTCTCTACCCCTGAACATGATCTGTATCGTTTGAAAAGCGTGTTGCCTTTAGCCTGTCTCCCTGCCCGGTAAAGAAATCTGTCGTTTTCTGTAGTCCCACAGACTTGTATGACAAGAAGAACTAGTTTCTAATTTTATGCCCATTGAGATAAACCACTAATGCTGGATGAAGGCTAAAAGGTAGGATTATAATACTACCCCACTGAACTGCATTTCATCAGCTATAACTTTCCAAAGCCAGATTTGTAAGTAAGCCCTTTACAGCTAAGGAAACTACAATTATCTTTTCCAGGGCTTCCTATGTTAATACTGGTAACAAATTCAAATGGTTCTATCAACACGAAATATCCCAGAAGACTGAACCACCGCAGTGTGTGGAAACTGCAGATACCGAGGTGCTGTGTACCAAACAAATATTTCATTTTATACCTAATCTTTTATTATTTTTATTAAGTGTTTTGAAAGTAAATAGGGAAAGGCTAAGATGCATGACTAATAGCTAAGCCTGCTGAATGCTGAAACTGGTTATCAAAAGCTACCAAGACTTTGCCCTTCCTCTGCATTGAGACAATCGGTAATGAGGGAGTTCTCCAATGGCCTATTCTCTAGCCTCAAGGAGGCCGGGGATACACAATCCCCAAGGGAAGGTAACAGTTTATCCTTTTCCACAAACACAGAATGCCTCATTTAGAAACGTGTAAACTGCATTTTATTAAAAAACAAATCCACCTCAATGCCGAGAGCTCCATGAGAACAGATGGACACCATATATTCCTTATAACGCTGCCTTCCAACTCTTCCTTAGAAAGACATACGCAGAGATAAACTGCTAAGTCGCACCTTTTGTGGGAGTACCTTAAAAAAAAGCAACTCCTTCATGGAAGCTTTTCATAAAGAGAAATACCGTTTTCATCAGGTTAGGTGATACCGACTTGCCCTAAGAGGCAGCCCATGTGCCATTTGTTGAATTAAGCTTAAAAAAGTATCGCTCCTATGTTCTGGATGACTTT
Organism: Fratercula arctica; assembly: GCA_947846985.1. Lineage (NCBI taxonomy): Eukaryota > Metazoa > Chordata > Aves > Charadriiformes > Alcidae > Fratercula > Fratercula arctica. The sequence continues at coordinate 16,607,510 of CANTUZ010000003.1, read as the reverse complement.
TCAGCTGCGCTAATTGGGTGGTTATGATTCTGGTTAAATAAAAGGTGGCTTCCTGTTATTAGCGCAATAACCATCTGACAGCGTAAACCGGAGTCTTTACCAAAATAAACAAACATGACTAATTTTTTAGGCCTGGCAACATGCTAAAATATCAGTGTGATTAGCCAGTAAATCCCATTTTAAGAAACCTTTTTATGACTGGGGACTTCTGCCACTTTACAAATGTATTCCTCTAAGCCCACTAATTCAGTTAGCCTTTTCAATCCATTGTATTATTCTTGGGCCAGCTTCATTTTGCATTAAATCCACTGCAGAAAGCTAAATTGAACGCAAAAATCAGACTTGATCCAGGCTTCCTTTTGTTCAAAGATAGAGACCGAAAGTCCTCTGCTGCTGCCACACACTTTCATCACCAATTTATAGGAACCGACAGTGTAAGGGAAAAGCAATGAAAGTCATTGTTTTGGGACTTCAAAGCATCTCTGTATCTGGGGAAGGAAATCCTTTCAGTCAGCAGTGCTTTCCCCCCAGACTGCAGGTGGGTGAAAAGTTATACCCAACTGGAAGTGCCCCAGAGCCATAGGGATATTAATGACATACAAGGACTATTTAAAAAAAAAAAAAAAAAAAAAAAAACCAACATAGAATAGTAAGAACACAAGGGGTCTAATTAAGAAAATGAAATGGGAAATTGATTGGTGGGTGCTTTATGCTGAAGCGGTGAACACTAAGAATACGTGAAACGCCGGCACACTCATGTCTATTTTTCTCAGAAGCACTCGTTGTCAAGCGTCCAAGTATGTATGCCTTTAAAGTGTACCACGGCTTCATTTTAATGGAGGAAAAACAGAAGGTCAGGCTTGGGAGGGAAGCAAATCACCGCGAGTCCAATCCTGCTCCCATTAAAGTCAGGGAGAGCCTCGCTGCTGATTGCACCAGCAGCAGGATGGAGCCCCTGTTGTATTTCTGATGTACGTGACAACCTGAGCAATAAGAACTGAGAAACACTTCCTATATGTCTTACCATTATGCTGGTGACAAGGATCAAGACAAAAAAAGAAAAAAAAAAAAAAAAAAGGAAAACGTGTTGATTAATCAACAGGAATAACCCAGTGCTTTGCAACTGCACTGCCATGAAGATTTTCCGCCTTTCTTACTGCGAAAGATTTGATAAGAAATCATTTTCCTCCTCACGAAGTACAAACCCGAAATCGGAACACACAGGTACTGAGACAAAAGCATTAATCAAAACTTACCTTAATGTCTTGCTCTGAGCTATCAGTTACAGCTTTCTGAGCAGCACTGGAGAGTGAATTTGCCACCTGTGGCTGAGCTTCTAGGAGCTTCTTCAGCTTCAAATCCACCAACTTACTGTTTTGTTCTGCTAAATATGCAAATACCACACACAACAGAGTGAGATGCATTTAAATGCAGAGTCGCTACAACAATGTAGCAATTTAAAAGGTAGATTTCATTCACTTTGCTATCATTTCCAACTTAAAAAGTAAAAGCTAGAAGGAAAATAATTTTTTTCTTGTGATTCAGATTGGTATAGATTTGTGTAATGTACGTAGATAATGCCTAAGTTCTCTCAAAAAATATATGTAGCACTCAGCTGAACAAGTGTGCTTGAAGACAGTAGATGAAAAACCACTGAAAGTAGACAATGTTTACTTGAAGTTGCTCCCAACCTGTACATACCTATACTTTGGCATAAACACACACTTAAAGAGCCATTTATTTTACGATGACATATAACAATTTATCACATATTCTAAGTACTGATAACTCCTCAAGTTTATGAACTACTAATTCATCCTAAGGCTCCTTGGCACAGCTTCTCAATGTTAAAATTTCGGTATCAAAAGACAGCTTTCTAGCAATATTTTACTATGATTTACAGAATACATTGAAGCCATGAAAGCCATAAAATCTATCTTTGAGCCGCTTCATAATTGCATTGAAGGGACAGATTTGAAGTCTGCCAAAGCCTCCAAATTTTTTTCACTGGTTTTAGCAGCTTGGACCAGAGGCCAAAGAAAGAAGAGTTGAGAATTTTATCTCCCAATAATGTTCATTCTGTACGTGACCATTGACTATATGAACTTGTAACACACCTACACACACAGATACCTACACACACATAGATGATGAGAAAGGCGTTAATAACAAACCACAGCGCAGCTCTGTGGAGCTAACCCTGGGTAGGAAGGCAGAGTAACGCTGGTGCAGAAGCCCCCAGACATACTCTACATGCAGCACCATGCGAGAAACCACCCCTGGAAGGGAGCGAATGCAGCATCACCTGCGGATATTATGCACGTACATCTGGGCCGTGGGTTAAAACCAGAGAAAATAGCGGTCACTACGTTTTCTATAGGCACAGCCTGATTTTTTCACTTCTAGCTGGTGTGGGAAGCGGAGCCATGACTGTTTTGCCACACAGCTCCTTCCAAGGTTTGGAGCGCTCCCCGATTCACGTTAGCCAAAATGTTTTTGGCATGCTGGCAATCAAACGATGTCTGCCTCCAGCAGCAAAGGGCTGGGCCAGGTTATGACGAAGGATAGTTTCCCTTTCCTCTGTCACACCCAGTCAGGGTGCCCTTAATTGAGGCTCACATGTAAGTACATGCACATTCTCCTGGGTTTATACATAAACATCATGTAATAACTATGATATAAGAGGTTCACATTTTATCAGATACATTCACAGCAGCGTATGGTAGCAGGACCGACACAGACAGACAGATGCAATATTTAAAACCAACAACTGGCAGCAAAAACAATTTTAAAAAGTTTTCTCTTCTTGAGAGAGATGGGAGGGACTAAGATTCAGTAGGGGACAAATTAATTAAGATGCTCATAATGATCCCAAATGTGAAATGTCCCTTACTGTTTTGCGTTTAGGTGCTCTCAGGAGATTCAGCCTTCATTAGAACTTGGTATGAATTGGCAGAATCCCACCGAAATCTGTGTACGCTGATTTCTATCACAGCATTAGACTGCTTTCTGTATTACTGCCCATCCCCTTCCTGACTCGTTCGTCCTTCAGGCTGCTGTGCAGATAGAACTGCAAAATGATGTTCCAAGCTTTTTCCAGAACATCTTCCCATGGTGGAGATGAAACGTTGGGGAGTGGGTTTGTATCCCGGAGAAGGTACCTCTTAAGAAAAAAGGCCCACAGAAATAAATGTTGGTAAGTCACTGGGGCTATGTGACAGGAATATTCATTTACTGATTTTCTATTTCTCCTGAAAAGAACCAGTATTTATTGGAAATTTATTTGACAGGATTCTGCTCTAAATCAGCTTAATTCAAATGCTGGAAACACTAAATACATTTTCTTACGTGTTTGGAAATCCTCAAATAAAAAAAATAAAGGACATGACTCAAATCTTTTGCATTCAAAAAAGACTAGAAAGTGCTATATACACATCATTGTTGGTTTAAGTTACAAAGAGCAAACACTAAATGAAGTCATAGAACTATACAATCATGGAATGGTTTGGGGTGGAAGGGACCTTTAAAGGTCATCTACTCCGACCCCCCTGCCATGAGCAGGGACATCTTCAACTAGATCAGGTTGCTCAGAGTCCCATCCAACCTGGCCTTGAATGTTTCCAGGGACAGGGGGCATCTACCACCTCTCTGGGCAGCCTGGGCCAGTGTCTCACCACCCTCACAGTAAAGAATTTCTTCCTTTAGTCTAAATCTACCCTCTTTCGATTTAGTGTATTACAGGCTACAAATGTGGGTCCAGTTGGCACAGGCAGAACCAAGTGAGAGGATGCTGTAAGAAGTTCTGTCTTGTACGGCCTTTCCCCCGATGCTGTCCTGTGCTGGCCACACTTCTCCGGGCTGGAGATACCCTGCAGGGAGCAGGAACGTGGTGGCAGAGAAGCACCCATACTACAGAGAGGCCCTCAGCAATGCCCAGGGCTGCTGGGAACAGGCAGAGCTGGACAGAGAACAAACTCCTCCAGCAACCTTCTGGGAGCAGAGGAGCCCCTCACTGATGGACAACTACCTGAAAGTCTTTGAAGATCTAGTGCCTTTTTAATTAAGCATCTCCCCTGTAAGATCCTTACACCTTTATCTTCTAAGAGGAACCTCAACTCCAGTTTTGCTCGATCACTATTTTTGAAAGGGGAAATACCACTACCATGATTTACTATTACTTGACCAGCACGTGCTAAGATTATAAAGGCATTTCTACGAGAATATGAATGCTTTTAAAAGGTGTTATTAAGAAATCTATTACTTGAACTTTCTAAAGCAAAGATTCTGTTCAAATTTATACCTCCACGTCCCCACTAGAGCAACAAGGTCTAAATACAAGAACTGGTCCCCAGGAAGGAACCAGGGGGATACCAAGCCTACGTGGAAAGAGAGAGACATGTTTGCTCCTCTTCACTGAGCCCATGGACCAGATATCAGTGGAGAGAGCAGTGATAGTCCACTCCTCTGGCCTGCCTACCTTGCTTTGCTGGGACGAGCCAGGTAGGGTGATTTCAGGTGGCTCTGCTTTATAAAGCTGGCCTGGGGTCCCCTTTCCCAGGAAACAGCAAGAGACACTTAAATCTGCCATTGTTGGAAATAATCATTTTGTTGCTGATTTTAAATTTCAAGTAAATGTGAATCCAAAATATTCAAAAAGAATAAGCATTAGGGTTTAAAGGACCCGAAAAGGCACAAAGTAATAAAGCTATGACAGAGAGAAACAGCACATCAGTACTTATATGATGATGGAGTGTTAGTCATGCAAAATACACAAAATAGCCATTATTTAAATTACCCGTTGAATCAAGGTCATTTTCTAGGTTAGTAAGCTCATCTCCACCTCCAGTAACAGAGCATTCAGGAACCTCCTCGTTAGTATCTATCTCAATATTATCATCATCCTCATCCTCATCTGTAGGAATATACAGCATTAAGGTTAGTATTTTCTTATGTACATGCACCACATCACTATAAAAAAATGAATGCTTTAGAGAACAAGCTGAGTTACGATAAAAATGCAAATCATTAAATAAGTCTGCAAGGAGATTTCACTCTGTCCACTCATGGACTTATCTTTAAACAGATGCAATTCAATATACACACAGGGGGCTCTGCTGGAAACCCCTGCCACAATAAAGGTAGAGTCTGGCCTCAGCAGTGGCTGTTCTCTGGGCTGAATCTCCGGCTAACTCTGAAAGGCACATACGCTTTTCCTTATAACTTGAGTCAAAATACTTTCCCCTAGGCTCCTGGTTCTCTATAACCCAGCGTGGGTGCCGAAGCCGGCATACGGCAGGTTTGGATGGGTCTGGCCAGCAGAAGGACCTAGGAGCTGCGGTCTTCTGCGAAAGGCAGCAGCTCCAGGTACTGCGTTTCCCAGCTCAGTGAGACTTGCTGCTCCTTACTTTGCACAATATATCACAGTGATCGCTGTACCTTGCTTAGGATCTAGCGTCTCCTACCGCTTCTGAGACGAGGGGGAAAGCTACCACCCGGACCATCATGCTTCGCAAGCGCAGACCTCAGGTTGTAGCAAGAGCACACTCAGAGATTGCTGCCCTACTGCACCACTCTGCATCAGCATTGTTTGTAAGCTACATACATTTAAAATAAAATAATAATTGTAATTATACTTTTTATGGGATCTTTCTACCGAGTTTCTCAGAGCAGCTTATGAATATCACTTGTAAATGAGTCCCATAATGTTTTATGAAGTAGGCGATTATTATAATTACAATTATGATGATGATGTAGGTAAATTATGGCACAGAAAGAGTAAGTAACCTGAGGAAGATCAAATAGCAAGTGCTGAATTGTGAAGCAGATCCCAGAAAAAATCCTGACTCACATTTTCAATACAAATATATAATGAAATTAAAGTCCATAAAAGCTAGATTAGTACTTTCAAAGCATGTAGTTGCATTGTATTTACTCACTTTTAAGTCTCATATCAAATGCTATCTACACTTGTTCAGACTTAGATGAACATTTTTTTCCTATGTATGTATGCATGTGTGTAAAAATGACAAAAAAGAGAAGGCTGGAGTGTGTCTGGAGAAAGAAGGCACATATAGTAACTAAAGGAACTTTACAACACTTCACAATAGGAAAAAAATACTGATTATAATTACAGGACATCGGTACATTCAGACACCATATAAACAAAAAGGATCCTAAACATAGTACCAAGATGCTCCATTGTACATGCAACAGATCATAGAATCACAGAATGGTCTGGGTTGGAAGGGACCTTAAAGATCATCCAGTTCCAACCCCCTGCCATGGGCAGGGACACCTCCCACTAGACCAGGCTGCTCAAAGCCCCATCCAGCCTGGCCTTGAACACCTCCAGGGATGGGGCAGCCGCAGCTTCTCTGGGCAACCTGTTGAATAGTTCACTAAAATGGAAACTTCTTTGCACCTGTCTGTCGCAGCCTTTCCCTGAACCGGCAGAGGTCTGCCAAAGACACTGATTAATGGAGCAGCAGTCTGTGAAGCAGGACCCCTCCATTTCAGCTGACCACCATGACTTCCCAGGACTCCTCTCCACTCATTCTCACTGGTCCCTGGAAGAGTCAGCTTTCTTCCAAACTGACCCAGCTTGAGTCAGATGGATGGAGAAGAAGATCTCTCCCCAGGCAAACCAGGATCTCCGATCAGACCTGGGACAGATGGTGCTTCAGGTGGGCAGAAACAGGACTTTCTGTGACATTCCCACAGATGGTTCTGTGATCTGGACTCTAGTTGTTTCAGGTAGCACAGAGGTAGGTCAACAAAGTAGAAGAGCACAGTGTGATCACCATGAAGTGGAGAAAGGTATGGGGTAAAAAGGAGACTGAAGAGAAAACAGACCAGTAAAGCAGCAACAGTAATGATTCTGAAGCTCTGAATTTTCTTCAAAGCATCTCTACTTTTTCTAATGAAGAGCTAGACTTCTCACATGATTTTAAATCCTTCCTGATGGTGTCAGAGAAATTCAGTGGCACTCAGGCCACGGTACCCTCAAACACACCCTGGAGCTCACAGTGGCACACTAAAGGGCCATGGGCAATTCGAAGGGGTGAAAGAGAAAGAAAGAGGGACACTGCTGCGGCAGAGGGAAACCAAATCCACCTCGAGCCTTGAGGCAGGTAATGACTTTCCAAAGCACCCGAAGAAGTCAACTCGCAAGGTCGGCTCACCACTACCAGCAGGATGCTGGATGTGTCAAAACAATCTAAACAAGATGACAGGGTTTAAGACTGCTGCACACTAAGGGAATGCTTATATTAGATTATTTGATTTTCTTTAATTTAATATAGCCAGATGAGATCAGAGGCACTGTCTTTGACGCCACCATTTTAGGTAACAAAAGAGATGGGAATGTCGAAGAGACCAGTTCCTGGTGTCAAATAATGACCTGACCCAGTATTTAATTTAAAGTTGGAAGGCTTCGACTGAATATGATTATCAGGGCATTTACACTTTGTTAAAAAAAATAATATTCAATCAAAAGTATTCATTTGAAGTAATTTCAGAAATTTTCAAGTATCTTTCAAAATCTACAGATTACTTGTTTTAAACTACTCCAGTGGTTTTTTTCCAGTCCAATGTTCTTCCAGTGTATTAAAAAGGGAAATGTGTTTAGGGAGCATGTTACAACAAGATTTTGCAATTATAAATGATAAAAGGAACAACATGACGAAGAGATAACAGATATCTTTTATGAAAAGAACAAATTACTAGTGTGAAAAACTTAAAGCACTTGGTCTAGAACCAGGGCGCGTATTTAAAAAAGTACTAAAGAACTGCTTCCTTGAAAAGTACGTAAATGGGGATCCTAGAAAGACAGTAAAGCTTTACCGTGTCATGAAGAAACAAACAAATTAAAGATTAAGTCAACAACTAAACAGCACTGACCATTACCTACACAGCCTGGAACAGCAGACTGGACTGAAGAGAGCGAAATAAGAACCTTTCAGAAGCAAATGGAAATGCCAGAATATCGGTGGAAAAAAAGATCCAGGGGCATTTTATAGCTTGTATGCCTTACTATTCAGATTAAGCTCAGGCTTAATTTGTGGTTAAACTGATATTCTCTTGACTTGGTTTAAACTTGTCCCCATGTGAAGGAGTTGCAGCAGACTGCATCAATTTCAAGATGAAATTAAAAAGGAACAATTTTCAAAGAGAGGTAAAAGCGTCGATGGGAGCTGGACCACATTAGTGGGAGAAGCATACGTAAGCTGCCACTGGAGCTGTATGAACAGTACCCGCTCTTTAGGGAAGCTGCCTCCAGGATTGTCTCTGGGAAATCCTTCAAGCTTGGGGATATTCAGATATTCACTGTATATTTGTACTTTCAGGTACAGAGTTCACGTTAAGGCCACAGGATGCGACAGGAGCATCTGAACAGTGACAGAGGAAGCAAAGGTGTGGAAGGGAAGAAATGCAGAGTCGAAATACTGGCTCAGTGTACAAGAAAGCAGATGTCAGGACAAGAAAGTGCAGCAGCAACTGCCAACAGACACAAATATGGCCTGTTAAAAATATTCAGTCAAGGACTTAACGCTGTTTTACGAGTTGGAGACTAAGCACGATGAGTAAGCCTGAGCTACCGTGTACATTTCCTCCAAATCATTGCTTCAGAAGCAAAATCTGTAATGTACCCTGAAAACTTTAAGCATACAAATGCAAGGCAATGCCATCTGGCTCTCTTGGGTAAGTTTTTTAACTGCAGTACACCTTTCCAGCTTTTGTTACTAATTCCAAAATTTTTGAAAGCTTTTTTTTTTGTTTTACAATGCATTTGGATGCTGCTTCTCCTGTATTTTTTCCTCCCCGCTCCTCTAACATCTCTTTTCTGTGTCGTTCCTGTGTTCGTTCTCTTCACCCCTCCCAGTTTTGCCAATTTTTGGCACTTTTTTCACCAAAGCCTCTTCCCACTATGCTTCTCTTACCCCATGTCCTCTCCATTGTTCCCTCCCTCCACTGCCGGCTCACCACCTCCAGATCCCAGCCACATCCTCACAAAGACGCCATCTCAAAGAAAGGATGGAGATGTGCCAGAGAGTAAAGAAAACACACTACTGAAATCCCAAAAGAGTAGACGGGTGTCCCACTGCACAGGGACAATACCTAGATAAGATGTCAATTCCTTTGTCCCGTTGCTGCTGGGAAAAGGGAGGATATTTGGATTCCTATCTCGATGCTGTCCCTGGACCTATCTCAAGGCATCCGCTTATCAGCCTGAAGCTAGTAGGACATCTAATAAATTTGAAGCTGCCATCCCAAACCCTCTGGCGGTTGGCAGGAAGAAGTATTTTCTGTCTCACATGCCAAATAACCTATGAAAAAGACTGGATTTTGTAGCAAAGGACACTGCTTATCCAGGAAAGTTTCAACTTGCCATAGGCATTTGAGTTTTTCAGACCATGATTAAATAAAACCTTTTAACAGAGAATGTAGCACCACTGCCAAAGCATGAACCTCTTAATGAGCATACAGAAACACTGAAAGAGATCACATTTTTACCTACACTAGTGAGCAAGAAGTTAGTCTTTAAAAACTCCAAAATCCCAAAGCTGAAATGTCACTTTTTTTCTGGGACAACTGAATTGAGAGAGAGGAAAATGATTTGGTACATTCCCTTTTTGTAAATTAAAATGTAGTAACGAACGCAGAAGAGATTAATGAAGCATAATGGACAAGAGTGCTTGGAAGACATAAGATATTACTATAAGCTTGTCTTGAGTATTGTATAGGGAAGGCAGGACTATACACACAGAAAAACCTCCATGTGAATGCAGTCAGAGGCAACATTCAGAATCCAGTTGTAATACGGAGACCGTCTATTAAATCCTAATTTTTGGTGGAAATCAAAAAATGAAAAAGACTAAACCCAGAAATAATTGTATTTGGCTTATAAAGTGTTGGTGCCATTTCGCATAACTACTCCACTGTAGAAGAATGAATTTCTTGGGTGGAGATGTAGCGTGGCACCTGAAATAACCCACGGTGTGGGAGAAGTGTGCGGAAGATGTGCCATAAGGAAAGCTTTTTGAGAATGAATAAGTAGAAGGAAATGCTATAAAATGCACAGTGACATGAAAAGAGCAAAGAGGAATAAAAGAAGTTAGGGAATGAAGACTGGAAGTCCAAGAGAAGTTGAAATAGCCTGCCCAAACTACTGTATGAACAAAGAAAAATCAAGGTAGGAAATAGAAACCAAGGAGACAAACTCAAAGCACATGCAAAAGTAGAAAGCAGTGAAATACTGGATAAAACCCAACAGGTATAGTGGTGATAAACTTTACAAACAAGTTGTCATCAGTACTGGTACTGTCTCCTCCTTTCATAACTGAAACTCTCTGAGCACGTATGCAATCTATATAGATAAATACTTTTACTCAGGATATTCCCAGAAAGTGTACCTTACTTGGAAGGGAGAGATGGTAGGAACAGCTATGCACAGGCATGATAAAACAGTGAGGAGGAAGTGATTAAATAATGTAGGATGGGGAGTCATAAAGTGTGAAGAGGGATGAAGAACACCATAGTCTACTTAATATACACGTACTGCACCATTTTGCTCAGCCCGTCTTACTCCCTTCCCCATCAAGGATGTAATTTCGTTATTTATCATGAAAGAGAGTTCTGTTGGCAAGCTTGGTTTACTGGGCAAAGAGAGGAAAACTGAAAACCAGACCCAAAGGGAGATGTACAACTAACTGCTTTTCTCTTTGGTCTAGGGTTTAGGGTGCAATAAGACTATATTTAAACATATATGCATATAAAATACATGTAGTAGAGAAGAAAAAAATATTGTTGTTGAATCTACATGCATTGTGAACGTAAAGCTGGAAGTTCCTGACACTTTGGCTTACAATTACGTGTTAGTAAGAGATGTTTCTCATACTAACAATTTACCCTTAGAATATGTAGGTGACACTAAAAGAGCAAGAAGTCTGTACTGAAACGGGTGCTCAGCGCCCATTTGAGTTTGAGTGACACTACATTACTCCAGCTCGTAGCACTGGCAGGTATATGCATTTTAATGACATTTCAACGTCGGTTTAATAACATTATAGCAATATTACAACTCAAAACCTGTAAAGGCAAGTGGTATGTCAAAAGACTGCCATTTAAAATCAAAAGGTTGTTGCCCCCACCTCCCATTGACCACCTTTAAAATTCTCTTCCCAAGCAGAATACGTTTAATACAAAATAAAGTTTCTTAAGTTTTTACAATGTTGTTTTCCCCTAACGTTATGTCCATGCTCCTTTATAAAAATATATACCAAAGAGATTTTACCAACAATCAGAAAATTCTAAAAAACTGTGGGATATGACAAATATGTAAATAAGGGGCCAATATGAGCTACTTGTTCACATAACATCTTCTTCTTTCAATCACATATATGCTTTTCTTTTAATTGGTGGAAATTAAGTGACACAATGTTGATTTAGGAAACATATCTATGGCCAGGTCTTTTGAAACGTGCACCTGATGAACAACAACATTTTGAAGTGTGAATAAAAGTGATACCCAAAAAGGTCTCTGGTTCCTAGGTTGCCATAGGAATAAGATAGAAGGTTCCTCAGCTCACCTCCAGATGCCTTTGACCTTTCTTTCAACTTTTCTGCAGCCATTTCACTGTAGCTAGGAAGTTCTGACATCTTCACTCCAGATCGAGCTTCTGCTATTAGCTGACGAGCTCTCTCTCTCAGCTGCCGACGCCGCTCTTCATCTTGCTGCTAAGATATATTGAACAGTTGCCAACTCAGTAATTGACAGAAATGCAATTTCATTCTCAATCTGATCATCATGATAGTAACTGGTTTACAGCATGGTGCTTGGCCCACATTATAAATAGGATGCTCGATATCAGTTGGGTGTCACACCACAATTTTTAAAGACATCCACGAATCAGATTATTTTTTTAAAGCACTCCCCAAATTATTAATGCATTAGAAACTTAATTATTTGCAATTTGAAGCATTTATAAATTCTGTTCTATAAAAATACCTTGATGAAAATTCTCAGACACTTTTGTCTCAAAGTAGTAACTACAAAAAGTTTTACCGTGGCTATAAAAATGGTTTTACTAAATTGAATTACTTGTTTGGGTAACATTCTCTCATAGAACTGAAATGAGAAGCCAGATGTTGCTCTGGGTTACTCCAATCACCAAAGCTGACTTCAAAGTGTAAAGTGACATCGAATCCAAAGGCATGGAGAGGAATCTAATCCTTTGACTTCAGTGGATACATCTTTTTTTAAAAAAAATAAACTAATGAAAATTAATTAAAAACCAACAGATGCCAGAGCAGAAAAGACTTTTCATTGCTTTAAAATACCCTACTCATGGGGCTTTGGTCAGTAATTAAAGAGACCATATTGGACCCATCCCAGATAGTGCTGTCCCACTAAAGCTCGTAACTATCTTAGAAGCACGATAACATTTCAGTTACATAAATGAGCAAAGTTCTATCTACTCCATGAAATTTTGGAAAAGACTAACCCATCAGATTAAAAAAAATAAATTAATAAAATGTAGCTATAAGAATCCATTAATCCACAAGGGAAACAATTTCAGTTTTCCCCTTAAAAATAGGGTTTTTTTCCGAAGTTAGGATAGTTTTCCTCCTAAAAATGTGATTTTTTTTTTTTTTTTCCCCACAGTTAGGACTGTTTTCCCCCTCCCCTCAATATTAAAAGTGCAACAAAGTCAGGCTTTGGCTTTAAGAGAAACCTGGCAGTTAAGTTCACATTATTGACATAATGACCAGGATAAAACCCAGGTACAGGCAGCTGACCTGAACTAAGTGGAATACAACAAACTGCCTAATTTTGGAGAGGCATCCTGGCAGCCTTCCCACCAGCCCAGAAACTGAGCATCCCACACCTGCAGATGCTGCTGAGAGCCGCTGCTAAGTGCTATTTAGTTTAAGCAATCATTAATAAAACGAGTGCAAAATACTAATTAGGTACATTTTACCCATTTCCATGTAAATTGTTTGTTTGTAGCTATTTACTCAGCATTGTTCTCGGCACAATAGAAAAAATGCAAATGACTGAATCCGAATGCAGCCCTAATGGGACTTTCTGTTTATAACCATTAGCCCAGAGGTGTGCTGTAATTCAATCCTCAAGCAGCAAGATTTAGCCTCATTAACAGCTTGCATGGGCAGGTTACAACTCATAAAACCCTACAGTAAACAAAGTATATGGACACAGCACAATATCTTGTCTCTGAGTGACAGAGCCCTGATTCCCTATCAGATTGCCTGGATTTACTTTGCTCCTAATGTCCTTCCCCTGGAAAGACAATTCTGCCAGGGCCCTGCAAGGCAGCAGGATGGCACATGGGCTTTGTTTGCTTTCTCCCCCTTTAACTTCCCAGAGCAACAGTTCTATCAAGAACTTATTTGGTAAAGTACACATTCGAAAGGCAACTGGAAAGCTTCCCCCCTCCTCCTATCCACTATCCATTGAATTCCATTTTTACTGATAGAGCAACCGGCTTTATTTTGACCCACGGTATTTGGTAACATAAATTACATGGAATTTCACATGAAATAAAACCGCTCAGAACTCTACTATTTGTAATTCCTGGGATATAGGAACTTGTGGGTTTGGTTTGAACGATTTTTAAGAAGGAATGTACAAATTTAAATGAAGATTCCTGCGTGGTTTAATGTCAAACAGTTTAATCTACTATAGCCCACGTAATTCAAAATCAGGCTACGTGTTTGTGACAAACGGGCCCTAAACCGAGGAGGCTGATTCCCCCCCGCCTCCTTTTCTCCCCTCCTCCTGAAAGAGAACTTGTATCCTGAATTATTAGCATAGTCATTAACATCCCGGGGATCTCCAAGCAAACACAGATTATTGTGGCTTGTGTTTGTGCTGATTAAGCCAATCACCACCAGCAGATAAGAGAAAAACCAGCCGGGTTCTTGCTTAAATTCAATTCAGGTATTTGAACCCTCGGTTACCGAGCTCGGTGGAGGAAACACCAGTGGAAGGAGAGATGAAACCGAGAGCAGAAAAAGTAGGGAGATTAAGTTTTGAGGTACAGAACAATTATTAAACGGCAAACCAATCCCCTAGATGTTGGAAAGGAAAGCGCTCGGGAGAGGTACGGAGGCATGAACGTAGATATTAAAAAAAAAAAAAGGGTACACAAAGAGAAGCTCCGCACCAAGAAAGGACCATGCAAACACACCTACAGCGATTTTTTTTCCTGTACAGTTGAAGAGAAAACTCAGTAAAAATCTTTTGCCCTCTGACACGAACATGACATGCCAAAGAGACATTAAAGTTTGCTCTGTTATTTTCCCCCAATTACTTTGTAATGGTCTAAAGATCTGCCACGCGGATGCACAGCGAGGAAAACTTCACCATTTAAGGACAAACTCTTCAAGAATAAGTAATGTAATTCCTTGTTTCCCTCCTATAAAAATGTATTGGTATGCAATTTTTATATTTCACAGTTCACCGACATCTCGGCAAGCTTTCTTCCACTGCTTCAATGGTGCTACTTTTAATTTTATCCTCCTTAGTCCTAGTAATTAAAGTGATCAGCAGTGGCATCCCAACGGCTTTGACAAAGCTACAACCCCCCTAGCAGACTCCGGCTTTTAAGGGGAAGGGGAAGGAAAAAAAAAAAAGGCCGGGAGCTTCATTTCACTGGAACAAGAAAATCAAGCTTCTCCAATCCTCAACTTTATCCAATTGTTCTTTCAGCAGCCTTTGGATCTTAAGAAACAAATAAAAATGGCTGCCATTAGGGGGTCCTTTTTGTACTCGCCGCAGACGGCAATGACTGACATTACTTTGGCCAAAAATGATCCCGTGGATTTGAGGAGGTGAATTCGAACGTGAAACGCTGGCGGGGCGGTTGCCGAGATCATTACCCGGCCGGCGACGTCGCTCAGCAGCGGCAGAAGCTGAGAGCTGACTAACTCACTAAAATACTGAGAGTGGCGGAGTCTTGCAGGGGGGAAAACCAAACCTCAGCCACTTCCAAAACCCCCCATCTCCTTACATCACTAAAAATTCTGCAATCTTCTCGCATTTTCAAAAAAACCCCACCCTCTGCCAGGGATTTTCAGTCATCCTTTGGCAGAATTTTGGGAGGATCCAAACTGAGTTTACACCAGAAGACTGATAACGTAATATCCTCTCCCTATAAAAAAACATAATCCCGTCAGCGGCATTTATGTGATGTTTAAAAAAAGAAAATTCTTTACCGTGTCCATAGACGGGGGGGGGAGGGGGAAAAAAAAAAAGTGGTAAATTAGTGATACTCCACAGCAATGAAATTAAACCAGAATTGTACCCATGAGGGGGGGCGATTCCTGTAGCTGTAAGGTTTCAAAATTGTCCGTGGTCTGCCCCGAGTGCAGACTACATCTAAGAGAAAGAACTTGACTGCCACCTCTTTCATCATTAGACAGGAAGAACGGCTCTGTTATTAGCCATTCAGAAAGAAAAAGACTTCTGTGCTTGTCCAGAGGCAAGGATTACCAAAATGTACCTATTCAGTTAGTAGAGAAGACAGAAGAAAAAAAAAAAAAAAAAACAAACCAAAAACTACACGAGCTTTAAAGGTTTGGGCAGGCTGGGTTTTACTGTGACCTTGATCGCCTCTTGTTTGAGTAAATAGGATTTGGGATGAAACATTAAAACTGTTTAGCAGAGCTTTTCAAACCATTTCAAACTTTTCTTATGTTGGTTTATAATATAACCAGACATGCTTGTAAATGGCCACACCTGCTCATTTCTCTGGGGATGGCCTGATCTCTGCCTTTCCTAACAAAGAAAGGACAGGAGAAAAAAAAATCAGCCTTTCTTGTTGCAAAACAGAGTGGAAAGTCAAAATCTTTCTCAAGTTTGTCCCATCTGGTCAGATTAAATCTTTGATCACCCTGGGGACCACATTTATGTTTGGTCTCTACTACCGTTTCAGAACAGTGCAAAATACACAGGTAGCAAGCAAAATATGAATTGCTAAGCTGAGAACACTTGACATAAACAAAAGTGGATTTGGATTTCTGGGGCTCGTCGGATCGTAGGAAGTGGTCAGCAGACAGACAAACATCTTAGATATTTTCTGCCTGGTGTCTACATCAGCTCCCTTACTACCAATAAACTCCATGTGGCTTGAACATATTTTTTCATGAATGGGTATCACAAAAAGTATCCAAACGCTTGTCATAGAGAAGCAGATCTATGGCACTGATGGACTAGTGAGACAAGACGGAATGAAAAGACAAGTAGTCCAAAGTCTAAAACTGGAGGAATCACAAACAGTGTCTTAACAAAGCTGTCCCCTTTAAGAAAAAAAAAAGCCCCCAAAACTCACAATAAAATAGGGTTGTGTGGCTGTAAAATGGAAAACATCTCCTTAAAAACTGGCAGGTATTTTTAAAGAATTGTTAGCCAGCAATTTTTTCTTTTTATTCCTTTTTATAATACGATCTATGGTGTTCTGGAAAACCTACGCTTCACTTGGTACAGCATTTCTTGTGTGAAGAACGCTGGCTGTAGAAAAACAGTCCATTGAAAATTTAATTCCTTTGTGTCATTGTGGAAGTGAGAAACTCTTAGTTTACTGAATGTAAAAAAAAATAAATATATATATATATATTTGGGAAAAAAAAAAAAAGAACGGCTGACTAAGTAAGTATCACCTTGTGCTACATCCAAGGCCTCTTGCTGGTTGTCTGGCTGCTCTTTTGTAGGCAAAAAGGAGCTGAACGCTCTCTGGCTCCTTAGATCTGGCCCAACAAATGCACTGCCAGTCATGCACATGGATCCAGCTTAAAACCCAGTGTGAGCCTAAAAGAAGCTAGTCAAACTGGCACCTACTCATGCAGAAGGAGATAGATTTGTCATGACAGGCTGATTATTCAATGTAAAGAAACAGTTTAGCTTTTCTAATCTGGTACAAATACATCTTTCTCAGAGAAAAAAGTAAAAGGTCTACCAGTTCAAGTATTTAAAGTAAAGAAACCAACAAAAAAAATTGTAACGTCAAAGTGAACCATAGGTATTTGTGCTAGAGCATTCTGCAAAACAGCCCTGCAGTTCTATTCAGATAAATAAGATTTAACCCATTTAACCCTTGAGGAGCCGCACATCTCCGCAAGGACCCAAGGCGAGCATTTCTATTTCACACTGCGCTTGGCTCCGCGCCAAGTTTTCCGGACAGGCTGAAATGTCTAATTCCAAATACTCTTTTCTGGTTTTCCTCCCTCCGCTCGCCCACCCGCGCCAAGGGGAAGAGCGAGGCAGCTCTCCCGGCAAACAATGCGAGCGCAGCCACACCGGCCAAGGGGGCTCCAAAGAAAGATCATCCAGCAAGTCGACCTAAAGCCAAAGCGGCGACAAAGCCCTCCGCTAACTTCTTCCCCGGAATTTTCTCTGCTTAGGCAAGTTCGTGCTCTCCCTCATCTGGGAAGTATAATTAAGGACAACAATCACCTAAGGCACCGGGGATGCAGAAGCTCGTTACGCCTGTCACCATGATTGTCAACGCTATTGGCATGACCCACAAACGGGGTCTCAAGTGTGCAGGCTGAGCCGTATTCTGAAATAGTGCCATCACCCAGACAGGGCAGAACGTCCGAGCTGAGATCAATAGGTCAAAAGATGGTATTTTCTGTGCCTTTCCACAGCCGAGTCACAGACAGGAGTTAAAGAAGCTGCTTACTCATTGTAGGAGTCAACATTTGTCGAGCTCCACTTAAGGGATTTTCTCTTGTGTAAACTTGACTTTATAATTTAAAAAAAAAAAAAAAAAAAAAAAAGAAAGTGGCGTTATGAAACAAAGAGTTTTGGCAAGCGTATGGGGTGCGTAAGCCGGAGAGCAGCATCTTTCAGAGCGCCGTGCTGGGAAGCTCCCTTCTGGGGCGGGCAGTCCCATGCCGAGGGAGGAGGACGTGCCCTCCCGAGGAATGCTCCCCGCTCCCTCCCAGCCCAACAAAGTGGAGCCTCCCAAAGTTCCCCCCGCCACAAACCACCACCTTCCTCTTAATTTTTCCGGGGAGCGTGGCAGGATCCCAGGCTGCCTGCCTGTGATGAGAATGGAAAGAACAAGTGCAAACCCGACGCCTCCCCCCAATTCTATTTTGCTAGGTTGGGGGGTTTTTTTGGTTGTTTTTTTTTTTTTTTTTTTTTTTTTTTTTAAAATGTCCTGCAAACTGCTGGCAGCTTGTTTTTAATGGAAAATACCAATCGCCTAGGATCTATACCTAGCCTTTTGCCAATAATGAGAAAACTTCACCTTCTGTCCCCAGCAATTCTTAGGAAATCTTTTGCTGTTATTCCTACAAATCCAATTACAGATTGTTGAGTAGCTAGTGGAGTAAGCTTATTGAGGAGTGTCACATCACTAAGTCGTGCGTATGTGTTTCAGTTTGTAATGTGGTCTGAGCCGCTGTAGAGGTGTCAACTTAAAATGCAAGTAAGTAGCAGAACAGGGCTAATCCCAGCCACTACTCCCCTGCAGCCAAATTGTAGCGCAATGAATGACAGTGGAAATGCAAAGATGCCACTGTGCTTATCACACACAGCCAGATGGTGGACCTGGATCAATGCACACATGCCACGATCAATGCATTTGATAAAGAATTAAGAAGAAAACTGTACATGTTATCAAAGAACTTGTACATGGCATAATTATGATTCTGCATGTGCTTACTGATGATATTGGAGACTCAGAGGCAGGTGATAATGAAACTGATAGGAAGAAATAGCTTAAAGGCTACAGCATATGGCCTCAGCACTAAGAAATCTTGTCAAATAGTTCAGAAAGCTTTTTTAACTGTTATTACAGGCTGCTCATAGTGCAAGCTGGTGGCAACGTTTTAATTTTTTTTTTTTTTTTAAATCTGAAATGTCAAAAAGTTACAAAAGCTGTACTTTTTAGAATGGCTCAGAAAATAATTAAGACGCTATTGTGTTTTCAACACGGCAAAAAAACCTACAGGTAGAGAGAGCATTCGCAATTTTTTTTTGGGGGGGGGGGATAGTGGTTGGGCATTTTTTAATATACATAATTTCACATTCTCTACATAAATGTATTCAGACTTTAAGGGGTCTTGTGGCAGTTTAAGAAATGTATCTGGGTAGCAATTTGCATTCGGCACGCAAATTTCTACAGATACAGTTTCGATATTATTTCCCATCCAATGCAGAGTATTTCCCTGTTGCCGTTTGTGCTCTGTCAGCTGCATTACAGCCACCGTGGATGTGAAAGGAGGTAATTAAAAATTTGTGGAAAATATCTAAAGTAATAAAAAAAAAGCCCCATATGCATTTATAACGTATAAAAGGTACCTAAAATACAAATTCTCATGCTCCAGTTGATAGATGAGCTGTCTAATCAACGCCTGGACGTAACTTAAGTGCTCTCATTAGTGTGAAGACCTTCAGGCTAAATAAGACTAAATCCCTTAAAAATTGCTTCTGCAATAGAAAAATCCCCCTTACCATTTTCCTCTGCCTAAATCATATCAATTAAAAAGAGAGAGAGGGAGGGAGGGAGGGAGAGAGGCATTTTCACATGACTTTGTTTTAACTGACACTCAAAAAACTATCTTCTGAATCCAATTTAAAATGTTTCAGCAAAAAAGTTCATTAGCAATCAAAGAAACAAAAAATCACGCTGAATTTAGTTTCTCTTTCACTTTAAACCTGGATCTTTAATCAGCGCTAAGGCGTATAATCCCCATTGAATCCTTTACCTTGACTTTCCACGCCCCCCCCCAACCCCAAATATTTAATCAACAGTGCAGTTTCACATTAAATTATAAAATTTATCAAAACGAGTCTCCAGAAAGAGAGAGGTGCGGATTTTACTTGCGGCGGGCTGAGGAGGGGACACCCTCCCCCTCAAAAAAAAAAAACACAAACCAAAAAAAACCAACCCCGAATTTCAATTTGTCCTGACAAACCGTTGGGTATTAAATTCTAAAGGCACGCAGAGTGCATAAAGAACTGATGGCTTGATTAGCTCTTGTGGTGCAATTGAAGGAGCTGTCTCTCTCCCCGCTTCTCCATTTTGAGAAACACTTTGATCTCCGCTCAAGTCAATTCATGACCATCAACTGACAAGACTGCATGAAACACCCCAATGGTTAGCCCCAAACTCGTAGCAAACTATTTGGTTTCATTAAGGCTTCGGGAGAAGTGACCAGTGACAGTCCTTTCATTCAGAAGCCAACAGGCAAGTGACTATTTAAACTTTAATGTGCACAATGTACTGCTGCAGGCCGCTACACCTATAGTCGGTCACTGGAGTATGAATGCCTTTACCTACGATTTCGTGACATGTGAACTACAACGTGCAGCTGCCGTCTCATTAACGCCTTCTCCCAGATTTGTTTGCAGGGCAAAAGCGGTGATTCGCAGTATTTCTGGTGGGAGAAACGACTGTGTCTTCAAAGGAAGGTAGAGCAGCGGGTGCTGTTATAAAAGCCAGCAATTAAAAAAAAAAAAAAAGATCGCATTTTTAAATGCAGTAATCTCCTAAAGATTTGCACGGACATAGCAGAAATAGTATCCATTCTGGCTGAAAATACAAATCACTTCGCCCACAAAATCTGAACTTGAATTGCATCCCCTGCGACACGCAGAGTTTTCGGTCCGGTTTCGAGCTTTGCTACAGTAAACTATTTACACATCGCTTTTCCCCTTTTGTCGTTGCCTTCTCCAAAGAGTCCCACTTCAAAGAGCTCATTTTTGCACCAGTTCCTGTCAATGCAGGTCAGAAACACTAAAGTGGAAAGTGGCTGCAGTGCCGTGGCACAAAGAGTCTCTGCGGCTGAAATCAAACAAAGCCCAATTAAACTAATCATAACGTCCCAGTGAACACAAGGAAGCTCACCTGGTATTTCTGGACTTCTTGTGTGAATTCCCAACTCTACTCGGTACTTGGTACTATAATTACCCTGACCAAAATACTGTGAAATTACTGCTCTGATCTACTAATGGCTGCAAAAAATCAAGCCGTTGTGGTTTCATGCCAAGGGGCCGTAGCAAGGTGGCGCAATGCTTTCTGACAGAGACGACAACTTCTAAAAAACTCAAAAGGGAAAATTAACGGGATGTGGTTTATGTTGCCAAGGACTGTTCATTAATTACCAATTTAATCACTGCTGGAGGCATGACATTACAAAAATCTGGCTGAAAGTTCTAATAGATTATGAAGACCACCTAAGAAGAGTGACCAAGAAATGTACAAAACAATTAATACTGTTTCACTGCTATCAAAGACACTCAGATTATTTTACATCAAGTGAAGCAAAAGAATTAGTAGCTTCACAGTGCCACCACTAGGAACTGTAAATACAATGGCACACAATTAGTAATGCACATGTGACTTTTCGTTCAAGGCATATATCCTTGGGAAAGCCAGAACATGATAAGGAGAACAAAAGAAACATTTTTAAATGAAATGAATAAAGATTTTAACTCTACCCTTGTGCATGCTGAGCAATAACAGAATAGGCAATGCAAAATACAGCTCTAAGTCACGGCGATATCATCCTGGGATTCACAACAGCCTGCACTGAACATCCGCACAGAAAACGTCCACAGTTATTAGCGGTGGTAGAAAAAGAGCATTCCAAATGCTGAGAAACTCGGGTCTCGCTTCGAACACAAAGGGAGAGCTCTGAAGCACTCAGACCTTTTTTTTTTTTTTTTTTTTTTTTTGCTAATATTTATAACCGGATAGAAGATGCTTAAGTTTTTGAACTAATGTTGTTCAGGCGGTCTTAAAATTCAGTTAATAAATCGGTAGCCTATTTTCTTTGAGCGTGCAAGTTGATGTTAGGGCTGCAGACTACACAGCACCTTGAATTTACAGCCACAGAATAAATAACCGTATCGTTATAAATTTAGGCCGGATGCTTAAGTGGTGCAAATAGATACAGCTTATGGAAATAATAGCAATAAAATGCAGCTGAGAATCTCAAGCATTTTTATCTAAAACTCAAACTGCCTAACATTTGCCTTGTATTATCAAAGGTTACACTTTATTCATGAAATCCCTCCTGGTATAAAACTGACAGTGCATACTAATTCTTCTTAGAAATGAGTTTACTTGCACTAATTGATTTATTTTGCCAGCTACGTCAGAGACTTGTCTATAGCAGTATTTCTGTGCAGTGAAATCACAACTTCATAGTAGGGAAGTGCTTCAACAGATCAAACATGAAGTCAAAAGATGTAGAACCTTCTTGGAAAGTTACAGATTATTTTTTATTTTTCATGTATTGAGTAACGTTAAATAAAACAACTTGTTTGTTCTTGCCATCAAGGAAATGAGATCAGGCTATCTCAACCTTAGCATGTCGTTAGAAAGACGTAAATATCAGTTCAGTTGTGGTTTTGAAGTGTTCAGTCAGCAGGTCTAACCTTCATTTAAGGAAAAGTATACTGTTAAAACAGCTATAAAACTTGTAATGCTCATGAAATGTAAATACTATACAGCATAGTCTTATCAGCTTAAACCATATTTAACCACTTTATAGTGGAATACAGACAAGACATATAAATGAACAACAGGGAATAAGTTACCAAAGCTCAGGGATTACCAAAATAATGTCCAATCTTTTTACCAATTAGATGGTAACTGCTTCTTTGTAATCTCAGGAAGATCTAGTGATCGTATCTAAATCTGGTCACAATTATCAGCATGACAGACTAGTCTTTTTTCAATCAATATTTTCCAATTAATATTAAAAGACCAAGGTTGCCATCTGCAAAGTCCTACACCTCAATAAATTCATGTTAGATGTTGAATTAATAAAGATCAGCTTTTCTCTCTTTGTTTTTTAAAAAAAACAAGATGGGAATAACTTGGGAGTGTTTCCTTAAATGAATTAACATCACCACCTCCATCACAGGCGTTTATTTTCCAACTGAGGAGACTACAAAAAAAAATAATAATCCACTGATAAGCTAGATGCCTTTCCTAATGCAACAGAAGTAGGGATTCTGGTTTCATGTAGAAATAAAAAACTACTGAATAAAGCTACTCAGTACTCATTTTCAAGAACCTGTTAAAATTTTTGGAGGAAAGAATACTTGCAACGCTAACTTTAGTTTAGGGCATCTTTCAATCAAATTTAAATATCCTATTTTTGTTGTCTACGGCGAATTTGCATTCTGCACCACTTCTGGTCACATTGACTAGAGTTTAACTTTTTGGTCACATATTAGAGCGGGACAGTTCAGAACTTATTAGCTCAGAGGGGCAGCAGATTATTGCAGGACATGATCAATAACTGGGACCATTTATTAAAGCTTTTTTTCTGACCATTTAAAATAGTGCTTTATTTTTATTTTACTGCAGCTGGCATATCCCATATCTGTGCAAATGTATGCAATCGAAATTAAAGTAAGAGTATACAAACTCATCTCCTTTCAGATTTTGTCACTTTCTGAAGCTTTTCTAAAGAGACTTCAATTTCTACTAATCCTCTGTGGATGCAAAAAAAGTTACCATTTTGCACTCAAATATTTATGAAAATGAAAAGCAATGGGCACAACAGATTGACACCTGAAGTAAAAAGAGCTTATTAAATATGAATTAGATACAGCTGCAACAAGTCCTTTGAGCAAGGGAGTAATAAAAAGCAATGTTCTGAGCAGAGAAAAACAATCTCATGGCACAGCCCGGTCCTGCTGCCCTCTGTTTGCATGGATGGAGGCAACAGCTTTTTGATGACGTACATCGTAACTGCAAATTCTACTACAAAAGCTGAGTATAGTCCCCACTGCTCTTTCAAAGTTGTTTTTTTTTTTTTAATATTTAGGCAGCTATAGCTGTCATTCAACTTGAATAAATATGAAATAATGGTAGCAGAGATAAGTAAATCCAAATCTCTGTACAGAAAGCAGGCTAGCGACGGTTGCATTTAAGCACAGCAGCAGCAGCGTCAGGGTTACTCTCTGAAAACACCCCTTCAGTTTATATTAAGCTGTTTTTAAATACTTATTGTATAAATGAAGTCCCTCACAATTTTTGGTGTAGTCATCCTCAGGATGCTGCTGTGAAGGAAGAATTACTATTTTCCTGTTTCACAACAGGCAAAAGACAGAGAGATTCCCTCTCGGTATCATGCTAGTGAACTCCTTCATCCCAGAATATATGCTAGATCCTAAATATGCAAAACTATTGGCCAAATCCCCACGAGGGGCCCAGTCCCGCACCTAAATTCACCAAGGAGAAATCCTTAGCTCAAGCAAAACCCAAATAACTTTAGGAATGATCCGTGGCCCGTGTTAGGAAGAAAACCACACCCTTTGCCAGATGAGCACTATTTTTCATGAATTTCGTGCTATACGGCGTTCTCTGCTAAAGCTCCCTACCTTGCAAAAACAAGTGAAAAGAATTTGACACACGATTTAGAAGATGCCAGAAATAAAACTACTGAGTGCAATCTTAATTTTCATCCTGTTCTCTATCCTTTAGAATAGAGCCTTAACGCGGCATCACCTTTTACTTTTATAGTCCCCGAATATTCAGCCCTGATCCGAGCTCTACCCAGTGGTTTTCAACACTGGTTTATTTTCACTGTTCAGTATGCAGGTCCATCAATATGTAGCACCATTCTTTACTCCACAATATTCAAATCTTGCTCCGTAGATAGAATTATTAATTTCTTCAAGGGCTTTTCTGCAGTGCTCATCACTACAGTATTTAAGTGCCTCAAAAGCATTAATCACATTCCCTTCTCACAACACCCCGTGGTGGTGTTATTACCCTGTTCTTCGGATGAGAACCGAGACAGAGAGATCCAGCTAAAAGGATCTAACACTGGGTGCTCCCTCTGGGAAGCCTATTACCTGGGTTTTTTTTCAGTAGACGAAGCTTTCTGTAGCCCTTTATGTGTCTTGAGCACAACTTCGATTGATTTCCCTGACAGACCTGGATGCACAACACATCTGCAAATCAAACCTTTGCCTCACACGGCCATCCGGAAAGGAAGGATACACAACTAATGACCACTCGGAGGAAGTTTGGTTCAAAAGACTTAGCAGTACTGATCAGGAACTCGGAGGAAAGGCAGCATTACATTTAATTATTTCAATTCTTTCAAACACCTTAACCGTGACCTCATCCTTTCGCTCCTTGCAATCCCTGCTTCGTTTGCCGCGCACCTTCCAATTTCTGCAACCAAAAGGACAGAGGTCCTCTGGACAAACACCACCTCAATCCTCTGAGCTAAATGAGACACAACTGCTTTGGGGAAAATAGTATGTGATCACATAATTAAAGACTGCATCATAATGCATATACACAAAGGAGGTTAATTAAAGTTGCCTCTGCATTTCTTAACTCCTAATTCCATTCTCTGTAATCACGCTGACTCCATAACCATAGCCATTTGAGTTTACAGAGCCAATAACAGCTGCAGTAAATTTCCATTCTTTATGTGGACCAGTCATTACAAGAGAATAAGATGAACGTTTTGCCAGAGGCCTTCGCAGATATTTGCTGACAGGGGAGTTATGCTGAGATTCAAGAATGAGGAATTCCACTCCACATTCTGCAAGTGAGAGCTCCCTGCTGGAAAGACCTTTTAGCCCTGCGACTCTTGAATATTCCCCACTCGTTGTGGCTCCCTCTAGCCTGCCACTTTGCCAGTTGGGTTGCACAGACCAGCTCCAGCCTCCTCCCCTTTCCAACATCTCATTCCAGCCAAGCTGCTGCCGCTAACAACCATCACCGCAGGTTGACATCTTACAGCATCTGGTGGGAGCAGATATGTCCCTTCCAGCCCTGTGATATTCATCATGAGAAAAAGCGAGTTAAATAAAAATGAGTAAGCTAATAAAAAGGCTCTCCTGGTTAAAAGCTAAGTGATTACAGCTGCTATGCCAGGTTGGAAATGACAGAAGCATCTCGTAAAAGAGGCACTACATGCACACCTACATCAAGAAAGCAAGCAGAAAGGCTGAGCTGTTCATAAATCTACCATAGAGAAAGGGATCCATGGGGGGATCAGTAACTCTGTTCACAGAGCTCTTAAGCTAATTCTTCCAGTCTCCAAGAGGCTGCATCAATTTTAAGGCCATACCTATGATCCTCCCAAACCATGAGCATGTTTTCAAGGATTTTGTGATCAATGCGGTCTCTTCTTAGATTTCAAATACCTGCTTACAGGCTTACATACAGGCTGCCACGCAAACAGCCTGCAGATTGAAGGCTTCTGAGAAGCACCAAATGGGCAGATCTAATAGTGAAAAAACTTCCTACCATACTGCAAGTAGGGAAAAAATGGGAGAAAAGAAAAGAGGCTAATATGATACAAACAGAGGAAGCAAGCAGAGAATGACGGGACCAAATCAGGTGGGTTGAACAGGAAGGGGAGATGATGGAGCAGAAGGCACAGAGGGAAGATGTCTAAGGGAAGAAAGAGTAAAGAGAGTGGGTATTAAGAAAGAAAAGTTAAAAAGGAGAAGAAGGGGAGCTGAAATGGGCAGGGCAGACAGCTGAAATACAGACTGAGAGAGAGGAAAGAACAAGAAGATACAAACTAAAGAAGAGGAAGAGGACACAGCTTAGGGTGCAATGAGATGATTCAGAGGAAAATGGGATTGAGTTAACAGGTATACGAGCAAATTCAGTGCCTTAACCTTCTGCTCCTACAACTTCAGCAATTTCCGAGTTAAAAACAAACAAAAAAAGTAAAGCAAGCACATACTGACATGGGTTTAACCCCAGAGCACAAACACGAGAAGACGGAAGCACACTGCAGCAAGGAAGAAGACTCAAGAAAAAGGGGTAATCAACCAAGAAAACAGACGTGTCATGGAAAAGCAGCCAGTGCTTCATGAGAGGCCAGTCAGTGGTCAATAGAGACAACAGAGATGTAAAAACAAAAAAAAACCCAACAACAACAACAAAAAATAACAGCAAGCCCAGAATACGTGGCTACTGAAAAAAATAACACAACATTGATTCTGCCTGAGGAAGGGGAAAGCTTAGGCTGAAGAAGGTCTAAGGTACTCACTCTTTGCTTAGAGGAGACACAGGAACACTGTTATTTTCAAAAAAGATTTTTACCAAAATAAATCAGGCAAGCAGATATCAAGTAACCTGTACTTGTGACCATGGAACAGACTTGGAAATTTCCTCATTTTTGTTGACCTCAAGCAACAGTACAAGCCCACGCACTGTATATTGTTCTCACTCGTTTACTAAGAAAACGGCAATTCATATTTCTCATATGACAAATGTAGAGTGGTAACAGCGAGGTGTATGAGAGAAGATTTTCAAAAGTAACTAATGACTGCAGGCTTAGCTTAGCTGGGGTGATTTTCAGAGCACATTGTGAAAGACTGGGCTGCTTAAAGCCCTTTTTGTGAAGGTATCAAAAAACGTGCAATTGCAAACTTCAAGAGTTACTTTTGAAAGTACCGTCCCTGGACTATCTCTTTAAAGTTTTCTTATTTAAAATTAGATCTTCCTGTTTTAAATCATTTTCTTTTGAATCCCTCTCAATGCATCCCAAAAATGAGTCTAGTCCAATTCCCACTACTAAATGCCAATTATCATTATCATAACTCTCATTTGGATATTAGACTACTACACACACCGACACATACAACACTGCTTTGAGACAAAGTTCTTATTATTAATCCTGATGACCAGAAAACACTGAACAGAAATAAGTCTGTACTATCTTCTAACAATCAGACAAGCAGTAACCTGTAGTAAACTGGCACAATTACATCAAATGGAAATGCCTCATCTCCTGAGGCAAAGTTCTCCTGATCTTTGAAGATCAAATATGTTAAAGAAAAATAGAAATCAATGTATTTTATCTTATATCTCTATATGTTGATGCATACATACATCCTCATTCACAACATACACATGTATGGATATGTATATGTTATATACAGCTTTATATAGCATATATTATTACATATCAACTTTATAGAATATATTAAATATGAATACTATACCAGCCTCCATTAAAGACACCCCCCTTTCACAATGCATTTTTCCCACCGAAATGCATTAGGAGAATATTAAACTTGGTAAGTGAAGCACTCAAAAGTTAGGAAATGTTGACATTCCACCAGCTGTACAACCCTGCATTGGTTCTCATTTCATACAGTCTTTAATTGCATAATCCATGCTTTTTTTTCCTACGGGACACTTGTCTTTTTCAGCGGCCATGACTGACAGCATTCAGTGAATGAACAACTGCTCAATATCTCACTTCACCCTCATCATTCGGAGTCTGCCCTACACCTTGTTTAAAATACACTATTTAAACTTTCCTCCGAACACAGAATTATTCATTTCTTCCAGAGCATTTCTGTGGCACTCTTCACTATCATATCTTAGAGTTTCCAAATTACATCTCTACAACACCCTTCTGAGCTGAGGAGCTGTTGTTATTCTTACGATACAGTCAACTCAAGTCAAGACTGCCCATTCCCCAATCCACAGAGAGCCCAGGATTTCAGAGGGGCCATGACCATTTATTCACAGCATGGTTCCCCTTGACTTGGCTACAGCCAGCTGCATCCAAAACTTCCAGAAATAAGTCCCCAAGAATCTTGGGTTAGAAATCATAAATCAAGGAATAACGCCACCTCCAGTATGTTGGGTCAAAGGTACCTTCCCGACATTGTAAAGAGCTTCTGATGGAGGCAGTAAGAAATGTTGGTTCTGCAGAGTGGCCCCAAAGGGCTGCCCTTCCCTTTCCTGCAGGCTACTCATTCAGTTTTCAGCTTCTGTAATAAATGAAACAAGGTCCCATGGGTCCCATGGCTGCTTGAACTACACAATCCCAACTCCCACCCTGAAAACTCTGTCCCCATCTCCTGTCCTTCAGCTGTTTGTCATGACCTAGACACAGTCTTCATTTTTGTGTAACTTCACATTACCATCTACCTCCTTGACATCTACCCGGGGCATCTCTCCTCCGCATGCCAGTGATGTAGCACCTTTTCCTCCTGTTTGGCTTTCATTAGCAGGAGTTTGAGTCTAAAAGAGAAAGTTTTGCTTTCCAATACTACCATCTGCATCAGAATGGGCCGTGGTCCTTAGGGGAGCCATGGTAAAAGATGCTCTTGCTGTGCTGTGGTCATACAGGCAATTTTTACTGACCTGCTTTTCTGAACCTCAATTGATAACATTATGCTATTAACACAACTTTGTTTTGAATGCAGATTTTTCAAGGGGATGGAACCTTCTTCCCATAAGACATTTTTTAACACGGATAAAACAACGCTTTATCCAACCTAATACAGAGAAATGGTTAAACAGGGTTTTTTTTGAAGTAAAAAAATAAAAATAAATATTACCCTGAGGCAGAGAGCTGATGGGGAAAGTCTCAGCTCAAACAATGAAATACTAGCAAAGTTGTAAAGCCTTTGAAAATAAGAGTTTGTAATAAAAAATGTTAGGCAACTTTAATTACAGTTGTTCCTGCCTGAGTAGTTGCCCATAGTATCCCTCCTCTAACACTGTTTGCTTTATGAAAAAGTAATTAAAAAACAAATTCCAAAGTGAAATTCATACTAAAATATACTTATCTAGGAAAAAATTAAATACAAAGTAATTAAAAAATTGTTTATATATCATTATACAAATGAGACTTGTCTTCATATACAAATATATTTTGAAAAAAAAAGTGTCCGTTTGGGGAGAGGAATTGTTAAGAAAAAAAAAAGTACAGCATAGATCCAAGAGAGTTAAGAGAATGAAATGAGACATGTAAATCACTGTCTTCATTTTTTGATTGTATGATCCCATTTATGTTAAAAAGCAGAATCTGCTCCTCAGGACTAGACTCTGAAAGATGTGAATCAGTAAAGACTCAAGCCTTTCTCTGTATCATTATTTTTCAGTTACATTTACATTCTCAGTTGCCAGTACAGTCTCTCAACGCGCAATAGTTAGAATCACAAAACCCGCATTGCCAAGGTTTGCATAAAAATTAATTAGCTTTCATCTCCAGAGAGTATGCATCCTTCCAGGTCACCACGGAGGCCACTGGAGGCGCAACCATAGCTGCTTCGACACTGGAGCTCGTTCCCCAGCTCCACTTTCCCATCTCACCAGCATAATCAACTTTGGTGATAAAAAGGAATTGTTCCATCAACTCTTTTACAAGACTGTCACGAGCAGCCTCATTCACTGCAATGACACTTACGGAGCAGCAAGTAGCTGACATCACAGGCTCAGGGAAATCATTTACATTAACTGAAAAAAGAGAAGTAATCAAAAATAGCATAAATTACTCCACTATCATTTAACAAGTAACTTTTGTTTTTCGTCCCATTAGAAATTGCAGTGCCAATCAAAGAAGGTGCTCCCAGACCGCTGCTTCCAGTGAAGTCTATGGCATCTTTCCGTTGGCCACAACAGCAGGAGAAATGGGCTTTAAAAGTGAACTAAGGGTACATGACACAACAGTGCATCGTGAGATTCAGCGCAGAAAGGAAACATTCTGCAAGGACGTGCCCCCCACAAAAGCATACGCACATACAATAAATTTTAACTATGTAAACTGCCATATTGGCCAATATTTCTTACATCATTCAGCTGCTTATTGCGGGCCGGGATGATTGTATTGGTTAGTTGCTTATTCCCTGCCTTTAAAGCTGCATCTCTTCTTGCTTGCTCAAGCAGAACTCTTGCCCGTTCTTTAAGTTCTTCCTGTCTTGACAACATTCGTTGCTTAAAAATAAAGAAATATAATTAACAGCAAGGCAGCCTCAGGGTACTTAACATTTATACAGTAGTTAATAGCCAGAAGCCTTCCTATATAATAAAGGTCAGGAGTCACATGGATTACAGCTTCATGAGGTGACAGAGCATTCTATAGAAATGAAAAGTAAAGATGATCAAAATGTAAAATTAAAAAAAAGTCATAGGCCTTTATAATGTAAATAAGAGTTCTCTCCCCTCCCCTTAAAACTTAATTTCTATCAACATTTAATGCCTTTAAACTGCAATTGTGGAAAAAAAATAATTGGCTTCATGGAAGCTATGTTAAATGTGTTATGTGTTTACTTATTTACTTTAATATGTATGCAAATATAAAGCTTCGTTGGCTACTTATATGGGTATCGTTCATTTATAACTTAAATTGAACACAAAGAGGTTGGATACAGGCAAAAAACCTGTAAAAATATCTGCTTCTGCTTCATTTACGAATATTCACAAGGAAGTCCCTTCTTCATACACATGACCAATTATATTGCAGAGTAGAAATAACAGAAGGGGAGCTTCTGCATAGGTTACGTGAGCTCCCATACTTATATACTCCTGATCGCTGACTTCTTAGTCAAGGTGTCTCAAATGCGTCTCTAGGTCTTTACATGGGCTAGAGCTGGGACAGAGGTTCCAGGTTGTGCTCCTGTAACAAGCACGTGGAAATCGAGATCATAGGATCACAGAATGGTTAGAGTTGGAAGGGACCTTGCAGATCGTCTAGTTCCAACACCTTGCCCTGGGCAGGGACACCTCCCACTAGACCAGGTTGCTCAAAGCCCCATCCAGCCTGGCCTTGAACACCTCCAGGAACGGGGCAGCCATGGTCGACTCTAACCAACAACTGAGTGTTCAAGGTTACGATTGAGGCTCACATCTGAGATTTTATTACCATGTGCAAATGCCACAGACAACTCACAACAGAGAACCGTTTTCGAAGTCATCTCTTCCTTTTCCTTGGCCTGTTATACCCTTGCACGTGAAAATCCGGGTAGAGAAGACATTCTGTTTCCCCCTGCTCTACTATTCTGTATGGGCCTAACTGTTCCTTCCTCATCCAGTACACAAAGATGATGATGAAGAGAAATTTCATGAGTCTTCACTGATTAAAGGAAAGAAATTAGCCAGCTATGCAACTTAATATTTGGCCACTATAACCCATCTATGACTGTTTCTCTTGCAATAAAATGAATCTTTATTATGCATACTTGGGAAAAAAACCCAACACTACAACACTACCAAAAGACTGGCTATATTATTTTCTTATCAGATCTAATGGCACAAGGCAAAACAGAGCCAAAACTCAAGAAAGCTCTTCACAGCGGTAAAATTATACCCGCTTCAGTATTTTTGTAAACAGGGCTGATAACATTTTTTACATATTTTTGTGATGATATGCTTTACTGATAATACTCAGCATTTATATAATATTCAACTTTCATCCTCACCATAAATCTGCAAGGTAGGTGGGCATATATATTTTATCTTTATAGAAATGAAAATGTTATTGTGATTAAGTAACGTGCTCGAGGCCACTCAATGAACAGTGTAACTTAATATTCTGGAGTTTCTACCTCACCATCATGTCTATGTTCACAAGGCTGTGTGGTTTCTCAGACGAGAGTTTGAAATATATTTGGTATATTTTAAGGTATTCAAAACTTCACATTTTTTGAATACGGATCAATTAATTGATAAGTCTTTCTCCATTTTTTGCTTCAGTATGCAATACCAAGAAGAAAGGTGGCAAAAGCCTTGAAGCCATCTTCTTTGAGCTGGTTGAGAATACAACTTTTACTTCCTTTATTTGGAGAGATATTGGAAAGATTAACAGTAGGACAATTCCTTTAAATGGATTTTTCATGCAATGGCTCTTTTTCAGCATCACCTACTTTTAGTCAAAGTATTTATTGCCCAACAATAAAAATACGCTGCCCACCTTGCCATTTATACTGACGATGCAATGTAAATTACAAACACGGAGAAAGAACTTCAAGAGCATCTCCATCCTGACTACAGGCATACAGAAAGTTTAAATTTCTTACCTGGGCTGTTTTTGCAGTTTGATCTGCATGATTTAAAGCCATTCTGGCATCATTGTCAGAATCAGATTCTGTTTGCCTCGGAGAAGCGTGCGGTTTCTTTGCGAGATCCGTATCCTTATTATAGGAGTATCCAAGCTTAGAAGTCGGAGATAAGCTTGGCTTTGTGACAGGTGAACCAGGATCTACTCTTGTGCTCTCTATGGATCCTATACATCCCAGCTTTTCTTGCTCAGAGAAACCAATGGTACTGTCTGAGCTCTGGTGTCTCTTCTTGTCGTTATCTTCACAAGCAACTGTGGGAGACACGTCCTCTTTTTGATCACTGACATGTGCCAAGTCACTCAAGTCTAAAGTGTCAGCTATCAGCAATTTCTTTCTCCCCACTGTAGGCTGCGCTTGCGTTGTATCCGTACTGCCACACTTCCCAACCTCTTCAGATGCAGAAGTCCTTCCAGAGCTCTGCTGGGATTTTTGTGGGTCCGTGTCACTTCGAGTCCTGCGAGAAGAAGGGGAAGCTGTGCTTGGGCTTAAATGGTCATCAGGAGTCTGATGCTCGCTCTCAGATTCACCAACGCCGCTGTCATTTACAAACACGGAGTCGTCCTGAGAAGCAAAGTCTGACAAAGCACTGTCTGGCGGATGCAGCTCAGGCTCCCGGTTCAGGTCGTTCAGCTCTGCATAGAATTTTTCTTGGTCGACAGAACTGTTTGTGTCCGTTTCATAGTTACCCACTTTATATGTGCTTTTACTGCTGTTCTCCTCTATTTGAACCACGTTTAATTCTTGGCCACAGAAATGCGCCCTTATTTGATAGAGATAGGTCATAACGGTCAGTTTGTCAGGTATCGCTAATAAAACCATGTCGGAAGGTTCCAGCAATCGCGATATTCCTAAACTGGCAAACCCATCGTATGCCTTTAGAAACAGACAAAATAAGGATTACAATGCGGCACTTTCTTGCATATCATAACGTTTCAAGAATGCAAGCAGAAGTTTCAGTTAAAATAAGCAAGCCTAAAACATAGCCAGTATTACAGGACCAGCGTAGGTTCAACTCTATTGCTCATTACTCTTTTGGCTTCACTACAGTAATACAATAGTTACTATTTTCTGTTGCACAGTCCAATCTGAACTCATCCATTTTTCCCAATGGCTTCTAGAGATCGCTCACCGTGTCTTCATAGCAATGCAAATTGAGAGAATATGAGCAGCAAAGACACTCAAATGGCATTGTTTTAAATATTTTTAACATACTACCATGCTATAATAAAATCTTTGGTTGCTCACAATGATGATTTACCACTTTCATGAGTAAAAAGATGTTAAGGAGGCTGCAAATTAAAAGTCCTTCTGTTTGCACTAAGGAAACCTACTGATATCTTAAACGGTTCTCACTGGAGTAGCAGGAAACAAGCAAACAGAAAAAGTGTAAGAGTTGGACCAGTAAAAAGCAACTAAGGATGGCTTTTTAAGATAAGGAACAAAGATATAAGAAACACGACACTAATCCATCTTGGGCTTTATCACTGGTGATCAACCTTCTCCCTTCTACTGGTCATGTAATTGCAGTGATTTGCGTTGATGAAAAACTTCGTCCAGATAGCCAAAAAGAACACCACCACAGATTACTTGACACAAAACATAAATCATATTAATCCATCAAATAAATGCATCTTCAAATTTGTTTACACTAAATTTGTAAGAGAGTGAATTTGACTCTCGCTTCACTTTAATTTCTAAAAGCTAAAGAGTTTGCAAGGCTCCCATTTTGTGAGGCCACATTGTCTTCTTTCTGCTAGCCCTTTAAGTGAGTGGGCTTGGTGCATCAGGTTTTTCTAGTTTTGAAGAATTAAAGCCGTTTCTCAATTTACAATTAATTATTACTATCCTGGATTAACCCTGGAAGACAATATTGTGTTTCAAGGAAGCCTTTAAAAAGGCCTCCTGTTAGCGCAGATGCACTTGGCTAAAGCACTCGGACCTCTCCTCCCCCAGTAATTCTGCAGCTCCTTTTCACCCTCTTCTGAAGGGGGCTAAAATGTTCCCAGTTTGTTCCTCCACTATTTTGAGCAAAAACGGATGCTAAATTTACAACGTGGACGAGAACCTGTCCTTTCACACACATTGCTGGCTTCAACTCTGCCCAGTTTTCCACTATTTCCTTAATGTACTTAGTTTTAGAAGGGCGGAAGAAAGAAAGAAAAGAGAAATCAATTACGATTTTTTTTTTATCCTCTTGGTTTTCATAGTAGTAAATGTTCAATGGTGAGTTAGAATGTGGGTCTGGCCTGGCCGGCTCCCAGCAGAGCCAGTTATTTGACTTGCTCCGAGAAAAGGAGGAGTTCTCATTCCCATTGCAATGTCATTCCCTACTCGGGGGGTCAAACAGTTTTCATTTCAAACTCTGCTCCTGAGAGCTGGAATTTATCTTCCTCAAATTTTGCATGCTTCCCCTCGTGCTCAGGTATAACTTGCCAAGGCATTTTTTGGTGAAGGAATTTTTACATCGCTATAACAAATGATTCACAGAGTTTATCTAGACATAGAAATTATCTGAATAATTTATTTTTAAGCCCTTCCGGCTCTCCCTGTGCAAAATGATTTGGCTTAAAATCCCTGCTGGTCTTTGGTGGGGTATCGCTTCTTGGGAAGGTTCATTATAAGAGACTGTTATGCTACTTATAAAAGCAGAGCCGTGCTTAGACATAGGAGTAGCAGTGGAAAACACAAATGTGGTATTTGCTGATACAAAGCAAAGTATCCAGAACAGCAGGACGATGGCGGGTGGGAGGTAATGGAAAGAACTCGGATGGTAGAAAAGGGACAGCTGTCATTTACTGGGCCTTGGGACACAGAGCTGGAGGAGCAGGATCAGGCTGGACACAGAGGAGAGGGAGAGAAGAGAGGTGGGACGGAACAGACAGGAGGAGCACAGAGAAAGGAGAGTTAGAGGACGGCAGTGTGGGGGTTTGGGGGGCAGCCCAAGTCATGGCAGGTACCGGGAACGATGAACGCTCGTATGCCAACAGAAAACAGGCTGGGTGCGAAAGCGTGGCGAGCCAGCCGTGCTTTCTGTGGGCCAAAGGTAACAGTGGGATTTGTTGTTTGATTAAGTGGGTCAGTGCTGATTCAGTGGCATAAATAACCTGTTACCCACGCTGAAGGTAGTGGGAGTTACCATCTGAAGAATGAAAGGACCTAAGGATGGGCTTAGCAGTCCACGGCAGCCAAAGCCCACAGACATGACTTGACCTGAACTCTTTCATACTCTTAATTTCTTATTTATATGCTAATAAAACTAAATCCTAGGACTATCTCCCAGGGTCTGTAAAATGAGGGTGGGAACAGTGTTTCAGGAGTGTGAGGAAAGGCACTTCCTTAGAACGGGTAACACTCCAGCAGAAGGAACGATGGATATTCTTGATACAGCTGCCATCACTTTTCGCTCTCTGCTCGGTTCTTCTGATGATGCTTGGGACTAAACACAACCGTTTTCCACTGATGCCAGATACTTACTTCCCATCCCCTCTCCTTCTCAGTCTGAGCAATACACATTCTTGCTTCTCTCCTTTTAAAGCACACTAGATACCTAGATTGGCACGCAAATGTTTTACAGTCATTAGTTCTATAATTAGCAATCGTATGTTCTGTACGTGTCCATATAGCAGTGTGTGATGGGTTCTCCTTCACTGCTAGAAAAGGTGGGAACTCCTGGATATTCCAGTATATTTATAAACGCCTTGTGTTTCTAACTAGTTTGTAACTCGGTATTAAAAGACTACATTTTCCAAGTCAAATTAAGTTTTGATAAACAGAGGTATAACTAAGCCTTGATTTTGCAAATGTTTATATGCGTGTTTAACTAAGCTCCTGCATGATCCTACCCAGGTCAACAAGCAAATCCTACATACAGGATTACATACGTGCTTATGACTTTGTGGAATCAAATAGTAGAAGTGAGCATAAGCGCCCGTTATAAAAATACGTCTGCCAGCTTAAAGGTAAGGAATTTTTTTCCATTTTAACTCAATGCTACCCCTGTAATTCTGAATTCTCCTGATTAAATATATATTCTAAAAGGATTCCTTCCTTGCAAAATGGAATATTTTGTCAAGACAACCGAATTCAAATGTACTGAGGGGTTTAGTAGAAATGGTCAAAACCAAAAAAAAAGCCTCACAAAAACTGAAAGTGCCAATCGAACATCCAGAAGATAAATTGCTATTTCCACGCAATAATCCCTCAAATGAAACAAGCTTCTCTAAACAATAAAGTAATTAAAACCAGAAGTTCATTATTAGAACCATACTGTTGTGCCCTTCCACTTCTCGTCCTTTCATCCCCTCCAAGCTCCAGCCAAGTGTAGTTTAGTAGCTTACATTTTTAAAGTGCAGGACATGCTATTAGCAATATGAAAAATTTCTCTTCTTGATAAGGGACTATACTGCCAGTATGCTGGAATTTTAGCAGATTTTTAATTACTATTTACTAATAATCAAATGGACATAGAAAAGAAAATTAGTTGGTTAACATTACTGGGAAGGCTATATGGTTAGTTAGATATATACAACATTTAAGTAGAACCCTGACTCTTTGGATCAGCTGGGAAGGTATCCCTGTAACGTTTTTAATTTTCTCAAAGATAATCCTGGTTTCTCTTTTGCTCCTCACAGAAATTTCAATTTGCAATGAGCACAAGGCACCAAAAATATATCTGAATTCTGACTGATGCTGATGGAATCTGGAGTAGTTGTTTGGGCTGTTGGGGTTTTTTTTAGACCTATAATTACATTGTGGAAATTACAATGCATATATACATACACGTATGTATTTTCAGGACACTAAACCTATTTACCTATCTCCTGATGAAGTTTTTTCTTTTTTTTTTCTTTTTTTTTAATTTACTGACAAGCTGATTGACAGACATCAATTGGGATCCATCAGCACAAGCACCACAGGCAGTCTTCCAACCATTTCCCAACTATGTAACACACTGACATATTGGCCAAGATCAGATGTCACAGGTAAATGCCCTTTTTTATTCAGCATCAGTGGCAGCACCTATTCAGTAAATGCCTAGCGTGCATTATAAAGAAACTCCCAAGATGTGCTTTTTTGTAACAGCGCATTTCAATGTGTAATTATACGCAGTAATTGCACTGAAATAGTTGTCACTTAAGATTCCTTCTTTTTTTTAAAAATTAAAATACAAACAAGGTCAGGCACTTCTAAAAGATATACTCTTATGGGTTAATCTTTAATCTATGGTCACAGTCACTGCTTTCCTGGGAGGGGGAAAAAAAAAAAAGGACGCTTCAGACAAAGAAAATTGTCCTGTTCATCCATAGATGTTATTTTAATTGGTTAGGAGGAATCATTGTCAAATGTGTTACATATCTGCATGGAATTTATAGGCAGCCATTGTTGCCAGTGCTCCATTCACTCCAACCCAGGGCAGGTGGGGTTATCAGGCAGAACTGTGTGAGACCAGGAAATAAATCTGCAGGAAGCAACTGAGATACTCAATGTAGCTGTCAGGCAAAGGCTTGTGAAGTGATGAAAGAAAAAAAACTGCACAATAACAACAATCGTTACTTCTTCAGTCCTGGGAACTATATCCTGGTAGAGAGACGGACTAAAAAAAAAAGTTCACCATTTGCCATCCCGGTTTCATAAAGAAAAGATGACTGATTGTACTGCTAACGTTTTTAATTAATAATCTATTCTTTCTTTTTTTATAATCCATCTTAATTAGCCCAGACACTCAAGAAAACTTGAAGTATAAAAACATATGGGCACAGAAAACACCGAGATGTCACGGATAATCCACTTAGGTCATCCTAAGACCCTGTATTATTATGAAAAAGATATTGGCCAAATCACTCATTAGATAACAGTAGCTCAGAGATACTTCATTGTTTATAATACCTGAATACTATTTTAAAGACAAGTAACTCCTTGGCTAACACATAAGTGTGCAGGCACATTAAAATATAATTACTCTAAACACAAATGAATTTTAATAAAGCGCTTTCAGAAATCCCACATATCTACAATCTAATACTCCTTAGTTGTATTTGCTACATAATATTGAACATAATTAATTTATTCAAAGTATATTTTTAAACCGTCATCCCAATTCAATTTAGTGTTTTTAAAGCGGTATAAAAACAAAATTGCAGCACTGAGAAGGTAGCTACTTAAAAACAATTTTCAGATGATCTTCAGGAACAATTTTATTATCAGTGGCTCACATGAAAATTATCATTTCTAAACATGTCCCTAGGGCTCAACTGAAGTTTGTAACATGTCTGAAAGAGTGAGCAGAAATAAAAAGTCTTTTGGTGAATTCTTGCTTCTTCCAGAGAAACTTCTTACACCTTTGCAACACCAAGATACAAAGAGTGGTTTCAAACAGCTGCCCAGAACTGTTTTTCTAATATTTTGCTTTATTTGCAAAGTACTGTCTTAATGCTTTTTATCCTAAACTTTCTGTGTCACGTAAAAATTCAGGTTCTACACCACCCACCACTTTGCTCAGCCACAGAGTATAAAAGCAGGTGTACAATTTCATCTTTAAAAACAGAAAAACTCACTATCAAAGCAAGGTTGACTGTGACCGATGCACAGAGCCCCATTAAAGCAGCAGAAAGAGAAGCCTTGTGTACGACAAACCAAGAGCAGTTAGGTTTTTCATTTGTTTTAATTACGTGGCTGATTAGAAAAATCAGAGGAGGGCTGGACAGCCCTTTCCCCTGCGTTCACAGTTAATGTAGGCCATAAAAATATTAAACTCTAACACCAGTCTTGCATTTGTTGTGAATGTTAAAGACCATGACAAACGCGAGTCAATAATGCATCCGATTTGAACCGCGGGAGGCTGAATATCTTCTGTGAGCCGCAGTTATGACCTTACAAAACAACCGCACTTCCCCAAAATTAATAAAAACCCGCGGTGAAGCCAAAATTGAAGCTATGTCTTTTTTTTTTTTTTTTTTTTCCTGGCAGTTCTTACCTTTTTGTTGTTCTCTTTAATATCTTGAGGATTCAGGGACTTGTAGTCACTGAGGGGGAAAATGGCACAGTGGGTACATACAGTATTTGATAAAGGCAGCAGTTTTAAAACAAACTGAATCTAAAAAATTTGACATACAATAATATCATACAGTAACTAGCAATTTCACAGCAATTCAATCAACAAAACTAATAGTGTGGAAAATTAAAGGAATAAATAAATAAATAAATAAATAAACACCGATTACATGTTTCATTGCCTGAAGCTTTCCATCTAAAAAAGAAGTTAAGGCAGGGAGTAGAGGCTGGCCTTGACAACCAAATTTACCAGGAGGTAATCCGTTCTTGTCAGCGTACAAAGAGCTACAGGCTTATTCCTCTCATCTCATTTCAACACCGGCACAATTTTCATAATCATCTTGAAGTCAGTTCTTTGGATAAGATTAAGAAGAAGAAAAACAAATCACAGAGAGGGGAGAAACAACTGTTTATGCAACAAGGGAGAGCAAAGAGGTCATAAAGTGTGAGCATTCAGAAATCTGTTTTCTTAGAAAGGATGCTCCCCTGCTTGAAAGAAAAGGGTGAAAACAGTGCAGCACCTGAAAGGAACAGGGATTTGATTTTTACATAAACATAAATGTTGCATATTTGTAGGACAGTTAGTTTATGCAGACAGAGAGTACACAACTTACATTAGGTCTGGTCTAAAGTGATGTAATATTGCACAAAAGGATAAACCATTTCTCCACGATGTAGTGAAA
This sequence comes from Fratercula arctica, assembly GCA_947846985.1. Lineage (NCBI taxonomy): Eukaryota > Metazoa > Chordata > Aves > Charadriiformes > Alcidae > Fratercula > Fratercula arctica. The sequence goes on along the minus strand of CANTUZ010000003.1, from coordinate 16,566,944 downwards.
TTGGTGATTTTCACTCCCCTATAGTTTTTTGTAACTTCTTTGCACCACACAAGCAGTGACTGACTAGCGTTTGGCTTTCTCCCCAAAACAGGACTTGGTATTGGGCTTGGCTGCAAAAAAAAAGAAAAGAAAAAAGAGAAGAAGATAAAAGAATTTAATGGAAGATGAGAATTAACATTAATTGACCTAACTAGATGATCCGCATCCTTTGATGTGAGTTTAGGTCCTTCACAGCTGTCAGTTTACAATGACTGTAACTTGCAAAAGGCACAAATCGCAAGTTATTATCTCCAGTCGTTGCCCTTGGCACTTGGCTCCAAAGGATGTAGATACATGGGAATCCAGATCTACATAGAAGAACAGGCCAAGAATCGTACCAGTTAGAATCCCAAGCTTAAATACTCAAGGCACAGTCCTGCACAGCTCGTAATACACACCATGGCAGCCATGGAAGAGCATCCCCACATTAAAAGCCCTTCTCTGGACCAAAAGCCAGGCATGGCAGAGTTCACCATGAGTTGCCATCTACCATTGCAGCATGGGAATCAGAGTCGTGGCGTTAGTGACATATGATTAATGCCTTCATCTTGTACAGGCTCCACATAAAGATTTTGGCTGCGCTCTTCCTCTTTAAGGGTGCGATTGCATAAAGGTAATTAGGGCATGGTGCTTCTCAACACCCAACCATACTCAAAGAGTTTCCTCTTCCAGGCTTTAGTTTTTCTATGTGGAAAGGGAATTTTGGCCGTAAACTGTTATCAGAGGGTGGCTTCTAGCAAGTATCATTAGCTAATAACAACCGTTTCCCAAAAGGGTATTTTGGCACTTTAAGTAACATTTTTGTTAGCACACACCAAGAACTAAAATGGAATAAAGTATTTCAGGTATTTGGCATTTGTCAGACTGTCTGCGGTTTCCCAAATTCAGCGGAGAACATACTGATTGCAGCTGATGTTTTCAAGAAATACGTGCTCATTTCACCAGAAAAATATTGTCACTTTAAAAATTTCTTAGATGTAATTAAACAGACAGAATTATTTGACTGACATACATCCAAAATCTGAATTGTAGAGAAAAAGTGCATCCCACTTATTTTTTAATGTAATATAATTAAAAGCGTATATACAAACCCAATATGCTATTTATGCACCTTATAGCTACAGAGTCCCCAAATTAAGATAAAAATAGAGCAAGTAATTCACTCTATCACAGGCACTTCAGTTTAACAAGGAAATCCTTTTGGCCATATTGCCTCTTTGTGAAAGACCAACGATGCCCCCACTTGACTAAAGCGTGTCAGTGCGAAGCAATTAGCTGCTATCTACCGATTTATGTTTTCACTGCTTCTGGGGAAGAAAACGTACAGAACTCGGAAAGTAATTTTTCATCTACCATGACAGTCAGCCCGAAAAAGTTGTTTTATAAACACACCTACCTCATCATCAGATAGAAGCACTGCCAACTCATTTAGAAAGTGCAAAATGTATACCTTGCTGAGATTTTTTTTAAATACCAGATCATATGTACAAAATAACTTGCTTAAAAGTGTTCTGGTTTCTTTTTTTAATCCCGTCAATGATTCAAATCAGCATGAACAAATCCGTTAATGATGAGACAAATATCTCTAAATACACTGAATTAACATCTTAACAGGGATATACAAAATGGGGAAGAAAAAGCAGCAATAAACTTTCTTCACCGTACATCAGATTTTAATTAGAGAAACAAATATTGCTTAGGAGCTGTCAGACAGTTACTCCAGATTCAGACTGATGTAACTAAGATCAGGTTTTGCTCCTGTTGTTTTTTTTTTTTTTTTTTTTTTTTTTTTTGTTTTTGTTTTTTTTTTTTTTTTACATCTTGAAGCAAAACCCAATAACTAACCACTGACCCCATATTTAAGATACTGCACTGCTTAAAAATATATTTGCTATCTAAATTATATACATGTAAATAACGCTGCTGGGAGAAAATCATTAAAATAGCACTATCAAGATGTGGAAAATTTATATTTTAACAAATTTTTAAAGCACTTCTTCAAACCATAGAGCACTACTTACCAGATTACTTAACTCTCTACAGAAATATTAAATGTTCGATCACCACCTAAATACTTTCTGGTTAACTCTGAAATGGCCTCAGGCAATATTATCATTCAAATGCTTTAATTATACATCTAACAAACTGAAGATGTAATTTATTTTAAAACTAGGTTTTACAAAGGGACATCCAAAGCTATTAAATCAATACATTTAGCAGAATTTTGCATTTTATTTACAAATTATCAATTTTTTAAAATCCAGATTACAATTCCTTGAAAATCTATACTTTAATTGGAGCTTTTTCCCCATGTTTGTTCTTCCATTTACTTTAGATTTTCTGTAAGTATTTTATCCAGAATATGCAAGATTTAGGATGTGCATAATATACTTAGACAATTTTCTCTTCTCTAGCTGATAAAGCAGGAATTATACACAGCTTTCTTTCCAGACTTAGTACTCCAAGTTTTTTTGGATAAAGGTGAAGTTAATGTTATGATAATGTTATGCTCTTATTCACCACCTGAGTCAAAGCTTTCATTATTTAATCTGTGATCAAGTCAAGACACACAAGATCTGTAATTCAAGTCAAGACACACTGGAGATACATGAGCAATGGCCGAAGCGTGCATGAGCACTTGACATCCCTTCAGAAGGTTTAACAAACGTTAGTTCTGATTTTTTTGTGAAGCATCATTATGAAAAACATTTTCTTTCGATACCTGTAGATGATACATATTAGTTACAGGTTCAGTGCAAACACAATTACTACCAAGTGCCTATTTCTAGCATATACTTGCTCTACAAGATTGGTAGGAACTCATCAAATGAAATGCAAATTTCATTAGCTTTTTCTTACATAATTCTTTAAAGCACTGACTACACAGTTCAAACTACACGGCAGTCATGACTTGGCTTTTTGGGCTCAAAAGCCAAAGTCCCCGAGAACTCGTTTGGAAGTGCCACTAAAAAGCAGGAGATACTCACAACAGATTGGCAGCTCTGCTCGCTGATCCACAGGTTACTGAATCTAATGCAAGTGATTTTTATCCAATTGTGGATGAATTGCATGGCAAGTGCAGAGGTTCCAGAGCTGGTCCCTCACATGCTAGCTCAGATCTAGATGCAGTGTCATGTGGGTGGATTTATCAGCTGGAGTCAGTGTGACCTTCAGGATATCTTTGTTTCACAGTCAACAGAAGCACTAAAGTCTCTATTTTATTCCTCTGTTAGATGTTGAGCTGGCAATGTGCGCTCACAGCCCAGAAAGCCAACCCCATCCTGGGCTGCATCCCCAGCAGCGTGGCCAGCAGGGCGAGGGAGGGGATTCTGCCCCTCTGCTCCGCTCTGGGGAGACCCCCCTGCAGGGCTGCCTCCAGCTCTGGGGCCACCAACAGCAGAAGGACATGGACCTGTTGGAGCGGGTCCGGAGGCCATGAAGGTGGTCAGAGGGCTGGAGCCCCTCTGCTGTGAGGACAGGCTGAGGGAGTTGGGGCTGTTCAGCCTGGAGAAGAGAAGGCTCCGGGGAGACCTTGGAGCCCCTTCCAGTATCTAAAGGGGCTACAGGAAAGATGGGGAGGGACTCTTGATCAGGGAGGGGAGTGATAGGATGAGAGGGAACGGTTTTAAACTGGAAGAGGGGAGATTTAGATTAGATATCAGGAAGAAATTCTTTACTGTGAGGGTGGTGAGACACTGGCCCAGGTTGCCCAGAGCAGCTGTGGCTGCCCCATCCCTGGAGGTGTTCAAGGCCAGGCTGGATGGGGCTTTGAGCAACCTGGTCTGGTGGGAGGTGTCCCTGCCCATGGCAGGGGGTTGGAACTGGATGATCTTTAAGGTCCCTTCCAACCCAAACCATTCTGTGATTCTGTGATCTGGTAGCTTAATTAAGTTTTATAGTGTATGCATTTTTCCTCTTGGGACACTATCCCATCAGAACATTACTCTATGTTAACAAGAGGACCATAGCTTTAAATATTAGGCTGCATCCCTACATTTCAAAATATTTAAATAATTGTTTTGCTGCTCTTGGGAACACAGCACCAGGTACACTGGTGGTTCACTGCACCTCTGACATATACAGGCCAATGCTCAGGAGAAGAAAATCAAGATGGGAACTAGTGATGGGAACACAGGGCTATGGCCAAGCCCTTGTACAGGACATGGGGAGCAGCCACAGTGAAGATCACAGGGGCTCAGTCTAAGCAACTCTCAAGAGATTGCTGACAGGTTGCATGGGGGTGGAGGAGTTTGAAGAGAGCAAGAGGCAGTGTTGAAGACTGGAAGAGAAAGATGTTGAGAGGAGTAAGTAAAAAAAAAAAAAAGTATGTAACAGCTGTGGGAATCTAATTGGAAGACTTACGTGGTTTGAGCTTTATATTATATTTATATTAATGAACACAACTCCCTAAAGAGGAAAGGAGTTGAGAGAACAACCTAGGAAAGGTAATTAACTTCAGGAAGAGAGAAAGCTGAGATTGAGACAGGGATGAAAGTCAGAATAGGAAGGACCTACAAACAATCAACAAACAAGTTGCTCCTCAAGAAGCAAGTACAGGCAACGGTCTCTTACTTATTTGACTGAGCAAAATAAAAGGGATTTTGACTGAGCAAAATAAAAGGGATTTTCCCTTACCCCTATCAAAACTACAGTGCTGTCTAGGCTCACTGAAAATCGTGAAACCATTGAAATGCAAGATAAGGTAAATGAAAGTAACACACAACTGGGTGAGACAAAACGTGCAGCATGCGGCTGGATACAGAAAAAAACTGGGAAGCTCAGCTGAACTGAGCGGTCTGAAAAATGGTATAAAGGTGCAATATAAACAAGACACCCAAATTCATCAAATAGATAATTTCATATCATCAAGATGATACTCTAGAATTTTATTTTTTTAAACAACACGGGACTCTACCCATAGGAATTGCTTAGCCCAGGAGTATTCTAAATTGAATATGGCTCATTTAGTAGAGTTTATGCCTTTGGCAAGGTCTGTACGTGTCCAATGTGCATTCAATTTTGTTTACTCTGGGCTGTGGAACAGTCCAGGCATAAGTCAAAAGCTGATTTTTAACTAGTATCAGGCCGAAATAGAATATGGAAATTGAATCTGCAAAGATAGAATAAAACTGCTTTCCGGTTTATTCCAAAGATGGAAAAAACATCCTCATGACCCAGCTGTGACTTTATTCAGGCTAGTCAGTTATTTTTGAAGTAGCAGGTCACCATAACATTACAATGGCTTCAGTGACAAAACAAAATACAAGCAGCATTGCTCTTTGCTTCTGGTAAGGGAAGTGCAGACGTATTAGAAAATATATATATTTCCCAGAAAATGTCAGGAGTTCTGCTATCCTGTTACTCTGATACACAACCGTAGCAGTTTAGGAGTATATTTTTTAACTTCATTGCTCTCTATTTGCATGGTATGGCGTATGATCACACAAAATATCTCTAGTCCCTACTGCCCCTAAAAATGAAGGACGTCTAAAAACCCAGCTGCCTGGTATGAGTTACAGATTTACTGAATTTGTCTCCTATGTGTGACTAATAAGATGCATTTAGGTAACCTCCAGGTTTCTCCAGCATCAGACTTATTAAAACTCTGCCTTCCTCACTATTCTGATTGTGCCCACAGCTAATGTGGGTACACAACGAAACATAAACTTTATATTAAAAAGCTTAGGCATAAGCTTTTAATTGCTTATTGTTTTACAGGTTAAATTTCAGCACAACCAAACCAGTCCACGTTCAATCACAACCTTAACATTTAGACATCTCCCCCGTCTGATGAGCCGAAGGTGAAATCCTTGGGTCATGCCTCAAGTTAGCTGTTGGTCAAGTAGGTGAAATTATTTTATTCTAAAGGGTTTTCGGTTGCCTGTTACATATTTTGGTGGCCACGAGGCTGGAAAGGGCTTTTCCAAACTGCCTGGGAAAAGAAAGGAAAGCAGCTAGAGCATGTACATGGTATGTAAGATGCCAGGATATGGAACAAACATAATTTTCTAGACAACAAGAATGGTGGACCCTCTCAATCTGGGAAGAAAAAGCAAGTGATCAAAGCCGCCTGGATATTCTGCTCTCCTCCTCTGCCGTTTTCCAAGTCACGCCCATTGGCAAAAGGCACCTATTTGCCTGCAGCACTGTGGAAAGGGGTGACATGCTGGGGAACAAAACAGTTTCTTGCAAGGTTTAATCCACCCTGATTTGCCTCTGAAAATAACTGGAGGGGGAAGGTTAGTGCTTTAAATACATTTTCCCTTTATTAGCTGGAGGTGGACAGCCAATGTGGTCCCATGTCATAAGCTGTATGATGCTGCGTTTAACCTTGGACCCAAGGGAGAAATGATGAAGATAACACCTGCCGTCAAGGAGTGCACACACCGCAAGACCCCATTCCCTCTCCAAGACAGCCACAGCTTCCTACTGTTTGCCATTCTCCCTCACCAGCTCACGTCTAACCTTACCCAGTTTGTGCTGTACATGGCCAAATCATACACACAATGTCTGTCCTTCAACATGCCACCACTTCTGGTCCCAGTCTGTAACGTTTAGCAGGTCCCTTGTGCTTGAGTTAGTTTCATCCACGAAACTTCTACTTGCCCAACCCCGCAAACAAACATGATGACGGCATTTTTTATTCTAATCATCACTACCCATTTCTTCTCACACTGTGCCTATCTCACTGCTCAAGGCAAAAAGTTGTGGTTCATTATTTATTACCCTTAGCTTACAGAGTATGTCACAGCTGCATTTAAGCAGCATGATGCAAATACTGCATCAGACATAGCATTTCAACTTGCCTGTGATCTCTGGCATGATAGTGATCACACAACATCAGGGCACTCTGCAATGGGTGAATTAATATATCGACAGGATCAAGAGAATCATAATCGGTATTTTACAAATAGGGAAACAGAACTAAAGAACTTGACTGAACCAGGAAGTGAACTGAGCACCACAAGAACTCAAAGATGCTACCTAAGGTCAGTCTGGTGTACGCATCCACAGCATCCCATCAAAGCTGCCACACTCCTCCTGACTCCAGAGTGCTCAGAATAACCAAAAACCAACTTCCAATCTTGGACAAGTTAAAATGAAGTTTAAGACCTGGCCATCCTGAAGACAGGAACAGATCATTTGTAGCCTCAAACAATTCATAGCTTGCTCAGTGTCACACACCAGTTCTATGTCACGAGTTCTGTCCAGGCTCTCTGCGGCATTGACCCAGCATAACAAAGAGACTGTGCTTCGTTAAACATCTTCCAACTCCTATGAAAAAATAAAATGCCAGTCCTGCAGATGGCTGCCTCTGCTATTCCGGGGTCTGGTTACTTTTGTTCCGAGCACTGCGGAAGTGGTCTGACAGAAAACCATGGTGTGTAGTCATACAACTGAAACATATACACGTCTACAACCTACAGGCACAGAGAGCACAAGGATGGGAGAGTTTGCAGTAACAGAGGCTACGTTAAACCTGGCAATTCATAACTGCCAAGTACTTCATTTTTTAATTCTTGTAATTATCTAGTAGCCTCCTTTTGGCTTTTACATTGTGTAGTAATGAAGTAACTTTTTCTTAGCGTAGTCTTTTAGGGTTTTGGTTTTGTTCTCAGTGTTGGGGATTAAAAGGATAAAAAACCCCAAGTATTTGGGAACTGAGCTCTAAAACCTTCAGAACCACAAGCCACAACACCTCAACTACCGGACAATTTCCTCACTTGGCCAACAGGACAGGGAGCCTGTCTGCTCATGGGAATTAATTAAGAACAAGACAGACTGTTTATTTCAAGACAACTACCTCCCCCTGTGGATGTTCTTAATAGAGAATAACAGTACCGCACAGGGGTGAGGGTAGCTACCTCACCAGGTTGAGAAGCCCTAAATTTATTAGCTAATGGGCAAGGGGAAGGTTATGTTAATGAGTTGGGAAAGCAGAAACAAATCTGAGACAACATAATGAATTGGTTACTTATGTGCACGTAATTTCACCTGATGGTCAGTGTGGCCGTGAAAAAAAGTCATAGGGAGCTCCTTCTCGGATTCAACTATTATAAAAGGATTGGCTGAGGCTGATCTGGCTTCTCTTCCCCAAGGTCGCATGATCTTTCTCTTGAACAACATGTTTTCAATTAAAAAAAGAAAACCAAACAGGAAAAGGTATATAATCCATACCATTAAGCAGAAGTGAACGCTGAGCTCATTCTCTGATGATTACCTAAATTTGTAGTGTAACAGCCTGAACAGGTCACACGCAGGGATGGGGCCTCAATTTTTCTGCTCTCAGAAGACAGGCAGTTTCCTTGCGTCCACCTTCCTTTCTCCAGTTGCCCTGGTGGCTCGTGGGCTGAATCCTCTGCTCCCCTGTAATCTGCGCTGGAAGCCCAGCTGAGCTACCAGGATGCTGCCGGTTCACAATCTCTGGCTCTCTGCCACGATGGGAACGTTCAGGGTTTCAGGCAGGCTGCCAGAATTAAGCAACTTAAACCACAGATGAAGAATAGCAATTTTCAAAGCTTTTAACTTTGTTAAATGTGAACTGAACTAGCAAAACACACCTCCCTGGGCCCAAGGCTATCTCTGCCACATTTCAAAGGCCTGCAGCAAACAATGGAAGTGTTAGAGCTTGTCAGAAAAGGTCACAAGAATCTCTTCTAAAAGAAAGCACAAGGCAAACTAAAAACAAGAGTCAGTGCCAATTCTTCCTAAAAACAGTGAACTCTTGTTGCTTTTGCAGGAATTTCTTTTGACATTAGCCATTAAACAAACGCAAGTCATTCTCCCACTCTTCTGATCATTTCAACAGATGTTGTTTTTTCAGGCAACTTTCTGATGTTGTATGATTAAGGTGACATTGCTCCATAGAACTTTATGGACACCTATTTTGTAAATCTACTGCATCATTTATATTAATGCACAGCCATAGGCAGATTTATGGAAGTATTAGTCTTTGCCCATGAGAAATCTTTGTTTTAAATATGTGAGAACAGAAGAGAGGTGCCAAATTTGTGCAGGTATTGCACTAACAAAGGAAAACAATCTCTGTGCGTGGAGGGGCTTAGAGCACTCGGTATTTTTAAGCCTGGCATTGATGACACAGAACTTGATGTGGTGCCTCTAAAGGCCAGAGTACACCTCTTAACTGAGGGTGGAAATAGAATAAGCATATTCTACAACTCTGCATGTGGTGCTGGTGTCCATGAGCTTACATCAGGCATAAAGATGGCTATTCTCAAGAAAGCTCCTCAGGACAGCTATAGTTAAACAAGAATTTAATGGAAACAACTAAGTTTTAGCCTTGATAAACTCCTGCATCGGCAGCCCACTCTACACAAACAATCATAAGATGGAGATTAATAAAAATATTGCTTCACCACTTGTGGTAAAGGAGGAGCTACCCAGAGATGATGGGGAGACGTCTGAAATGCTTAATGCCTTTTGTTTTTCTTCATCTGTCTCTATTCTACAAGTCAGACGCAAGCTGGAGACTGGCATTACTAATATCAGACACAAAACGGTCAGATTTCAGCCAGGTGTGGAAACAGCTTAGATAAGCCAGATGCTTTCAGATCAGCTGAACACATTTAATGTAATCCTAAAGTACTGGAAGAACTAGTATGAAACAATACCTGAAATTAATGGTCAGTTTGAAAACCTGAAGATAGGCGAGATAGTAGAAGAGCAGGAAAAGACTACACTCCCTTCCAGTCTTTAAAAGCATTAAAAAAAAAAGACAAATCAGAAGAATGCAGACAACCTAACAAAAAAGAGGTGGAACAAATAATTAAGTTGCATCTTAGCATGTGAAAGTTAAAAAGGAGACAAGCAACAAACATTTGTCACCAACAAATCATGACAACCAGTTCAAGTTCCTTCTATAAGAGGGAAGCAGGAAGGGGAGAGGAGACGCAGCGGACAACATAGTGTGATGGTAGTTAAACTCTTTTTGTTGTCTCTCAAGATGCTCTCATAAGGAAGCATAGAAAATGGAGCCTTAACAAGACTCACATAGCATAGGGGCAAAACAGGCTGGAAAACTATATTCAAGGCCAGTTTTAAATGGTTCTTGGAATTATGCATTAAAAGTGGTTCTGCAAGTGTATTTCTTGGGTTTGGTCTGAAAAGTCTGAATTAGGAAGGTGGATTATACACTAGACACGAAGTTGGGATGGACATCAAATGCACAAGAAGAACTCCGATCACATAAAAAAGAGAAAAGGTCTGAAGAAAAGAGGGTGAAACTCAATAGGTACAAGTGCAACGTAGGAAGGAGCAATAATTTACATAAATGCAGGATGAGGAAGAACTGGTTAGGTAACAGCTCTTCACAAAAGGATGTGGGGAAAACAGTCTATTCAAGCTGAATATAAGTCAACAACATCAGGTTGTTGTGAAAAAGGCAAACATCACGCTGAGATGTACAGGCAGGAATAAAGCTTGCAAGACATGTAGTGCCTCTCCCACACCACTCAGCATCAATAAAGCTGCAGCAGATATTTTATGTTCAGTTTTGCGTGACGCAGCATAAGGAAGACGAGCCCAAAGAAAGATCAGGGAAAAAATAAGCCATGAAGAAAGGTGGAGCAAATTTAGGTCATTTATATTACGAAAAAATGATAAAGCAAAGGAATGCGGTAAGTCTTCAAGCATGTAAAATCCTGAAAAAGAAAGAAAATCCTTTGTCCTTCATGCCAGTGTTTACCAAAATGAAGTTACAGGCTTTAATTGCAACAGGTCAGGCATTAGGAGGAGCAATCTGTAAGACAATATAATGAAGCACTCAGACTGCCTTGGAAAGCCATGGACGCTTCATTATTGGAGGCCTTTAACAACGGGCTGAAGAAATCTTTCATTTCGTAAAGCTGCACTTGCCTTTGGGCAAGTAGAAGGACCACGCTATCGTTTAAGATGTGTTTCAGACCTACCTTCTCTGTGTTTCTCAACTCCAGGTCCTACAGGGGAAGGACACAGCTGGCACAAGCTGGTCCTACCAGGAGCAGGAGCCCCCCTCTGCTTGCCGGCAGCAGGGAAAGCAAGCCGAGGAGCCCCCGTTTCCCACCAAGCACGCCTCATGCTGGCCTCTCGGCTCACATCATCCGTCAACAAAAAAAATACTTCCCATCTTAAAAATTAAGCCTGGGGCTAGGGTCCCAATATTATTTGTTTCATAAGCAACTCACGCACTGATTCACCGGTGTTTATCAGCTTTCCTTGCAAAGCACAGTATATTGTGCTTTTTTCCTTTTAACTACGATGGCACATAGTTATCTAAACACACAGAAAGTTCCATAACTGCTAACACACCTCTTCAAATGAGGAATTGTACAGAGTGTGTCTTTTAGTTATCTTTTCATTGTTTAGGAGACTGGCTATTGAAGAAGTGTAACCCCACCAACTCCTCACGAACACTAGCAGAGACGAAGGCTCTCCCCCACCCAGCACATCTCCGCAGAAAGTCCCAAAGACCCTTTACAACCCAGGATACATTAGAAAGACTATTTCATCTGCAAGGTAAGAGTTCAGGTCAAACCCAGGACAACAGCCAGAACAAGAAACCACCTGATTACATTTGGGTGAAATTAGGTATTTAGGCAAAGAGTAAGATGTAAGCAACACTGGTAACCAAACCACCTGGATTTGGCTCTCAGTCACAGCAGAGATGTCACAAGCAGAGTGAACTGGGAAACACAAATTACTTTAGGGTTTTTTTCTTGTTTGTTTTTTTTTTTCCTTGTTTTTTTTTCTTTTTTTAAGAAAAACCCAAGGTGATAAGACATGAAAAATTCTTCTATACCATAAACAGAATGCTTCACTCACAAACACCATTCATAAACGACATATAAAACAAAAAGGTGTTATTATGTAAATAAAACAAGTGAAAAATAAAGAAATGGCAGACTAGAATATTCTTGGTTTAGTTGCCCAACAGAACAAGCGTTATTTAAGCAATGTGAAGGCAGATTGCTATCTTTACCCCATTGAATAGTACCTTATTCTGTGAATAGCCCCCATGGAATAACAGCCACTACTCAAGGATTCAATAGCTTAATGAACATAAGACTGGCACAATCTGGAGCTTAATTTGCATGTAGTTTGAATATTTGTGCTTTATTAGTTTCATTTCAAAATAAAAATACATGTAAAAGTCACAGCAATTCAAGTGCCACTTGGCTTAACATATATTTTTTCCCCGGAATTCTTACACTATCCAAATTTGCTAATTGCCAGGACTTCTGCAGCTAAAAGGAGAAATACATGTTAAATGAAAATATCCTTTTTGTTTTGTAATACATAATTAACACAAGCTTTTCTATCTTCAACACTGGTAAATCTATCCTCTTGAAAAATACACACATCATTTTCATGCTATAAATTAAATTTGGTGTGGTTATGCTTTTAGCGCTCAACAAGTAAAAGCTTGTAAATGAAAAGCTGAAGCATAAAGGTATGGCAAGTCTCATTTAAGAAATCAGAATCTTCAGGAAAGAGGAATTCTCTCCTGCAGAAGTCAAGAAAAGCTGCTAATAATTAAATACTGCTGTTGATTAACACTTTACACTACGTGTTTATTTTCCAAGTCCTTACTTAAGCAGATTGTGATATAAACCTAATCAAATCACTGTACTTCATTCCCATATGATGCCTGGCTAATAACCACACAACAGTTGGAAGCTGTCAAAATATTTTACAGCTCAATTGTAATTACCATCCAAGTCGAAGCATGCAGTAATTGGGCGTTAGCCATGTTCTAGGGGTGTTACAGCAACACACAGCAGTCAGTTCTTCTGTGTTTCATTTTTGACACGTGTAAAACTCCTGAATGATCCCTAGGATCTACTTCATAAAATTCTGAATGAAATATTAGTACGTTGTCTGCAGAGACAGCTTTTTTTTTTTTTTCCTTAATACAATACAGTGTTTATGTCAACACTTTAAAAAAATTTGCCTAACATTCGGAACTGCACAATTTGTTCGGAAGCTTTTTTTTTCTGGTTTAAACTCCCTAGAGTAAAAAAATATATTGTCAAATAAATAACAATGAAACATTTTGACCAAAATATTACATGCTAAAAATAGCAAAATTAAAAGCTTTGAGACAAACGCCAATTTTGACTTTCAAGGAACAAAATGTGCAGATCGCAAATAGAAAAAATATTCCAAGCAGCTGAGAGAGAAAAAAAGTACTGCCACAATATGGTAACATGAGGAACTTGAAAGGGTTTTTAGTATGTACTATTATATACGTAATGAGCATAATACTCACGAGTATTATATACAGATGATAGCCCAATAGGTTTTCTTGAACAGACAACTCTATAAGGGCTTCTGATTGTTCAGAGTTGGTATTTTTAATGCAGTATCAGAGATACGGATTCATGATTCACTGGTCTTTCAACACTACTTGAATCATTAATCCATGCATTAAATGTCACTAACTCCACAGTGACAAGAGAGACAACATCACTGGATCCCTACTACATTACTATCCAATGGATTAAAATCCTTAAGAAATGTTATTTATGCCTTTGAGCTGACAAGTTATAAACGGAAGGAAGCGTTACATTTTTAAGTGTCCTTTGGACTGAATTTACATGGTCGGGTTAAATAAAATTAAGTGCTCTTGAAAGAAGGCCTCTCAATTGGTCCCAAGATGATGCAACACCTAACATGCTTCTGGTGTAAGCTGTTCGTGATTCTAAATATTCGTCTGTACACAGGACTGGGAAACAGCTAGATGGAAAGACTGCACCAGAAGACTTTGGTCTTCCAACCAGCAGTACCAGTGCTATTAGAAAGGGCTGTGGGTGAAGATATTGATCGCTCTTCCCTTGGATTGGGGGATGGAGACGAGATTTCTCAGACAACCCCAAGGAGTCATAGAGGGAAAACTTTCAGCCAGCACAAATGCAGAAAACTCCAGCTCAAGCCTCGTACATCATCTTGAACAAGTCTGATCACGCCCCGGTGCTGCAATGCATACAGCACTTATCATTCACACATCTCAGCCTCCTGCAATACTTTTCACTGCATGAGCACCTCGGGATAGGTGGAGGAGGGAAAAGAAGGGAGCCTTCATTCCTACACAGGAATTTCCATGCTTTGGGAAGTGTAAATTAGAGCATTACTACTCGTTTGACAGTAAGTTTGCTAATAAATGTGTAGCAACATATCTAATTGCATAACGAGAGATTAAATGATTACGACTACCTTTGAAATGGGGAGAATAAAGAGAAGAGAAAGCATACATAAGGAAGAGCTCTGCTAACTGTAGCTGTAGTTCATTTCTAAACTTTGACAAATGTATAAAAGCCAATGTATTTTTATAGAATCATAGAATGGTTTGGGTTGGAAGGGACCTTAAAGATCACTTAGTTCCAAACCCCTGCCATGGGCAGGGACACCTCCCACTAGATCAGGTTGCTCAGAGCCCCATCCAGCCTGGCCTTGAATGTCTCCAGGGATGGGGCTTCCACCACCTCTCTGGGCAACCTGTTCCAGTGTCTCACCACCCTCATGGTGAAGAACTTCTTCCTAACGTCCAATCTGAATCATCCCATCTCTAGTTTTAATCCATTCCCTCTAGTCCTACCATTGCCTGATATCCTAAAAAGTCCCTCACCAGCTTTCTTGTAGGCCCCCTTAAGATACTGGTAGGCCACTATAAGGTCTCCTCGGAGCCTTCTTTTCTCCAGACTGAACAACCTCAACTCTCTCAGTCTGTCAACACTTTGTTGATACTGCTCTAAATAAGCTTCCAGTGGATTCTACAAATATTGAGTATTATTTCCAAGTTAGATGAGTTTATAAAAATTATTTAAAGTTAACTGTAGGATCCATCAACTTAAAAACATGGGGTTTACAGATTGCTCGGCAACAGTGTGCAGCAAAAGCATGACTAGGAAACAAGCAGAGTGACATCACTTGACTAAGATCCACCTTACCTTTAAAGGTGCACTGGGGAGGAGTTCAAAGAGCAGTTTTGCCTATAGTTGCAATAATATTTACAGCCTACTCAAATAGAAGCGCCAGTGGGAGAATGATGAGTTGATAAATATATATATAAAAATATATATAAATATATACTTTAGTCATAATGTAGTTTCTCAATGAGTTACATTCACCTAAGTTTTTTTCTACCATGGGTAAATACTTAAAAGTAATTTTGCAATGATTTTTATTTTCTCCTATTTATAAAACCTTGGCAGTGTAAGAGCTGCTACTGTTTGTCAGTTATGCTGCATTTTAAGCTTTTCAATGCCTCCTCTAAGTTTGCATGGGGAGGACGAGGGCGCTGCACTCTCAAAAGGGGAATTTAGGCAGAGAAGATTAGTCTCACAAGACCTCTTCTGCAGTTCAGAGAGAGGTTGTTTAGAAGTCCAGCCTTAGGGGATGCTATCTCTGCCCACACATTACGGAAAACTCCAGAGATCTCTTATATCCTAAATCAGACACGGGCAATACAGTCGTTAACTAACTTCACTACAAAAAGAGGTCAAAAGGGACATTCTTGCGGAGCCTAACCTACAACTCTGATTCAGGAGGAACTAAAGGACTTCAACACCTTGTTGCCTTAAGTGGATTCTCCATTAAGTCTCATGAGTTCCTAAAAAAAGCCAGGTGTCTAATTGCAACCATCACTGTTATTAATAAATTTTAATAAACTGTTATTTCAAAATATATTTCTAAGTTTTTGCTCTTGTGAATATGACAGCCTCTCACACAACTGTGCACGCACAATCACAGACAGCAGTTAAGTACACATTTTTGAGCTTACTGCATAGGAGAATGTCTGTGAGCTCACAGGAGAACAGAGGCCACCTTCTACAGTCCCATTCGGCACGAATCCACTCAGTGGAAATAGCAGAGTTATGCGCTCTTGGTGTTAAAGATGCCAGGCATGTGTATGAAGTTGTTTCTAGTCTCAAAATTAAACACCACAGCATCTTCACTGAGGTAATAAAAATTACTAATGAATCCTCCAGCACTTAGAGCTGTGTTCCTCAAGATATTCAATACCAGATGACAACCTTTTTTTAAAAAAAAAAAAAAAAAAAAATCTGTTGAAAGACTCCTTTTTTGGGGGATGGGAGATGTGTTCCAACCCCTGAGTTTACAGTAGCAGTGGGTGGCAGCTCTCCTCATCAAGCTCTGCTCTAAAGGAGGATGGGAAGAGGCAGAATAAGCTGTATGAGAAGATGTTTTACCATGCTACATCCTCTGAATCCAAATGATTTTTCTACAGAGAGACTGCCCTCTCAACAGTATAGTTCTCTTTAAAGTGTAACATAGGCATTTAATCAGTGGATGTTTAATCAAGCTCTTAAATACTACAGTTGAAGTCTAATATATTAAGCTCACCACTATTTTTCATAACATTTACAACATGATTTCCTTAATTACTTTAGTTTCTAGCTAGCTCCTTTAAAGCCCTTTCACTGAGCTAGAGCACATGATTTCATTCACACTTTAAAAGTTTTTCCCATACATGCTTTTCAAAGCTGATTTGTCTGAATTATACATATGAACTATATTTAAAATCTGTGCATTCTTCATTACTACAAACTATGAAGTATCATTCAGGGGTTAACACAACTATCTACTAAACTGCAAAATACCTCTTGTCAATAATGAAACCAAGTGAGTTTCAAAGGTTTGGTTGTATTTAATAAAAAGTAACTGAATACTTCTATAATGTACAAAAATATTCTCTAAATCTACCAGGAAAAAAACCCCCACATATGTATGTTCTATTTTTAATGGAGATTAAAACAAATTCAGTTTATCTAATAGGTACATAAAGTATAAAACTACTTAAGATATATCAGAAAGAGTTCTTGTTTTAAATGTGTTTTAAATATTTTTTTGCCTTTTAACCTTTCTAGAACAGCGTCTATATAGAGCGCTTGCACTGTATGCATTTGAGATCCATCTATATGCTTGTGTATAGGATAAATCCAATAAAAAAATATTAGCAGGTTCTGGATTTTGCATTTAAATGGCTAATTCTCCAGAGAAACATCATCTCCTTTTCTCCTATATTCCATTTATGCACTTTAAAATAACTCAGAAAAAACCTTGAATCTATAGAAACCCCTCAGCTCATATAGCGACAGTCACAGAGAACAGTCATTCTGAAAGAGTAGGAAAAAAGAATATATTTAAAAGGAGGCAGAGAGTCAAAAAAACCATACAGGCAGCTTGACTTCAGTAAAACCTAGGATCACTCAGTTCCTTTGGATTGTTTTCTACTTATTTTCTTTTCTTTTATGCAGTTAATTTTTTAGGAAATTGTTGGGTTTTTCCCCCCTTTTTTGTCACCACAGACACTCCCTTTAGGCAACCGTGCATCAACAATCCTCCCACGTTCAAAGTCGGCTACATCTGTTGCTCTTTCCCATTGTTGAAAATTCCTGCCTTAATCCTATTTGACTTTATTCATGCAAAGGTCATCCTGAATTCAACAAATGGAGGAGCGATAGCAAGCACACTGTTGAACATGGCTAAAAAACGCTGTTGTAGAACATGCAGCTAGTGTGCCGGCACTATCTCAGAAGTACTTGGTTTATTATGTGGCTTCTAGTCCTCATCGCTGTGTTGCAATATGAATTGGCAACGGATTTCTTCCAGCGACTCAGAACACAACAATTTCCTTCTAACCGGCTTGATACTCCCTCCTTAAAAATATTTGCACTTAACTCGCAATTGCTAGCGAGTACGCATACAACATACCTATATAATATTTGACTGTTTCGCATGCCCTAGAGCTTAGCTTCTGGCATATATGGCTTCTCTGTTTCTCCCAGTTTTCACTTCTCAGTATATCCAGCTTCACAAATCTAGTTAATTAATTGGCCCGTCTAAAACTAACAGCAATCACTATTTACAGCTAATACAAATACCTTAGTTTAGGGCCACCACCACACCATAGATATGCTAACAGAAGCCATCTGTTTTGGTTTTAGAGTCACAGTTTCTTCCCCAGCAACACAAAAAAAAAAAAAAAAATTAAAGCATTCTGCCTCAGAACTGTGATTTATTCCCAGGCTTAAGTATCTGACCAAATCAAAGGAAGATTAGCAGGAACAGTGCATCGGTAACCAGACCAAAGTTAACTATATCAGACTGATTTATAAAGGAAAGATAATTACTGCTGTAGTACGTCCATAACTCATCATGACAGAAGCACAGGGATATTTATTCATGCACACTTATTTCCAATTTGAGGTGCTTGCCAACCTTGATGAACCAAACCCACCCTCCAGGGCAGCGCAGAAACCAGGCTATTGTTAGTCTGGTTCCTTCACCCAGCGCTTCGCAGAGAGCCCCAGACGGCACGGGGCACACCCAAAACTCTAATTATCTAAACCAGCCCCCCAAATAAAGCTTGATGTATCAGCTAAGAAGTTAAATACTACAATAATATCAGCTTATTCAAATTGCATTTAGCTCCTCCTTAGTTGCGAGGGAATGCTGGAAACAATCAAGTTTTCAATTTAAATTGAAAAATTTAATTTCTGCTTGTGTGCCTCTTGTTAAGGACGCTGATAATAAGGTGTAAAAACTCTACAGAAAAAGTAGAGGTTTTACCAGGGTTTTGTTGCAAGGATTTTGAGGATTTTTTGTTTTGATGGTAGTTTAAAAAAAATGTCTTACAAGAGGAGAAGCATTCCTTCTTTCTTCTACCTTTTAAAGAGCAAAGCTTGAACTAAACAGGAGTAATAGTCTGTGAAGCCAAGCATGGGAATCAAAGCCCTCCATGTCCTTTGAAAAGGTTCACATGAATGGCAGGAAGGTGGTCATCCTCCAGCACCTACGCCAGGACCTATGGTCTCGCACCGCCTGCCTGCCGCCTCCCGGCTCCCTTCCGCCATAGGAGCGAAGGCAAATACCTTAAAGGAAATAAAAGAAAAGGCCCTCAGCACAGAGAAGGATTTTCAGATTACATATCCCAGGAAAGCATTGACATTTAGGAACTGCAGCGCTCCACCAACTTTAATGCTCCGGCCAGCTCCTAACTTCTTCCTTGCATTTATGCACCTTTGGGATATTTAAAGGACAGATTTCAGGCAAATAACTTTGGCACCTCCACAAGGAGACCAGTCCCCTCCAGATCCCACAGAAATGGGTACAAGAAAACACTTGTCCCAAAGGCAATGCAGAGCCCAGCTCACACTCTGGAGATTCCCTGCTTTCGTTCTCCCCAGCTCTCTCTCTTCTGGGACTCAAAGTATTCACAGAATGGTAGGGGTTGAAGGGACCTCTGGAGATCATCTAGTCCAACCACTCTGCCAGAGCAGGTTCACCTACAGCAGGCTGGACAGGAACACATCCAGGTGGGTTTTGAATCTCTCCAGAGAAGGAGACTTCACAACCTCTCTGGGCAGCCTCTTCCAGTGCGCTGGTACCCTCAAAGTAAAGAATTTCTTCTTCATGTTCAGATGGAACTTCGTGTGTTCTAGTTTGTGCCTGTTGCCCCTTGTCCAGCTGCTGGGCACCACTGAAAAGAGACCTGCTGACCACACTCTTTTTAATGCATGCCAGGAGGCCATTGGCCTTTTTGGCCACAGGGACACATTGCTGTCTCCTGGGCAGCTTGTCCAGCAGGACTCCCAGGTCCCTCTCTGCAAAGCTGGTTTCCAGCAGGTCAACCCTAACCCGTAGGGGTGCATGGAATTTGGTGCACTTCCTAACATAGAAGGCTAGAGCCCTGAACAGGCAGCAGGGGTTATTCCCACCATCCAAAGGCCATCTCTCCTCTGACACTGGCAGCCTTGAAGCAGTTTCTGGATCAGGATATATGACTTAACTGACCAACCTTGCACTTGTTGGTAAGACAGACTGTTGGGCACTTCATTCAAGGAAACGGAAAGGTTTATATAAATCATCACATATATTTACATTAAAGAAATTCTTGTATTGATGTAATTTTTAAAATAAAATACAAAAGAAGTATTTTTTGTTACAGTTTGCCTACACACCATGCAATGGTTCTGGCATTTTAATGGCACATAGCAACAACATTCCCCTTTACTTCATCACACAATATACTCCAAGCCTGTTGGCTTTTCCAGTTTCCACCAGAGATGGATTTTCTTCTCACAGAATGGTGCATGGTTTTAAACTGCCAAGATGAAATACAGCATATAAAACTATTGCTATTGCACAGCTGAAGAGTATATTTTTCCACAAGAAGGGAAGTAATACTTTATGACAACAGATCTGAGTACTGTAATTTGTAAATGTAAGTTAAATATAAAAATATGAAAAATGAGGCTTTGAATGTCATAACACTGGTTAAATTACCAAACCTTGTTTGCACAGACATTCTGCAGACGCGCTAACTGGTGCCACCCAGAACTGCTGCAGGCACTGACAATATTTTCATCCATTTCAGTAGCAGCTACATTGCACCAATAACGCAGAAATACCTTAAAGAGCAATTACGAAAACAGCAGGAGCCGCTAAGCATTTATCATTCTGCAAATTATGTATATTAATTTGCAATGAAAAAGATTTTTCTAGGACAGCCCTGGAGACCTGTTATCTGCATCCCTACTACTGCTAAGGGTCTAAAGAAGAAACAGTCAAACACTTAAGTAGCAGCACTCAAAGTTGCCAAATGTTCAACGTGTTCAGAAGTTGGGATATTACAGAATTACAGTTACATATTCAATGTTAATTAATACCCTTTATATATTTGCATTATGATACAATCTTTAGGTGTCCTTCTTCCCCCAGAGTTCTCCCTCATGGAGAGCACTCAATGAACAACCTCACTGAATGGGACTATCCAATATTCCTATTTTTCTGAATTATTAGTTGTTTGTCCTCATGCTTCATCTGCTGCACGCTGCCTGGACCTTGAATTGAACATGGTATCATTAATCTCATCAAAGGGCTTTTCTATAGTGTTCATCTTCATGGCATTTTAATCTAGAAGATTAAACATTTAATCTTCCAGACATCCTTGTGAGGTAGCAGCCCATTTAACAAAAAAAAAAGTGAGGTCCACAAAAAACCCAAGTCCAAATTATTAGAAGCTGTTGCTTTTGAGTCCTCAGTCTGAGCCACCCAAGACCTGACCTCAGTGAGAACTGCTTGTTTTACGATACTTCACGTGCCACAAAACAGCGCTCTTTCAGCTGCACGGCACTTGACTCAAGCCAAGAGCTCTGCTAATTTATCATGGTTGTATCAAGATGGGAACTTAAAACCACCACAATCCAAAATCTGGTTCAAGAGATTAGCTTAGCACCACATAAAGAATTCATGACAGAGGAAAGGATAATATTCACTGCTCCTGGACAGCATTCGGTTGCTTCATTGTCAGAGAAAGCAGTGCCTTTCCACTGGCCCTTGTCTCAAGCAGCACACAACCTGGACTAGTTCCCTGAGTAACAATATATACGGTGCTGCATGAGTTATGAGCTCTGGAAAAAGACCTGCACATGATGATGTGTTTCCATCTAGACAACACTTTGGCTCCTTGCTGCGTGTGCTTGGAAATGAGTTAAGGCAAGAAGTGAGGGGCTGGCACTGGAAGGAGCTCAGCTCTGCCTCCAAACCTGTGCATAACTCCCACTACAGGAACCTGTGGGTAAATTACTGACTTAGCTGGTTTTACACCTCAAATTCTGAAGGAAGCATCTCTCTTAGAGGTAATGTGACTACAGAACAGCACCTAAATTTTTTTTTACAGCAGTTCAACTGGCTTGTTGCTAGAAAATGGGCACAAAATACTTCAATCAGAACGGCAGAAAACAGCAGGTAGAACGAGGAAGGGCTTGGTTTCATTGACACTCTTCATATCTAAAAATTAACTCCTCTTGGCACCAATCATGGGAATAATGTGAAAGACAACAGACACCACCCTCGACCGACTTAGATTCATAGAGCCACCTGCAAAGAGAAGGAGGGAACCAAGCAAGGCTGCAAAGAAACAAAACGTGGTATGTTATTACCACTGACAACTGCTACAGGAAAACCACAGATGCGAAACAAGCAATGTCCAACTAGGAAAGAATTTATCAATTTGGTACCCTATGGAGCTCACTCATATACAAAAGACTACTCATAAAAGTGAATCTCAAACACTCCCACACAGTATCTGACGTACTCCTTGGGGTCATAATGGATAGTGAAAAGTAGTCCCTTCTGCTGGTCTCTTTTGTGACTGTTCATGGATAGGTTATCACATGTTACACACCACTTCTTGTACCAGTTTTTACAAAATCGCTAATTAAATAGCTAGAGCAAAGCAAGGGATCTCCATTTTGCTGCACAACTCTGTCCATCAACGCTCCTACTCTATACCCATATCTCCTATTCACGTGCAGTCATGCCTGCATATCGAAGGGAGAAAGAGCTTTTGCAACATCTTCCCATTTTTTCCTGTCCAATCATGGGTCTATTCTTTAGGTCATATACACAAGAGTCTGTAAATATTCAGGGACAATTAATCTCACCAACTTTACATGCCTATCAATTAGTTGGCCAAGTCTAACTTCTCTAAGCTCGTTTATAGCCAAGGGAGAGAACCAGACACCTCTACGAATGAGGTATCTGAGGTAGTTGGGTGACTCAGTCTCAAAAGGGGATCCATTTTATTAAGGGCCAGTCCTGGGAACTCCTACTCACATAAGCAGTCAATAAAACTTCTTACAGCTCCTGAGTATTATTGAAACATTAGATTTTCTCCACAATATGCACTTGCATTTGTTCTATTGTTTGTCCTGGTTTTGATGCTACAGAGGGATGCAGTCATCTCCAATCATTGTGGTTCCAAGACAAAAAGCAGACTGAAAATCTCCGTGGAATGAAAGCCCATCTTCCCTAGAAAGATGCAATTTGTACTTTTGTAAAAGTAACTTTTTAAAATTTAAAACCCCATGCTTGCAGTTGAGTTTCAAATCCCCAGAATGTACTAATTTTAAGATTCTCTGCCTTCAGCAGTATTTTTTTCTGACAAATATGGCCTACAGATAAGACGTTAGATAATTTGATTTTTAAAATTACTATTATATATGCATATATTTGTGTGCATGTTTATAAAATGCTTTTCCCATTTACAGAGAAATTAGTGAACATTCTGGTCACCAATGAAACAGAAACATAACAGTACCTAGAAGCTGTAATAATTAGCTATCTGATAATTTGCAATGATACACTGCATCACTACTTCCATCTGCGTGAACAGTGTATTATTAACAAATCATTTGACTTGCACAAAACCAGTAAAAAGAGCGAATAAAAGAGTTTAATTTCCTTATACTGACAGAGTAACTGTATTTAGTACAGAGGAACCTGGATGATTAAGGAAGATGTTTTTAAAAATATTCTGCTGCAAATATCAACAGATGGAAAGTTAAACCATGAAAGACATTTAGAAGAAATGGCTCCATTTTCGATTTTAAAAGGCTGCTTCCTGGCAGTACTGGCCCAAGGACTGTTGGATGCTTAGACCCTGCAGCTGCTGCGAGCAACGAATACCCCAAACCAGCACTGCTGAGACACTAAGGATACGTTTCCCAGCTGAGTAATGACTGTGCCACCACACGTGTTAGTTGAGGACAAGAGGAAGATACTATTTAGCCCATATCTTCAGCAAAATGGAAAAATACTACACTTGCAAACGAACAGTTCACTCCTTATACTAGCACATATTCTAATGAGGTTGGTTTCTGACCAAACATAGGTTAATAGTAAGGCACACAGAAAAACCATATGGCTAGTCAGGTTGACAAATACCATTTAAAACTTGTGCAAACAGTAGTAAGAAATTGCTTAAGTATTGTATAAAATAGGGAGCCTCTTTTATTATTTAACACTTGAAAAGCAAGTTTAATGAATTGTCTGTGCTTCAATGTGATTATCTCACTATCTCGCAGTTCACATTATGTGTGTGGCTTGTCTTTCTTCCTATTAAAAGATAAAATGTCTTAGGGCTGAATGCAAAGGCAGATGTTTTTTCGGAGTGCCTTTTTTGCACAAGTTCATAACAGCAGATATCTTAAAATTCTGTCCACTACTTCCCAAGTCTTCCTCGGGCTTGATGAACTATCTGACTGCATAGGAAGTGACAAAGATCTCATGCAAATGAGCTGCACAATTCCTCTGCAGCTCATGTGAAGCTGGAAAGGAGCAAAATCATTAAAGAAGATGTTCCAGACAGCCAGGAAGACCTTATGTGAATGGACAACTGAGACACTTCTAATACAAAGAGACAATGAGTGATCTTCATCTACTGTTTAAAGTTTAACTTAATTTCTCCACTTGGCTGCATTACTGCACCTGTGTTTGAAGATGAGCTCTTCCTACTGTCCAGTCACATACGGTTGATAATATGGAGGTAAACAGAAGTGGAAGAAATGAGCAACTGGAGCCTATAGCATCTCTGAGATCTTGGACAGTTGTGCCTAGTACTACACTGAATGTTACTTTCTTCCCCTTCCACTAAACAGAAGCATTGCAGATACATAACGGATTACAAAGGATACTGGATGCAGATGGGTTATTACACGTCACGCGGAAAAAGGATTCTGTATTTCTTATTACATATTTCCTATAAGTATGCTTTAGAGCTTAAACCAGCTAGCTTGCCTGGCATGATGTAGCAGATAACTGCTGGGCATGCAAAACAATTCATTTTGCTTTAAAAAGAAAAGGAAAGAGAGAGCTTAAACAATAATGGTGACAACCAGAAATGTTATTATTGGCTTTGAACTATTATGTGAATGTGTATTCTCCTTTTCTGCCAACGTAAAAGGCCACCACAAGCTCTTGTCTACAAGCAATAAAATCAATGCCTCTGTTTTCATGGCTGTCAGCAACACTGTGCCTTTCATAAAGGTGAGAATGGCACACACATTAATATGACAGACTGAAGCTTACTTATCATCCTGGCGCTATATACTTTCATCAGTTGCTAGGTGTAACTCAAAAACCAACAACAGGTTCAAAAAGCATCCTCTGGTCTGATATCAATTCCATGTCTGTTCACGTAACCATGTATTGTCAGAGAAACACCTTCTCATGTTTTCGGCAGGGATGGAATTTACTTTCTTACTAGCAGCTGGTGTAGTGCTATGCTTTGGATTTGGGATGAGAAATCCTTTTGATAGCGCACTGGTGGTTTTGGTTGTTGCTGAGCTCTCAAGGCATTTTCTGCTCCTCACACCACCCCACCAGCAAGCAGGCTGAGAGGGCACAAGAATCTGGGAAGGGACACAGCTGGTACAGCTGACCCCAACTGGCCAAAGGGATATTCCATGCCATATGGCCTCATGCTCAGTATAGAAAGCTGGGGGAAGGAGGAGGAAGAGGGCCATGTTTGGAGTTGTGGCATGTGTCTTCCCAAGTAACCGTTACGTGTGATGGAGCCCTGCTTTTCTGGAGATGGGAGGTAGTGAGTGAATTCCTTGTTTTGCTCTGCTTGCATGCATGCAAACTATCTTTATCTCAATCCACAAATTTTTTCCTCACTTTTACTCTTCTGATTCTCTCCCCCATCCCAGCTGGGGGGTGTGAACGAGCAGCTGTGGTTAAACCATGACACACCTATTTCCAAGACTGGAGTGCAGGAGTTTCATTTACTGAGATATTCTGTGTAGCCCAGCAGGGAGCTGTGAGATGGAGATCTCTGTGAGCTACCAAAGCCCAGGCTGACAACAAGTCCAATGCACCTGGCAAACAGCCACTTTGTAAAGTGTGCGTCTAATGAATGCAGGTGTCCAGACCCTGAAGACTGGAGAAAGGATGTGAAACCAAGCTGGAGTTACTAAACATAATGCAGGGAAGATAAGAGATACTGAGACTGGCTGAGATTTCAGCCCATTGAAGTTGGTATGTACATTTTTTTAATCAGCTAAAGCAATGATGGTGACTGATACGCATGCTATGCAGTGGTCTGATACCACTTTTTAAGCCTGAATGTCTTTGTTCAATTTTTTTCCACAAAGTCAGCAACAAGTGGAAAAAATTTAAAGTCTCCATCACCTCTGTGAAAGGCAGAACCTGGTATGATGCTAACAAGCTCAACAAGGCTTCAGCTGGGCTTGACAGCACTGTAGCAGGTTGATGACTGGAGAGCTTAATTACAGCTTTGCAGTTTGTTTGTCAGACTCACCTAAATATAGCCAACACACCATAGTTTTCAAGCCGTTTGAGATGATTAACTCTGGGATAATTCCAGACTTTCAGAGTTTACATTTTTAAGCTCTCTCTGATGACTCAGATTAGTTTAGAGGGGACAGGGAAGGAAGACAGGAGAGAATTAAGATACTCCTTTAGGAAGTGCAAATAGCTAATAATATTTGGAAAGAAAACTTCCTCCAAACCCAGACAAGGCAAATACCGAGCTAATACTATGGGGCCAAGAGCTGGCTGGACCTTTATGGAGAGCTAGATCCTGCCTTATCTATGACAAATAACTGCCCCTTCCTCAGCAATACAGGTGACACCGGGATCTCTGAGTGATCAAAGGGAAGACATTACAGAGGCTCAGAAAGGGTTCTTGCTACTACAGTTAGACAATTGCTCAGGGAAGCAGTGCAAGGCAAACATTTGAAGAAGATCAGATGAATATTGGAGATATTCAGAAGCTGTCTGGACACAGTCCTGGGCAACTGGCTCTAAGATGCCCTGCGTGAGCAGGGAAGATGGACCAGATGACCTCCAGAGGTCCCTTCCCACCTCTATGAATAATGTGAATAACGTGCAGAGAGAGGTATGTTGGCAACGGCCAAAGAGACAACAGCAGCTGGGATGATCTTACAGGAGTTAAAGAAGTGGATGTGTCCCCTGTGCAGAATTAATATGAAAGGGGCAAGACTCAATCACTAGTGCTCATGAGCTCAGCCGACCTCACATAGACTAAACCCCTCAGATTTAGGGCAGGCAGAAACAGCTTCATTTGCGCTCTTTTCTCACACGTGAAATTTGTTAAGGAATGATAAGGGGACACCAAGTGAGGCAACGTCTTTGGGGAGGAAAGAGGCTAAAGGCAAGCCCCGTAGCAGTGGGAGACACTGTTATGGTTATAACTGCTTCAGGCACATGTACACCATATGGTTGAGAACAATCATTTCAAGGCAAAAATAAAAGTTAAATACTGTCCGTATTTTGTCATCACCTGTCTTTCTGACCAATGATAATTAATTTTCTGGGCAGTAAGTTTTTATGTCGGTGTCCCAATGAGACCTAGTCTTTGCTTCAAACTCTAGTTCTACCATTTGCGCGGCTATTGAAGTTAGTGACTCTTTAATAGTCTCATATTCTGTCTTCACTGATCATTGAGTTCTTCAAAGTTAACACCAACTCATGACTCCACCCTGGAGTACCCTCTTCATCCTGGGGGTATCAGGCATGATGCTAGATACCACCAGAGCAGAAGATGCTTTCTGGAATTTTCTGCCTAGTTTTACATGAAACTTACATGCAGAATTATCTTGTACAACATCAATATCTGAACAAAGGATCTAGAAGGAGTTTGATTATTGTGGTGTCAGGAGTAATGGGGGTAATTAATTGTGGATATGATTCCAGGAAAATCTAGGAATAGTATTCAGCTGTTAAAAGACCATACAACTCCCTTAAAAGAAGGCCTTCTGCAATTCACTTAGATGCATTAGCTTAAGTCTATTCTTGAATGACCCACATCCAAGATTGCTGACTGCTAAAAATTCATTATTTTATTCTTCTCTTTCATTACCGCAGACACTGCTGTTATAAATTAATAAAACATATGCACACAAAAAAAATAATCATGTGTGGGAAGTCAGATATCCCTCAGGCGAGAAACACCTTCCACCAGTACTTGAGTAATGGTAAAATGTTGGATTCAGGCTATGATGTTTCAACAGCAAACACAATTGCACTTCTGTGGAAGTGTTACTATACCCTTGATGCCAACGCTAGAAGGCTCATTGCAGCTGAACACTGAACGAAGCAATTTTGGTGTCCCTAGGGATTTGATCTTTGGTGTATACTTAGGAAAATATCAACCTTTCTCACCCCACTTTTAAATTGGTATTTAAATTCCTAGGAATTCACTACTGTTTTCAATATCTAAATGGGTTTTTTAATAGGGTAACATAATTTCAAGTATTTGGAACCTCTATCTTGAGTAGGAATCCGTCATGTGTCAAATAACCTTTCAGGAGCAACTTCCACCTAATAGACTTGCTGGTATATAGATGTTAATAACAGCATTGGTATTTTTTGTGTTCAGCAAATGTGATGAACACCATTAGCACGTGAAGGAAAAATGAGCTCCAAATACTCTGTCACAGATTTGCAGAAGTTTTTTTGGAGTCTTTTTGCTTAAACACTAAAGCTCTAATATTAATGCTGTGTTGTGTATTCTAAAGATGAGCATTTCTGCTCCTCAGCCACTTCCTATGAAGACAAGCAAGACAGGGAATTGAACATGTTAGGACACTTAGGTTCTGGTCAGAGTTGCAGCAGAGGCTTTCTGTGCACAGCAAACTTGGACAAAACACCAAGAAAGATATGTTATTTACCCTCCCTTTACCTAAGTTTACCTCCATGGGACTATTCCCCCTACATAAGGGCGTGTGCTAAGTTCATGTTTGGTTAGTGCCTATACCTTTTGATGGGAGTTTTTTCAGAGTTGCTAAACATTGTCACTACTATTGAGTAATAAACAAACAAGTTATTTGTGCCAACAGTCCAAGTCCTACCTGGGCACTATTTTGAATTACGATGTGAGGAAATTGTTTAATTTTCTTTTCTCTTAAATGCCAGTACTTTTCCAAATTTCAAAAAGCATTCCAAGCAAAGTCCTTTTGATCTCATGTTATTAGATCACCTTAGAGCAAAACAATTCAAGCACAGAAAAAAGACTGTGCTCACAAAAAGCTTTCTGAATTGCAAGTGACCGTACAATATTTTAACACACCCAGTCAGTGAAACTTTCCACTCTAGCTGTAATATAATAAACCAGGACACTGCATCGGCTTTGGAGCCTTCCCTAATGGTCTTGTATCCTCCAAAATTCTGTAAAAAAAATTAAAGCTTTCCATACCACAGAAGGTCAGCATAGAGCTCCATTTTCCTCCATGGCCCTAATCAATATCAAAGTTTCAGTACTTGGACCTTTGCTGATCTCCGCTGTGCCTCAGCACCAGTGGCAGAGAGGTGGGTGGGCTGCAAGCAGGCAGGCACTAAAATACTTGGGAACTAAGACCCTGCACAAGGGTAGCAACTACCCGACTGTGTCTATACCAGCACAGTCTTCTCAGCGATTTCAAATCCTGCATCTTTTCTTAATCAATTCCAGCTTTCAGACAATCTAAAACTTAGTCTGGGGCAGACAAAACCAACAACAGTCGAACCCATCAGTAATACATTATTTGAGCACAACAATAAAGCAGAAAGATGTATTTCCTTGGATGCAGACCTGTAAAAAACCTCTCAAACAATGAGCAATGGGGGCACAACCTCCATCAGGGGAGCTGATAAAATCTCCTCTACAGACATCTCTCTCTGCCTGGTAGTACCAGAATGCCTTATTTTGGCCACTTTGCTTTGACCCGAGGGCCAGACTCCACCAGAAATCAAATAACATGCAATATTTTTCCCACAGAAACTCCAGTGAACAGGATAGAACCCCAGCTCGGCGCATTATAAATCTGCTGCACTCTGATTTAATATTTCCCTGGTTGTGGTTTTGCATATTAAGAGTAACTTGTGAATTGTGCTTGTGGTCTTCCTACCTTGTTTTGGTTTGCTATGATGCAGATTAGATTTCTGGTCTCATACTCTTTACCCTGAGTGGTAAAATGACAGTAAGATCAGAGCCTGAGGGGACAAGGACATGTCAGCAATCTGGCTGAGTAATTAAGCAATGAAATGATAGGTATGACAAGCAGTTTCATCCAATTCTGAAATTAAAGCTCCAGCAGCTCCAATACAAGGCAAAACAGACAATAATATGCATAAACTGGGAAGATGTGCTGGAAGGGAAGCCTTCTGTCCTCATCTTCTTAGCTTTTAAAACAAGCAGTCAGCAAGTATCAAATTCATTTTTAAGAAGGGCCCATTAACATGTACTAGTAAATGCTTGTTTTGTTTAAAAAAGCACAAGCGGTGCTAACTGCTGAAACACTGGAGTTGAAATTCACACGAATAGAAGTTAGCTATTGTAATTCTAAAATACCTACGCACCACATTGCCCTCTTCAACAGAAGTTAACTCCTATTTTCCCTCGACAAACACAGATGTACGTGCATACATAAGTACGCTTAGTCTGGACATTCCTAATAAACAGTTAATCTGATTTAAAGTAGACTGCCTTTTTTTAAAAAATTACTTCAACATACCCAAGGAATTGGACATATATAAATCCCAATACAAATAAACAGTATCCAGTACTAAGCTCTTAAAACCCAGATTTATGACAGAAATGTGGAGACAGACTCTTCAACAGGGGCAAGGCTTAGTGGCATTACAATAGATCAAGACAAAGTATTGTTCAACATGATTTTCTTCCTTCTCAATGGCATATCCAGCTGTCCTGTAACATTTGTTACTCGAAGACTCTTTTCTTTGAAGCTGCAGTTGCTGTTACTGTTGTCATTAAATCCTTAAAGAAAAAATACAAGCTCCTACTGCTGCTCTCTCCCTATGAACCAGCAAGTGAATAGAGATGAGCCAACACCTTATTAAGTATAAGCACAGCTTTTAAGATGGCCTGCAGAAATAAATAGGCTGTCTACAACACACATAAAGGTACTGTTAATAACAAAGACGAAATTTTGGTATGAAAAACCTACCTTAGGAGAAGAAGAAAGCTCCCTCGATGCAGGAATAGCTGACGTGTTCTCACTCATGCTTGTCTCTGTCTTTGGCAAGAGGTTTGGTGGTTCAGGAGCCTTTCTTTTCATCTTCTTTTCTGGTTCTTGCAGCGGAGCAACTTTAATTAAAGCAGGGCTGGATTTTGGTTCATAAAATGGATTTGATCTAATTAAAAGAAGGGAAACATATTTCTTTGCTATCTCCTTGGAATTCAAACCGAAAACAAGACCTGTTCAGAGAAGTCAATGACTAAAATGCTTTTATTATCCCACATAAGAATATATTTGCCTTTACATACTTTCAGATAATACTTTTTCGTATGATTGAAAGAGTGAGCTACAACAGTTAAAACTGCATTTCTAGAAATTTTACAAAGTCCCGTAAATAACAGAAGTGTTATCAATTGCATAAAGCTAACTCTTCAATTATACTTAACTATCTATCAAAGAGTGATCTGATTTACAGCCAAGCTCAATACCAACAAATGTGAATGAAGCTGCTGGCTGTTTAATATTCTGCTGAACAGAAGTTAAGAATCAGGTCACTTTTACATGCATGCTTCAACATGGCTTTAGGGGCCTCACTCTTGGCTGTCCAAGTCTGAAAATTTTGGCCTCCGTACGTCCTCAATCCACATTGAGTGTATTTGAAACTGAAGCATACAGCCACTACACCATTTCAAGAATGCTCTTTGGATAAGAGAATAGCGTAAGAATACCACCACTGACTCGTGTGTACCTCTCTTACAAATACCAGTAGCCATCATCTGTTTATTTTGAAAGTGCTTTTTATAACTAAACCTCATTTAAAATACACAGTATACACCTTCTGCCAAGTGGATTCAGTCCAAAGAATTATTCTTCTTAACTCTGACGTTCAGGTTCCAACTCCGCATTTGTTCCACTCTAAGTAAATACTTCCACAGCATTTCCAAATCTTATCTATTAGTTTGATACATCAAATATCAATCAATAGTACATCAAATAATGGCTTCTACTACACACTTAGAAGA
This sequence comes from Fratercula arctica, assembly GCA_947846985.1. NCBI lineage: Eukaryota > Metazoa > Chordata > Aves > Charadriiformes > Alcidae > Fratercula > Fratercula arctica. The sequence goes on along the minus strand of CANTUZ010000003.1, from coordinate 16,535,074 downwards.
GCCAGCAATTTTGTATCCTGCTAAGGATACTTATGGGAATCTTCTTTGCACTGAATTATTTTATTCATAATTTTTGCTTTTCATATTTTGCAATCCAAAACTAGACGGTTGATTACGAAACTGATACGTTAATTAATTCCTTTCTAGTCCGTGCTTCCCTAGCAAGATACATTTATTATATATCTCAAGCTATGTTTATGTAATTAAGTCACTGCAATTCCCAAAGATCGATCTGCATACAGTTATATAAAGCATAACTAATCATGACAAATAACCTCAGTCCCTTGAATTCAACTCCAGATGGAAACAATAATGCATGCAGCACTAGACAAGAGCCTACCTAGCTAGATCCATTCACAAATTTCCTCTCTGGGTAAGAGTTATGAGCTAGTAGACACTTTTTTTTAAAGAACTACAACAGTCAAATTTGGGCACAAGTGGAAACTCAACTATTCATCCAGTTTCTTTTCACACCACACCAAATTCCTCTCAGTTTTGTGTCCTTTTAGTATGAAAATATGTCTTTCAGTTTTGTGGGCTGATTTTAGAATTTGATTTAATGTAGTTTACCATCATCATCTTTTCACTGAGAAAAAGCAAGCCATTAATAATCCCACTGCAGACAATAAGTCTACTTCTAAAAGGCGCATAAGAGAAGACTGGGCTTAAAACCTCCAGACCTTTCTGAAAATCTGCTGCTGCTTGTTATAGAGAGAGAGATCTAAATCCAGATACCAAAGGGAAAGGGAAGACTAAGACTAAAATAACTCATCTGCTGACAGAAGGCAACTTTCAGGTGCTCCCACTTTGCTCCCCATCAAGCACAAAGCCACCAGTGCAGTCAAAACTGAAGGCAACATCAAAATAACAAGTTACATCAGAAGGGATGGATGGGTGTTTTCCATGGGAGGCATTAGAGGGTGTGCAGGCTGGAATGGAGAATGCACTGAGCTGTCAGTAGCTCTAATTTAGCTGACAGCCCAGCTCAGCTGTCTTCAGACACGGGAAAGTTCAAAGGGAGGTGAAAATGAAGATAAAAGAGATAAAGGCTGAGGAACAATGAGTTCTACAGGAGAGCACAAGGTGTTCTTCAGTTCAACAAGTTAGTGTGCTGAACAGCCAACAGACACAGCGTGTTTGGCAGGGAAGTAATTTACCTCCGTGCGCTTGGAATTAGAAAAGTGTATTCGTTAAGGTGTTAAAATGAATTTGGCGTGAGAAAAAAAATACATCAATGAGAGTAAAAAATTTGGAAGAACCAACTTCTGAGTTTTTATGCACCAGGACTGTCTGTGCTGCGTGCATAACCTTGAAGAACTGTACCCTACTGCATGCACCAGGAGGAAGGGCTAAAAGGAGAAACTTCTAGAAGAAAAGTTTCTAGAGACTAGAAGTTTCAAGTCTCTAGTTTCCTAGAAAAGAACTTGCTTGAAAGCCAGGCTAAATCCTCATATTTCCGTCATAGCATAGACAGAACACACACACACTATTTCCCACCTTCCCCTCTCTACTGCTTTTAATTGGTCTTACAAATATTTAGAAAGATTTTTGAAAAATTAAGTTTAATGCAGAAAAACAACCACCCTGGTTCTTGTCCAAAGAGGCTACAAATACTGAAGTCACTGGAGTCTGATATACGTAGCAGAGTTTGGTCCAACAGCTCCTACATGGCTCTACCAGAAACTAAGCACGGGAAAAGTCTGGCCGAAAAAAACCTTAGCTGAAAAATATTAAAGCACTTTTCTCTGAGGTTAGCTTCCATACTTTTTGCTGCGGTGAAGTTATTTATTTGATCCACACAATAGAATTTGCCTAAAGAGATACTACACTGTCCACCATGAAATTAAAAAAACCAAACCTGACAAACTACCTGGCATTAAGCTGTCACTGGCAGTGTGGTGGCTTGTGGCTTCTTGTGCAACAGGCAGCTTCAATAGACGGCAACTCGATAGTCTTTCCAATTAGACAGCATTATTCTAAGCCATGCAATGATTAATGAGATAAGAAGCCACAGAGCCAAATAATATCTGAAAGCAAGTTTTATTCTGACCAATTGAAAAAATTATTGTGACCAGTGTTACTGGCTAACTGAATAAATAAATAAATAAATCAACATTTTATTGAGGAGGAAAAACAAAGCTGTCAGGGTGGCAGGGTTAAATGATGAGGCAGTATTACCAACCAGAAGCATTAGGGTTGAAAGCATTATACTTTAAGTAGTTGTGAGCTGTGCTATTTTCAAATAATTAAAACTTAACTTAGCAAGGCGTGCTGTCCTTTATTAACAGGTAGCCACCTATCATTTTGATTTTAAGGTATAAAAATCATTGAGCAGAATTTTACACTAACATTCAAATGCCCAAACTAACAAAAGAAAAATGTGTTCCTTATCTCTAGCTAGGTATGAGAATTTAGCCAGAGGAAGTACATTTTGAGAGCGTAGTTTTGCAGCAGAATATATGCACTGGATCATCTAAGTCCCTCTATACCACACAACACCTCATTATGCTTATGACTATGCTTCGCTTACGTGTGTTGTGAAATCTTACATTATCTTCACAACCATTAGCGAAATATGTTTCAATTAAGGCAATTACCCAAGGTAAATCCTTCAGAGAGGCGCAGTGAGGGTAAGTACCTTTTCCAAGATTACAACAAGAGTCTGTTACAAAACTGGAGTCAGAGTTCAGCTCTTGGGGCACTTTGTGTAAGCTCCGAGTCCAGAATGAGAAACTCGGGATCTGCCAGAGTGGAGTGGGACAAGGGTCCTGATGCTACCTGATGTGTCCGTGTTCCCACGACACATCATACCATTTCACACAAAATACAAGAGGAAAACGCCAAGCGGTGCATTAAGTGAACTCCTGCTTAAGACGCAGGGATAAAAATACATTGCACTTCCTGACCGACAGTAACTGTCTTTCAAGAGCCTTCTACTTCTCATGCCTTCCATCTATCAGGTTCAAAGACGCTCCTGGGGAAAGCACTAGACCAGCAGTAGTCAAAAATTATTAAAAACTACCCAAAACAAAATAAATTAAACCCCAAGATGTTAGGAGAGAGGTTGAAAATAGCACGCAAGGTTTTCTAATGCCGTGATATGACTCAGTTGTTCAGCCTTATCTTGAATACACTGCTCAGGCCAAGTCAACACATCTTAAAATAGATACACAGCAGAAGAAACAACAGGGTCCAGAGACGTGCGGTGAAAATGATAAGAGAGATGAAGAGACTTCTGTATGAAGAGAGATTGATAAAGTTAGCACCATTTAACTCAGACAAGCGACAAGTAATGGTGAACATGCGAGAGAGATATAACACAGCAACTGCTTACGGCAGATAAATCCAATACTACTAATTGTTGTTTTGATAAGCCAGCAGAAGAGATCACGTATGGGATTGGAAAGGTAACTTATTTACAATCAATAAAAGGAAACATTTCATATAAGATCTTGTTTTCTTGTGGAACTCTCTGCCAGAAATTGACACTGAAGCCTAGACTTTAATAGAATTTAGAAGAAGATTAGCCACTTATGTACATAATAAAAGCATCAATATTCACGTTAGATAAGAAACAATACACATCTGGACATAAATCCTCATGATTTAGGGCACACAAAAACTACCAACTGACACTGCCTATGAAAATCACTCCTTTGGTGCTCACCGCACCATAACTTAGCAGAAACTTTCTACTGAAAAATTTGAAAATTAATGACATGAGGTAAGGCATAATAGTGCTTGTGGGCATGAGTTAGTATCACAAGTTCCTAGACTGGAATTTTATTGTTACACCTATTCCTCCAGAGCGTTTCAGTCTGAAGATTCAAAGATTCTCCTCACCACACTTCTACTGAATACATTTAACAAATGGTCTCCATGTCTTTTTCAATGACATGGTGCTCCTGTGACCTGGGAGGAGAATGTGGAGAGGAAGCTCCTTGGGGGGTCAGGACATAAAAAACTTATCTAAAAGACATAAAAATCTATTTTACGGTGCTTTTTGACTCCTTATCCTTCTGTCTTCCCATGGGACAACACTTTTATAATGAAAACACAGATCAGATTTGTGTTCAAGTAGAATTCACCTACGGGGAATTTATTTTTATCCTTGGAAAAAAAAAAAAAAAAAGAATAAAGCAAATGGGGTCACTAAAATAAGGCGGCGGCAGTTGTACACAAAGGATTAGCGGTATCTACAGTCCAGTACACAGAAAAAACAAGGCTGCCTGTTACAACACCGCTGCAAGCCCGTTTGCTTAGGGTGGAAACGTGAGTACAAATATAAAACAGAGAAAATTCTTCACTTGCCCATCCATATAGCTTTTGCTCTTTCTGCTCTTCTCCTCACTCTCTCCTGTCCTCTATACCTGTATCTTTGTGGGTGTAAAGTATACACGTTTTTTCTCCCTGTGGATTCTGGTGCTCAGTGAATGATCAGGGATGCCCGGTGTGACTGTCAACAGTGCGATCACACTGTGCTCTGCAGACACAGCAGCCCGTGCTGTCTGTTCAGGCAGTGCCCTGATGAATGGAGCTGACAGAGACATCATTCCCCCAATGCCCCTTTCTCTTTTTTTTGTCGCCCCCCCTCCCCCCCGAACAAATAACAACAAATAATCTATGGCCTTTAAAAGGAAAAAAAACCCTACAGGGTCCTTCATGCCTTTATACTCTCTTAAGAGTGTGTGGGAATTCTTCAGTTTCCTAGAATACAGCTAGAAACAGAGAAACATAAAGATGATGATATGACACCTGTATTGATATTAAATATGAAAGCAATGCAAATGTCATGCCCTGATAAATCTCGTTGAATAATGTAAAACTAAATGCTAATTACAGTTGTTGTCTGCAAAATTGCTTGCATGTAATCACCATAAACTGTCTCATGAGTGGTGTGGTTGGTGACTAATGACCACAAACAAGGAGTAAGTAGATACACCTCCAAACCTCCCAAGCTGCACAGCTATTGCAAAAAGCTCTCACTCCTTGTTAGGTTTCTATACGATAATACAAAGCAGTCAGTGTGAGTTTATACAAGTTTTATGTGTGGTTATGATAAAAGAAACAGCCTATGAAAGTGCGTGTGGTGTTATCTTTCCCATATAGAGATTCAGTTTTATGAGATTCTCAAAAATGTGCCATGCAGACTGCAAAATGCTCTTCCTTTTTACATACTGCACTGATACCAAACAAACGCTCCATTATCATTAACAAAAATTATTATTTTATGTAGTAAAAATAGTGGAAAAAAGGACAGGAAGGACCAAGCTCTGCTGCTCCCTAATTTTTGGCTCATTTCTAATTGTCAGGGCCCAAAGTGCCAAAAAGGTACACAGACTTGTTCCCTATCAAGTAATTTGCTATCAATGAGGTAAAGAAAAGTTTCCTAACGTATCAAGTTCAGCTGAAGAGCATGACTTGGGGGTATGGTATTTCCTGCTGCTGAGCTGCCTAAGGATCAGGCTGTCCTAACGAGGTGATTAAGGATCACAATGGTTGAACCCAATACACCTCAAGATTAAGCCAGGGATCCCACTAATGCTTTCAAAGCTGCTGAAAGATGAAGAATCATACTTACTCATCTAGCTCTTCCTCTTCAGCTTTAGAGGTATCTGCATAGAGGTATTTGCTCATATCCACTGGTCTGACGTTTTTCCTTTTTGCAGGTTGTGGAGGAGAATCTCTTACAGTTACAAACGTTTCAGGCTCAGGATCTGGCTCATCAAACGGGTTCAAGTACTCTGGGGCATCTTCATCCTTGAAGGGATTGTAATTGTCAGCGTAGAAACTTTCTTCTGGCTTTGAAGATGAAGCAATTTCAGTGTCCGGTTCTACCAAACAACAACAACAAAAATATTCATTAAACAGATTTACCATAGAAAAAATTTGAAAACATTTTATCAGGTCTTTAGATTTTGAAGGCTTATGAAAAGGCCTTCTTCAGGACTCTCAATACATAAAGCTCTAGCCTTAGATGAATTTTCACGCTTTATTTATTTACAGTGTAACCTTGTTTATTCAAAAATAGGTCTTTCAAAAGGTCATTTCATCGGGAGTATATTGAATAGGTTTCATTTTCTCACTTACTAAAGCTCTTTCAACCTAATTGGTTATTAGTTTTCTTATTTGTCATATAAATGGTATCGCCAACAGATTTTAAAAACATTTTCCCAAGCCATTAGACAATTTGTATCCTAACAAAATGTTCGTAATTATTTGTTTGAGCTTTTAATAAAGAAAAAAGATATCCTGTATTTTATAATAAAATTACTTTTACTGGATATTAAAAATGGTGATAGCAAGTAGGTGCTCTTTTCATTCCTTAAAATGACTGAACCAAAAATCAGTTATTAGGTACGATCAGTAATTATATTTCAAAACATACATATTTTCACTGCTAACTGCTCCCGGTAACAATGCATAGTCTCACAGTAAAAAATGAATTTAAATTAACCCTGAAGAGACAGATAATCAAATTACTCATCTATTATTTGGGCTGTACAACAAAAAGTTATTAGCAACTGGAACTGCATGAAGTTCTTTAGAGTAAGGGACGCTACAGACAGAACATTACACAAAAGCAAATGGCTGATGGATATTGAATAATACAAACTACCATAGAGCAATACAACATTTCTTACAAAGACACTTAGTAATGTTAATCTTACTCTTCCAGCAGCATCAAATGATCAGAAGCTCAGTTCAATATTGGATTTGATCTGCTTTCAAAACGTACGCACATAGGAACTTCAATATGGTGTTATTAAAACCTGATTTTCAATAACCACTCCCACATTATTCTTAACGAAAAGTGTTTCTTTCTCAGATGTATGGTAACTAAACTGAACAAAGCATATGCTTTAGCTTTAAAAGAAAAACTAAAAGTTATTTGTAGCGAGGCTCTAAAGAAGGAAAAGATGGAGTTCCAAGCGTGTTTGTAAAAAAAAAATAAAATTTGGGAAGACAAAATCACTAGTCACACAACTAACAAAGGGAAGGGACAGGAAAAGAAACAGCACTGTCGTTACTTGGTCTTGGATAGATGATGTACCGAAGTTGCTAATCCTGGTGAATTGGAACAAAACCTAAGTGGACATGGACCTGTTGGAGTGGGTCCAGAGGAGGCCATGAAGATGCTCAGAGGGCTGGAGCAGCTCTGCTGTGAGGACAGGCTGAGAGAGTTGGGGCTGTTCAGCCTGGAGAAGAGAAGGCTCCGGGGAGACTTTGGAGCCCCTTCCAGTCCCTAAAGGGGCTCCAGGAAAGATGGGGAGGGACTCTGGATCAGGGAGTGGAGCGATAGAACGAGGGTTAACAGTTTTAAACTGGAAGAGGGGAGATTTAAGTTAGATATTGGGAAGAAATTCTTTACTGTGAGGGTGGTGAGACACTGGCCCAGGTTGCCCAGAGCAGCTGTGGCTGCCCCATCCCTGGAGGTGTTCAAGGCCAGGCTGGATGGGGCTTTGAGCAACCTGGTCTGGTGGGAGGTGTCCCTGCCCATGGCAGGGGGTTGCAACTAGGTGATCTTTAAGGTCCCTTCCAACCCAAACCATCCTGTGATTCTATTCTGCCAGTAAACTTCCAGTTCACTCCGTCTCCAGCCAAGGTGATAGAAAAGCCCTACCCCACAGAGTGTGACTGACTATAATCTACAGTTTGAGCAAAAGCCACTCCTGGCTGAACTGGAATATGGTCCCCAGATGCAGGTAGCAGCTTCACTTATCTACGCATTGGACTAGTCACCAATCATTAGACCAGGTCAAAGTCTTGGGGCAGGAAAGGCTTCAGTTCTTCTCAGAACAGTTGAGAGCCCCCAGGGACTGGAAAGATTTCATTTCAGGAAGAACCTCACATTTCTATTGCTCTTCTTCTTGGTTCTTCACATTTGAACTACAAAGACTATCTTAGCATATTGTCTTCTATACTGTTTCTAAGGGTCTGTTTCTGAAGTGATGGACCATTTCTCTATGGTCAGAAAGTAGAAACCAAATGGGTTTGGCTGGAATAACAGAAAAAAAAGAATCAAAATCTTAGTAGGCCCAGTGCGGACCCTCAGGAGATAAATCAGTCATCTGAGATTGAGGGTGAGCTCAGCTGGATGAAACAAAGTAAAATTGTGCTTTGCCAGACAGTATTAGAGGTTTTAACTGGTAGACACACACCTATGCACAGTGCTTGTGCATGTGGGATTTCCCTGTGGAGATAATTCAGAAAATTATATTAAAAAAAATTCCTTTCATTTCAAGTGAGGTTTGCAGTTTCTTCTGCAACCTGGTCCAAATTAGCATTAAAGAAGTAACATATACAGTACACATCTATCTCTTATGTATCTCATACGTCCTTATACTTAACTTCAAATTCAGAGTACAGCTATCACTGTTTCAAGTCAAAAACTGGAGTCAAAAGGGAGATTGAGAAAAGTGTAAATCAGACACTATGCTGAAATGGGATGAAACGAAGGTAAAGTGAGATCACAAGAAGTTATTATTATGCTTAATCGTCACTCTTTACACTACCAAAATGTGTTCTAAAAAGAACTAATTAATCAAACCCCTTGTGACTAACAGTAAAAAAACCCAAATAATCAGGGTTGCACTAACAGTCTTAGCTAAACCTAAAAAAGAAGTTCTGTTTCTCTTCAAACTGGTTAAGCTTCACCTGAATGTCACAAAGCAACATTTCAGCTGTGTCTTAGGAGATGGGCATATAGACAAACTACTGCAGGATAAATCAGGGTGTATATTTGCAATATGTCAGCTGTAGCGTATGCGTTCACTCCTATCCCAGAGTAAATACAACATGCTTATCCCTTAATAAAAGGGAATAAGCTACCAGGCACTTATCCTGGGAGAAAGGGTAGTTACTCCATGGTAGATGAGGCACATTAAGCTCACACCCTAGTCTATGTGTGGGGATTTGGTTGTAAGCCCGCATCCCTGTAAGAAAGATGTTTCAGAGAAAGCCACAATAAAATAATACTGAAGATCTACAGTTTCACTGACAAGGGAAAAGAAATCATTCAAGGCAGAAATTCTTAAAAACACAAATATGATCAAATCAGGCAAGAATCCTTCAACAGTATTAGAGATTAAATACATCAGAGCAGAGCCCAACATGTGAAATGTATTTTTTCATTTATTTTAAGATAAAACTTGAAGAGAGGATCTACATTGGCTTACTTACATCACTCTAGTGTCCAGTGCAGGTGGTCATGGCAAGCAAAAGTTACACCCTGCTCGCCTTGAGATGTCCTCAGTGAGGGTATCTGCAGCTGAGCTGGACCCCTTTACAGTCAAAGCTTACAGGTATGTGGTCAAACTGTTGATGTCTAAAACCATGTGAGCCTAATTCCAGCCTTACTGCATAGACATGCATGACCTGAAGCTCATGGGAGTCAGGATATTGCTCAGATGTTACCCACACGTTTAGTGATTTGATGAACTAGGCCAAGCAGAAATGCTTTTCAGATCTGCCCTCAAAAGGCAGTTTCATATAAACAGCAGAAGTCACCTAATGAAAAATGTCTGAGGTATGTCTTGTTCAAATTGTGCAACTTATTGATGACTTTTTAACCAATATTTTTTCTACCTTAAACTTTGCACAAATCTTTAAATATTTTGTCAAGAGGGTGCACAACTACAAATACCTACTTCTGCAGCTCCATATGGTGGATCACTGCACCTGCACGTGAATCTGTTGATAAATACACATTATCATATCTGAGCAAAACTTGCTGATAACTCACAAGCAGTATTCAAACAAATATTATTAGAAGTAATGTCAGTAATATTTCCTGAAGTTAAAAACACTCATGGAAACAAACTCTTAAAACTATACTGTAAGCTTTTATTTCTAATTTGCTTTTAAGTGTCTCCTGGAAATGACATGTTAAATGCTTGTTTAAATCTGATAAACTTTAAGGGGCAATGCAAATGGTTTTTGCAATTCTTTCTGTTTCAACACTGTGGATCGGGTGCTGTAACCCTAATGAGGACAAAATTCTTTCTCTTGTTCATTGGCTCAACAATAACTACAGATTTGGCCTTAACATGTGCAGCATTGCAGATCAGCGCTTGGAGACCTCTGGCTTATTATTAATGAAAAGACTTCACAAAATCCTACATGCAGACTCAAATTAAAAGAGCTTCTGAAAGTATCATTTTCAAGACACTTTTACAGGCAGAATTTTGAAGAGGCTCAGCCAGAACCCACTTAACTTGGCTGCTCATTCTCTCTCCTCCAGGATACTGGGGTTTTTTCCCCTCTGCCTCCTTTGATGTCCCCACAGGAGGGAGGGTGCCCACCTGAACATGAACCTGACCATGCTATCTCTCACGGGGTCTCTGAAACCATTCAGGACTAGCTCCTATGTCAAGTGTTGGTCCACCCTTCTCTATAACAAATTAAATGGCTAGGACGGTGACTCAACAGCACTGCTCTTAAAGCTGCAGCCGCTGTTACCTTCTCTGTGACAAAGACACTTGTATTTTCTCAAGAACCTAATGATGTCGGAAATGCATTTTAGGGGGGCTGAACATACAACAGCTTAAAAGGGGCTTATTTCCCTCTTCAAGCCGATTTTACACTAAGAAGTCAACACAGATGCCCCTGCTTCCCCCTAATCATTAATCGCAGCTGAAAGCTCAGGACTCCAGTCTCTACTTGAACTATTTTTTTTCATTGCAGTTCCCAATATACACCAATACATGAGAAGAGGAGAGAAGAGGAGGAGAGAAGAGGAGGAGAGAAGAGGAGGAGAGAAGAGGAGGAGAGAAGAGGAGGAGAGAAGAGGAGGAGAGAGAAGAGACAGATGTTTGCAGTTTGGCATTCCAAGGGTCAAACACACAATAATTTTGCATGGTTAAGTAATAAAGCCAGAGGGGTAGGAGTGACAAGAGGAGAGGTAGAAGTATTACTACAGCAGAAGCACCAGCTGCTCTTGTGCCAAATTCTGGAAACATTACTTGCCCTAACTCCACTGAGAAAGAGTGCTTGCGATAGCAATCACTCTGGCACTACCTATCTGCACAATCAGCCTTCTAGTTCCCAGAGGATCTCCAAAAATCACCCTGCCCTTCAACCCACTTGCCTTTTGTAACACAAACATATTGTGACACATCCCTTGAAACCGAACAAAACCCCCACCAAAACACTATGCGTACCACTTTCCCCTTGGCAAAGGATGAAAGAACAAGCCACATGTGAAAGATATTTAGTTATGCCATTTACTGCACTACCGGCAGGCACACAGTCATGCTGCTGATGTGAGCAGTGTAACGAACAGCACAGAATAAAAATGTTACTTCCCAGTACTTCTAGAAAGCATAATGAGTGGCATCCCTATAAACCAGTATGATTTTCTATTATTTTTATTAATACTCATACCCGCAACACATTGCATTTCATTAAGAAGGGACAGAGCAGACTTTTCCCTCTGTATTGGTTCTTGAACTGCTCTCCTTAGCACTATCCTAAGAAAGATTCCGAGGCTTGGTACTGCATTGTAGCACTGTTTTCATTTGCAGTGTGACACACACTGTAGGGAGCTCAGAAGTCTACACAGAGGGTAAAGAAATACATCGGTAAAGTAAATGCTGTTTTAAATGAAAGCGGGAGGCAGCGCGAGCAGATACCCTCATGTCCCAGGTGTGTGGCAGGAAACTTGCATTGGTCATATGCAACTTCAAAATTTGTTTTCCCCACCTAATTTAAAAAAATAACCGGAGCGCCAAAAGTGTGTTGTAGTTTTCTATTTGAATTTGTTGCATACGTTAACTTCCACGAGAAAAATATTTTGCAAAAAATTAACTGATTTTAGAGTTCTGTTGCAACATAACTAAAAGGCAGTCCTCCTGTGATCTTTTACACGTTGCCTAGTATAAAGCTGTAGAGATATATTGTTTGAACAGAGTTTCTATTTTACAGATTCCTAATGTCTAGCTGACCTCTCTCTGTCTAGATACAGAGAGAACAGACCTCAATTCAACACATCAACCAAGAGACAGACGGAAAGGTTTCGTTTCCACAGCTGAAGATTTTTTTGAGGCGAGTTGTTCACATGCACATTCAACTCCACTGTCCATATAAGATCATTTCCACTAAGGACTTCTTAAACCACAGCAGCATCCAGAGCCGGCTTGCTGAGAACCCTCTGCCGAGCACTGCACCCACAATGCACATGTGGATGCTGGGAGCACTCACGCCTTTAGTTTCTCTCCACCCCACATTCCCAGGGTTAGGTGATTATGGGATTAGGAAGATAGAGGGAAAGTAGCTGGTTTGCGAACAGGCACAAGAAATATCTGTCTAGGAAACAAGCATCTACTGGCAAGTAATCCTCCCTTCTCCTTGAGTGACTGTCAATACACACATATTCATACCCTGGGTGACTCTAAGCACTCTTTCGCTAAGTGCACAGCTTACAGGCTTGATAGGAATATCCCTGGAATATCTCTGCCAAACAGCACATCATGCCTGCTAGCATCTGATGGCAAAGTCCTAGGGAAAGGAGGCTGCAGATGGCTGCTCTGCACATCTTGGGGAAATTAAAGTAACAAATTCTATGGGTAGATTCTGAACTTTCACAAAATCTAAATTCAAGATTTTGCCTTGTCCAGATAAAAAGATAAATCAGACTAACATGGAGTGAATAGAAAAATACTTCATCCCTGCATGCATAAAAGGTTAATCTCTTGATTTAAGCAGATCACAAGACAAGTGAAACAGGTAATGTGACTCTTTAAGCCTGAAGGAGAAAGTCTGCCTTAAACTCCTGAACCTCTGTCATGCTCCCAGGCTCCTGGGGTGGCCACCAAAAAGGTCACATTCACTTAAGGATGCAAAAGCAAACAAGTGTGCATAGTCTCAAAGAGCTTCCTAAAAAGCCATGGCAGCAATGAAAGTTACACTGAGGTCTCAAAGTAGAAGAATGTCCTAAACCATGAGGGAATATACCTGCAGCGAAATGGGAAACAAACAGGGCAGCCTTCTGCTGGGTGAGAACAGCTGCAATACTGTGTCACTTCAAAATGTAGTCCAAACCAAAGGGAAATCTCCCCAAAACAGGAAGGTCTAGGTGCTCCCCACGTAGAGACACCCATCCAACCACCCACAGACATACGTAGCATGTTCCTGCTGTTGCTGAAGACCAGAACTGTCCTACCTAATTTGTCTCAGCACTGTTTTTTCCCTCCTCAATTTTCTGAGAAGGAAGACGACTGGAGGAAAGGCACACGTCAAGGCCAAGCAAGGGAAAAGGAACACAACCAGTGCCCATCATAAGAACAAGACAGCTCTGGAGTGGAGGAGCCAGCAGTTCTCAGAGGTGTCTGAGGTGACTAGAGGAATCCCCGGGGAGACACTAATCATAAAGTAAAAGCTTTAAAAATGCCACACCAGATGTCCCACTCTTGGTCCAAGAGCCTGAAACGCCTCAGATCTTCCACCTAGTTCAGTGCTCCAGGCAGACACACTGCTGTCACATGAACCTGACAGAAGATCCATCCCTCCCAAATAAAAAAACACCTTATGACACAGTAGGAAGAATCTAGTGACACCCTGTTTATCAAAATCACGGTCATGTTGTTGTACGTTGACTGCTGCATGATGGCAACAATGTGTGGGAGGAATATTTGGTACACACACCCAACAACTCAGCATTGCTGCCCACAGCTGTATAGATGGGACTTCTTTGGGGACCCAACAATCTGAGCCCTGAGACTGTCCAAGTACACAAAATAGACCCAGAGGAACAGAGAAGTGTCCATGACTGTGACTGAAGACGGCAGGAAAGGCTGGATGCCAACAAAGGGATCAGAATCGACTGAAAAAAACGTGCCCCACGTATACTGGGAGCCTTTTGGGAACATAAGCAGGCTGGAACCTTGGATAGAGTCTGCTCATAGGGAACTTGACATGAGGTGTCAAGCTACTCCAGCACTAAGAAACACCATCAGTTTATAACTCCCTGTCCCTGAGATGAGAAGGAACCAATTCTTAGTCCTAACATTTTGTGGTAAGAAGAGCTGCTGCTTTCTGCCAGTGCAGGTTCTCTCTGGAAAGAAAAGCTGGGTTTGGAAAACAGCAGTTTACATAGGATGGGACTTGCATGGCTCTCTCCAGGGAGAAGGGAGCTCTTCTTTCTAGAGCAGAGAAGGAAGAAAGGAATATAGGCTGTCTCTTACAGCAAGTCGTGCATGGACAACTAGATGGATGAGAACAGGTGTTTTATATACCTTCTGTGATCCTAAGGGAATTCACAGCCGAGGAACAGACTGGAAATGAAGACGAAGATCCAGACACCAGAATCTAATCCATATATATTGGTATCTACAAAGCTGAAACAAATCACTTCTGCAGCTCTAGAAACACCTGACAGCTTTATAGGAGGGAGAAGGGGCCTGATGTAGTGGCTTTATGGCTTCAATGGCCAAATACAGAAGATAGCACAATGTCCCTGTTTGAGAAATACAAGCTGTGAGACTACATCACAGCCAAAGCATGACATGACTTAGATCACCACCCACATTGGCCTTTGTGGACTCAGAAGGCAGAAAAGCCATCTTGTGAGTAAACATTCAGCTTGTCCAGGGACAGGGAGTAACCACAGATGGAAACTGCAGCTCAGAAATGCAACCTCATTAGATCTGGTATTAGAAATCCCACAGCTGTACCCTGGGCTGCTCCTGCCAGTGTGGCTCTTTTCTACCACCATTACAGAGTGGGACCTGGGGTTTGGTCAAAGGTGGCAAATGCTCCTTGGTATTCTCTGTGGGAAGAAAAGTCTTGGAGCTTTGAACAGGAACGGCTGAATAGAGCTTCAAACTTAGGACTTAACTGTGGATTGTCATTTTGAGCAGCTGCAAACTAAGAAAGTCATCCACCCATTTTTTTGATGGCAGCAGATGGAAGCCTGCATATCTGGACACGGATATGAGGACAGCAGAGAGGCCTGCTGCCTTGGTACTCCTTTCTGGCCTTACAGACTAAGTTTTAGCAGATTAAAAACTCCTAAGGGGAGATTCAGATTAGATATTAGGAAGAAATTCTTTACTGTGAGGGTGGTGAGACACTGGCCCAGGTTGCCCAGAGCAGCTGTGGCTGCCCCATCCTTGGAGGTGTTCAAGGCCAGGCTGGATGGGGCTTTGAGCAACCTGGTCTGGTGAGAGGTGTCCCTGCCCATGGCAGGGGGGTGGAACTGGGTGATCTTTAAGGTTCCTTCCAACCCAGACCATTCTATGATTCTGTGACAGACTGGAAAGGGGATTAACACCTACCACGTGGTGCAAGGCGTGATGCCAGAAGGCTTAACTGAGGAAGCCATAAGAGCAAAAAAAGAAGAATGAAAGAGATACGATTAAATTATAATAATGAAAATTAGCGCTAGCCAACAATAGCTGTGATGCAGTGAAGAAGTTCTCATATAAACCAGCATCCATGTAGAACAGAGGCGCCTGACAGTATGTATTGCTCATTTATACCACACGAGGTGAGTACTAGTAACATACCTGACAGGTCTAAAAGTCTCTGGTTCAACTCTTAGCTGGTAGCCCTCAGTGGCAAATACACATAAGGATGTGACTCGAAGGATAAATCCATTTTTCAGTGGCAACTGGATTACTGCTAGTGCTACCTCAGTACTGCATGCAATAACTATATTTAATCAAAATATCATTTTTCATTTGTAGCCGACAAAAAAAAATAATCACGTTTTCACTAAGCATTTGCAATTAACGATGAATTATGTAGTACAAATCTATTACCTTCTACATCAGGGTCTCCAAATGGATTTAATTCTGCTGTGTCAGGATCACCAAAAGGGTTTGTACTAGAGTTGTCTAGGTCTTGCTCCTCTTCGTCCAGAAAATTAAGCTTATTGATAAGCTCTAAAAACAAGTTGGAACATTGTTTTAATATAGATACAAAGAGTTCATCTAACATATGTCAAGCTGAAAAAAACCCCGTATCAACAGTCCCTCGAAACACTGCACCAGGGTATGGCATGAACTGCACAACTAAGCTAATGCACTTCAGTAGCACACCAACAAAGGAGGAAAAAAAAAAGTGAAATGAATGAAACTTCGCTGATCAGAACATTATGAAATAGAAATGACTACTTAGAAAGCGTTCTATTATCTTCATTAAATAAGTGTTGCAGAACATCTAACAAGATAAATACAGCAATTACTTTTTGGTTGTTCACACACACATTAACTATCAGCAGGAAGTGTCAAGTTTTGGATGTAACGTGCATGTAAAATCAGAGAGGGGACATTTATTAAGTTAGAGAGGTCAAGTATTATTGACTACACAACTAATGTTTTAGGCTTGGGGTCTGGGTGGTTTTTTTTTTTGTCATTTTTTTTTTCTTTCTTGTTCATTATCAGATGACAACGGAGCTGTAGAGGAGACAGGCTCTTTCTCTATCGTGTTGTTACCTGTTGGATGCACTACAAATTACTGAGAGTCATGCTGGGTAGAAGCACAGAGATAAAACTGACAGCTGAATACGAGCAGGAGTCAAAAGGTAACAGGTCACAGTAAATACAGACAATCAGAAACAGAAAGAAAGGAGGAAAGCTCATAGACCTTCAGAGGAACTGGCTGATTTAGCTGAAGGCATATTTGCTCGCTTTATGCAGTCATCTTGATCTTCATCTAAGCTGCTCAGAGCATTCAACTGGTTTACAATTTCTGTAAATAGAAGCCAGTCAAGACAAACGTAAGGCAAGGGCATTTAATGAAACAGAAGTGGAATGAACGCTGTTACTAGAAAGAGAGAGAGTAAGCATAAAAGAGAAGACACTTAGAGTTAATTAAAAGAATACATTTAGAACGAGCCCTTATAGTGATATACCTACAGCAAAGCATCTGTGTAAGTGCTTCAGTGGTAATTTAACAAGAAACTCAGTTAACAGACATAAACAAAACCTTGCCAGATGCCTGGTGTCAGCAGCAAGTAATTAGTTTTATGAGGATGAGTATGCACATCAGTTCAAAACTTAGATGTACTAGATATAATTTAAAGACTTTTCCTGCTCATGAAGAAAACCTGAATTTTAAACCATTGTCAGCCAACACAAAAGAGCCCCAGAACAACTTACCTCCCTCCCAAATCCTTCAGGCTACAGAAAACTAATGCATACACATGCCTTTTATATATTTTATTTATTTATACACACATACTCTGATTATTTAACATTTATGATCAGTCACCATTAAATTCTGTCTTGTGACAAGCTGAAGTTTTCTAATAGTTCTAAAAGATATGATCAGTATTGTGCTATGAGAATAGCGAACTTATATATTGGTTGAATTTGCCACTGTAACGCTAAGCAAGTAACACCTCACTGTTTGGTAAAATCCTATTTCACCTTCTGTCCATAGTGTGAATTGCCATGAATTAAGGATTTTTAAAAAGTATTAATCTTAATATTTAATTCTAATCAAGTCATTGATGCCTCCATAATTCTGGAAGGAAAGAAAGAAACAAAAAATCAACTAGGTCTTAGTGGCTTCTGCCCCAAGGGGAAAAATTCCTCTCTGATCCTCCCCCAAAGCAGCCCTACCCACCTCATCTGACAAATGGAGTTTCTCTAGTAATAGGGAATCTCTCAAAGACCTCAGGCACAGGTTTCTGCGGAGAGGGGACAGACTCCCTCCTCCTTCCAGCTGACAAACAGGCAAGAAAAACGTGTGCAGGAGAGATGATCCCGCTTGTCGAGTATCATTGCCCCTCCGACAGGTTTTTTTCATCTCCTGCCTTTTCCCAATGAAATAGATGATGTCTTCTGGTGTCACCAGTGAAGTTAAAGCTACGTAGATGCCTTTACTGCGCATTTCTCATGCCAATCATTCTTGGATTTCCTTTAACCTTCAATTTCTTGTGTGCACAGAAAGTTACTGCTTTGTAACACTTTTAGTTTGCTGCTGTTGTGTACTTGACTTTTTCTCACATGGTTTTTGTTTGGGAATTCTACGAACTAGTTACAAGGAGCAAGGTATCAGTGTGCAGTGAAAATTGAGTAATCTCGTGACTGTACCAACTCATGTTGGTGCCCACGGCCACCCAGAGCATCCTAGCAGGGGGGACTCCTGCTTTCCTACAAGGCAGCACCTTCACCAGTTGACACTCTGACACAATGCTTAATTTCATGCCTTCACAGGCAGCATAAAGAACCTGAAGACAAAAGCACAGTCCACAACCTGAAAACATTTCAGTCATATGGTTAAAAACCTTCTTTTCCAAATTTGAACTGCTTTGCAAAGATACGCCAATCTGCAAATTACCAAGTGAAATGATCTGTTCTGACAATATCCATTGGACATAACCTACGCTGACAATGACAAAGCCACAGCAGCATTCCTCTTAACCGCACCTCCTAACTGTTCTTGACCTTAAAGCAAAAACCTATTCAGATGGGATTACATTTGTACCTAACTACACAGGGTTAATTTCACCCTCCTCACTTCCTTATTTTTAACTCCAACAAACAAGACTATTATCCTGAAAAATAACACAAAACCTGCTCCAAAACTCTTAACTTTCTCAGTATAAAATCATATATACACCTTAGAGATCTGAACAATACAATACTATCTTCCGGGAATTTTTAAGACTCAAGACACACAATGGAAAATACCTTGCTGCACTCAAATAAAACAGAGTTGACCTTATAAAACACTAGTACAAACAAATTACTAGTTTAAAACAGGCTGAGATGTTGACATGATTTACAATTTATTATGCCAGCATGTGAAAAAAAAAAAAAACCAAACCAAAACAATTACAATTCAGTTTTTATTGTCAGAAAATAACAAATTAAGTTCAGAGCTTTAAAAAGAGGGAATTCTTTGATGTGGTCTGAATCACCTGGTCCCATCTGCCAACCTAAACACCTGTGTGCACTACAATGTTTCTCATTACAATATTAAATGGTTTATGTCATATTTTGGAGTGTGGAAGTGGTAGGTTGGAGATTTATGTCCTATATTATCTTTTATAAATCTCATTATCTACAAATGTATATTAGCTTGTTCTACAAGTATGTCATATAAATCACTGGGGTTTTTTTTCATTCTTTTCTCTTGCTCTTTTTTTTTTTTTTAAGCAGCTTGGTGCTACTGAACAAAGAAGATTAAAGGTATCAGAAGTTTACATGGGAGGCATGGTTTTGCAAATGGCAAGAACAGGTTACACATATTGCTCTCTAGAAGCCTGCTCTTGAAATATACTGGGATTCAGATTCCTGCAATAGGGAGCACGTGGGCACATTGCTGAGTCCATGTGGCACCCCAGGACATTCACCATGCTCCTGCGCAGATGGAGAAGGCGGCAACCATTAACTTCTGCATGAGGCTCTAAGTATCAATTAAAACATTAAGAAAAGCAATGCGTTTATTACTACACCAAGTTTGTGGGTTGTGAGCCACATTTCTTCCAGTACGCTGGGATACTTTGTCTTCAACTGAAGACTAAGGGCGGGATAATTCTGGGATGTTTCAATTCATCTATATTAATAGTGTAGAAGCAAAATATTTGAAATGTATTTCATGGTTACAAACATCATTTTCAAGTTCACATGAATAGTTAGGTGGAGATAGAGCTTTTACATATGAAAAATTTAAACAAGAAATATTGGGAAGGATGGGGAAAAGTCTGAGATGGGGGGGATTTTTTTTAAAAAAATGAAAGTGGTGCTTTGAATGGAAAATATCTTTCAGTCTGATCTTAAGGTCAGTTGTATGGCAACAGCTCGCATGTTGACCACACCAAATTCCACAGTGCTTTTGAGGTAGGTCAGTATTGTGCCACTTATTTCACAGCTGAAGAAACTGAGGCACAGATACTTACCCAAAGTTAGGCAACATATCAAGGAAGAGAAGCAGCATTTCCTAACTCTCCTGCACCATCTAGAGCCCCATTCAGCAGGTCTCCCTTGTTCTCCTAGCAGTGGATAGATTTGTTCATCTATAAAAATGTAACTTTGGGCCCAATAAAAAAAAAATTAGCGCGCTGCAAAAAGGAACGGTGTCTGTGATGAAGATTTGCAGCACCTCTCGTGGCTGTGGCTTGAGAATGACAATGTTTCACTCATCAAGTCATCCAACGCTTCTGTGAGAAAACTGAGTTAAAAGTAAGATAATAATCCCTTCTGCTTTACTACTTGCGTTTTCCTTTTTCAAAGCTTGCTTACAAACATTAACCATGTAACACTCCCATCGTTCCTGTGAAGTAGTTATAGCCAGTATCCCCATTTTACAGTTGGAAAAACAGGCGCACCGAGGCAAATTGATTTGCCGCAGGGGACTCTGAGTCAGTGAAGGCATTCCAGCTCGCTTGGCTGCCAACACCCTCACACAGCAACAGATGAGAAAATGTTGGGAGCAGCAAGCTTTCAAAAGGGTTATGTAACTTCCTCAATTAACTTCATGGGATTCTGTGAACACAAGTATTTTTGAAAGAAATTTTAGAGAGTACTTTGCTACCTCAGTTTTTTTCCATTTCCTTCTTTCTGTATTTCTTCCTGTTTTTCTACAATGATTCCTACCTCTTTCTCCCTTGGTTCCTCAGCTCTTCTCCTTGTATTTTAGTAGTTTTTCCCATTCATAATATTTATTACAGGAGTCTGTCAACTGCCAATGAAATCAGTCTTGAATACATGTTGAGATAGACTCTTTACATTTTATTTATTAGTGTTTACTTACTACCCTATGTTCTCCCATTTGCTTGGGAAACTACGTGCGCTCATTCTCCTTCAATATCCCTCTCATCCCTCTCCTTGTCTAACGTGGGAAAAGTTAGCGAGGCTAACAAAGCAACTCAGGTGTTGTAGCCAACATAAGAACAAGAAGTCCAAGCCTGACCTTTCCCCCCTCAGGTTCCCTTAGTGCATCTACAAAAAAATTGTTGTAATTTTGGCCTTTACAACAGTTGGAAAAGTTGAAATGCCTCTAAAAAGGACTCGAGCTAGGACCTCATGTTGCACATCAGACAGCTCACCCTTCCCCATCTACCTCCAGGGACGTTCACCACATAGCCAAAGGACAGTGGACAAACTAACCTAGATCAGCTTTTTGCTTCTTCAGGAATCGTTTGTTGGCGTGTTTAGCTGCTGAATGCTGCAAAAATCCATAAAGTTTAAGAGGAAGATCTGCTGCTTTTCAGTTACTGTCCTTCTGCACATGGGTTTTCCGTAGCAGTCCTCGGCACATGGTGGGGTCCCCATCACTGGAGGTTCTCAAGATGCGATTGGACAGGGTGCTGGACATAGGCTCCCTTTCCCACAAAAGGTTGGACCACATGATCTTTTGAGGTCTCTACCAACCTGGACTGTTCTATGATACTACGGAGTATCTAGGCATATCTTAATAAAACACATCTGCACACTACCAGATATACCAGATACACATTACTAGATATAGACTTTATGTAGCCTCTCTTCATGTGCCCTTCTCTTCTGATTATCAGATATCCTGGTGAATACGTCAGATTTTGTTTGATGTTCTGGCATGCACTTGAATTATTCTGGGGAAGGAGAGGAAGACCTTACAGAATGATCTCAGTGCAACCAGACTGAGCTCCTTGACCAAGAATACATTATCTCTGCCTCTCAAGTATTTCATTCTGGAGTTTTCAATCTGGTCTGTGCTGGACACCCACAGTATAAGTGGAAATTTAGTGAGGGTACAAAATGTTTAATTGAATATGTAAAGCATGGAGAAAACATATTTGCATCCTTTCACAACACTAAATATAACTAAGTAATAACTGCTTCAGGCTGAAACTTTCGATTGCAACGAAAGCTGGAAAAGAAGAGATGCAACCACGTTTCATAACACTGAACCAAAGTTCCTCAGGATTTTCAAGAACAGATTGGACAATTCACTTCTCTGCCTGGGATGCTCTTCCCCACCTTAGTGAAGGATCCCATTATTTCAACAGACATTTTTAAAGAGCGTTGGCAGGCACGAAGGCTGGCACCAGAAGTTCATTTGTCTTTTCCTGATTCTTTGACACTAGGAGTTCTTACAGAACTGATCTGGAGCAGTACTACATAATGATCTCCACCAACAATTTAACATCATCACATCCTGAGCTCACTTGCATTGATTAGTTCAGCTATCCTGGACACACTAAGCATTTTCATCAGTAAGCAATTCAAGTGTAGTTATACTATCTCACTTCAAACAACCTTACTATCAAATTCCGTTAAAAGTCCTTTAACAGTCTCCTGATTCCATTTCCACAAGACACCCTCAACCAAAAGGCAGAATTACCATGTTATTGAGCAGAATCTCAGCACCTACCCATGGCACAACTCATTTCGCAGTTATTCTCACAAACTGACTTCATTATTTCACTTCAGCTCACCCTCTTGCCTTCTCGCTCACTCTCCCTTTCCCTCCATCTTTTTACTCCTCTGTTCACACTGGTTCTTTGCTTCCCTAAAATGCTAATTAGTGCACTCTTTCCTAAAAACAGGACACACACACAAATCAATGCTCCTCAATTCACAAATATTAAACTTTGTTGAGTTACGGATGGGTCCCTCTTCAATCAAACTACCTAAATTTTATTTTAATTTTTTTTCAAAGATTTTTAAAAAATTAAATACAAATATAGCATAAGGATAAAATCCATGGAACACAGCTGGCAATTAGCAAAGGGAACTACATTTTACCATCCCTGTGACAAAACCAACCTGTAATTTTTGCAGCCTTTTCCTCTTGATTCACTCTGTTTTCTTCATCTTCTTCATTGTCTTCCTCAAAATCATCTAGATTTCCAATATCAGCTTGTTTCATACTCATCAAACTAGCCAGGCTTTGCATGTCTTCATCCCTAAACAACAAATTTCAAACTAGGCATTAAAATGCAGTCTTGCTAATAACACATCTGATACTACTGCATTATTAAAAATCCTTTAAGTATATTCATGATTTCTTCAGAGAGGTCTCTGATCTCAGATCTGATCTTAAATACAGGGAAAGAACAAAATGAATACACTCGTGTATATTAATTTCTAAAGGGAAAGTTTTCTGTTAACAAAATTCTAAAGGGTAAAACCAGTCCTGCCGTACATTAAGAGTCAATTTAACAATTGCTTCTCAAAATTTTAAACCAGTCCAAAAATGCTAGTAAACACTTATCTAGTTTCCATTGGTTGAAGTGAAAATGCTTGGTCAGAACTACTGTCCGTATGCTGCATGTGACACCTATCACTACATTCATTCAGCACTCCTGACGCTGTTACAGAAATTAAAACCCCTTTTCTAAATATCTGAATTCATTAACAAGACAAAAAAAGCATTACATATCTATATATATATTTCACATAACTGCACCTTTCATATCAAATATATGTTTGATGAAAAAAGGACAGTAGGCAAACATTCAGAGAAACGGATGTTCTACATTTGTTTCATAAAAACCCCAAGACTTTGAAGTACATGAGGTCATTCTTGAAGCAACCGCAGCCTTATCTCTTCTCTTTTAAAACCATTTCAATAGGTTTATTGGGATTAATCAAATTTTTTTTAGCAGCAGCCTGCCACCACCTATTGAGGACGTTGCTGAGTAGACAGTGGTGCAAGGCAGGAGGATGACAGACAGCGAACACAGACTGAGACCAGAGAAGTTCTGATCTGATGTGAGGAAAAAAGCTGGAACAGTCACCAACAAGCAGTGGGATGGGTTGCCCAGAGAGGTTGTGTACTCTCCATTCTTGGGGGTTTTCAAGCCCCAGTGGGATAAAGTCCAGAGTAAATTGGTCTGATCACACAGCTGACTGTTTTAAGCCAGAGGCTGGACAATCTACCTCTACGGGTCCCTTCCAACCTGAATTACTCCATCTTCTTTGAAGCTGATCATGACAAAATGAGATG
The DNA here is from genome assembly GCA_947846985.1 of Fratercula arctica. Classification (NCBI taxonomy): domain Eukaryota; kingdom Metazoa; phylum Chordata; class Aves; order Charadriiformes; family Alcidae; genus Fratercula; species Fratercula arctica. Next base: position 16,511,188 of record CANTUZ010000003.1, on the reverse strand, counting down.
CACAGATTTTGTGCCTAATGATGCCAATAAAACTATACAAATTATTTTAAAGGTACTACTTATAGGAATAAAAATGACATACTAATCATGCCTCAAATTTGCACAGAAACACAGAGGCGCTTAAAGTATGGGATTAAATTAAATGATTTAACATCTTAAAATCAGAAGTTGTTTCAGGCAATCATTTGCTACTCCGTGCATTCAGCGTAATCAGTGCTACAGAACCCACAGTTAATAGGACAACTAAGTACTTCTATAATATAAAAAGCATTAATAATAATAAATATAAAATAAGTAACTATCAAGAAGTCAGAAAAATGAAGCTGGTGAGGGGTCTGGAGCACAAGCCTTACAAGGAGCAGCTGAGGGAGCTGGGGGTGTTCAGCCTGGAGAAAAGGAGGCTGAAGGGAGACCTCATCGCTCTCTACAGCTACCTGAAAGGAGGCTGTAGCCAGGTGGGGGTCGGTCTCTTCTCCCAAGTAACAAGTGATAGGAGAAGAGGAAACAGCCTCAAGTTGTGCCAGGGGAGGTTTAGGATGGGTATTAGAAAAAATTTCTTCACCGAAAGGGTTATCAAGCATTAGAACAGGCTGCCCAGGGAAGTGGTTGAGTCACCATGCCTGGAGGTATTCAAAAGACATGTAGATGTGGTGCTGAGGAACATGGTTTAGTCCTTGGCAGTGCTAGCTTAACGGTTGGACTTGATGGTCTTAAAGGTCCCTTCCGGCCTAAATGGTTCTGTGAGTCTCACATTCCCATATTCTAGAGACAGAAAGGAAAAGCAAAACAGGATGGGTGACAAACGATCCATCCTCCAGCCACATGAAGTTATAAACACCTGACATCTTGAACCTGACAGAAATTGCAGGAGAGGTTATAGGAGCTGCAAAAATAACCTGTATATTGTGACGTCCAAAGGCTGTAGAAATAAGGGACTGAACAAGGTGAGTGAGTAAGGGGAGAAGTAATCAGTGCCCAAGCCGACTCTTCACAGGATGTACTTGTGTTCAACCCAAAACCTTACTTCTGACTCCACCCTCTCCCACCTTGCCACTGGCTCTGTCCTTCTTTAATTCTCTGGGAAATAGAAACAGGCAAAATAGAAATAAGTTCTCCTTCCCACATTTCCCTTGCAGTCTGCTAAGGGTATTGCTGGATGAACACACACATGCACACAAACGTACACTCCTGCTGATTTCAAGTTGCTGTTATTTAAAATGTCTGTAATGGCAGAAGACAAGCCGTTTGTCTCTGAAGAACACAAGACTAAAATCAGAGTAAGAAACGACTTGTACTCAGCTAAGAAACTAAGTATGGCAGGAATGATAGGTATGCTGAAGGATACTCTCAAATTCTGCCATTCTATACAGAAAGAGCTCTTTATCCAAAGAATTCTTTGAAAAGCAGCACAAAGCAGGCTATCTGGTTGAAAAAAACCAGCCATCAACTTACGTGGCTTTTCCTTCCCTCAGGAAAATACAAGATAAAGAGAACTGTAGTGTGGCAGATACCACTTTCTTAGACAAAGGCTTGAATTTTAACTTGACGTCTGTCTGCGTAGGCATGGGGCTTGCATATTGCTTCATGTTGATGCTGCTGGTGGCAAGCGCTTTTCTGCGTCCAGAAGGAGATTCCTGAAAGCAAAGGAAAACCAAAACGAACATAAATGGTGCTGTTACACTAAAACCTGTGTGTGCATAAAACAAAAAATACACTTATTAAATCTGCATCATTCTCTTTTCAAGTACACAGGCAGCAGGCATTGCTATGGTCCTTCCTAGAGACAGAAACACATTTCTTAAACTAGGTCAGCCACTAACGGTAGCTCTTTGAACACTTAGTGCAATGAAAAAAAAGGCTATTCATTGTGATTAGTGGTCTTCCATATGAGATCCTAGGTCTTTAAGGGCTTGAGCTTTGTAGTAGCATCCACAGCACACATCCATTTAAGCAAGCAGGAATATATCTCCGTTCCTTCTGATACCAAACTGGACTATTTTTGTCCAAACATGGATAGTCATGGACTAGGACTTCCAACCCATGGAACACACAAGTTTCAGTTATGCATATATTTCTTTAGTAATGGTATGAGGCCATCAAATTAATATTTTGAACTGCTATCTGTGTTCAATGCCCCAATATCATGCCTGGATATTTTTCAAAGCAATGGTACTGCTCACCAACGTTGTACATATACCACCAGGAGTGACTGGTTTCTGAAATTAAGGTTGACAATGCTTCCAAAAACACTGACAAAAATTTTGCAAGGGAAAAAAAAAAGGGCAAGGTAAGAGAAAGATAAAAGTCTAAGGTGTATTTCAAAAGCCTAAGTTGTATTTCAAGATAAAGGTGTTGGTCATAGTTTAACAATTCAGACAAATTAATCTCAAACGCATCTAAGAATCTACTCTCTTGTTCCATCCAATATTAGCATCATCAGCAAAGGAACAATTATATGTAATAAAGCTCCAGTAACAAAAATAAAACAAAAAAACCCTGCTGTTAACTCTTTTGAACAATGTACTCACAATAAGACTACATTTTACTGCAGTTGAGAATTTGTGTTGAAGAAAGAATACTAATTCAATCAAAACGTTCAAGCAGCCTTTTTCAAAGCACTTGACATTTCCGCCCAGTAGAATAAGTCAGAATGTAATATGTCATCCCCAAAGAATACCTTGTTTAAAAAAACTAGTCTTATCTGTCAGATTATGCACAGCAATATTATACAGAACTATTAGTGCATGTAGATACCTTATGAATGAATTTCAAAAATGCATCAAACACTTGAGAAGGATTTAGGTCCTCTCAGAAGAAATACTTAAGAATATGCAAATACTCTCAACTGAATCAAGTTGAACAGATGCGACTATCACAAACAATACGAGTGCTCTTTCCCCGGCCGCAACTGTCAATCAAAGACCGAGATTAAGGTCCAAGGTTCTGACAATGTGTAAAATGGAAAGTACGATCAGGGAGTTTCAATTGTTACACAGATATGAACAACAATAATCTGTTATTGTGCCGTACCTTTAGAATAACTAAACATTACAATTTATTATACCGATAGCAAGATTTACCGCAGTGTCTGTTCAGAAGGCAACGTGAGAGACATAGCACTTCCTTTTTGCATTTTCTCCGGGTAACTGTACGTAAGACGCAGTTTGAGTCTTAATCACAACTTGTTTCATAAAGCTAAATTTTCAATATTCATACTATGGTGGAAAAATGGTGGTCAGGGTGAAGAGAAAGAAAGTTTGCTTAAACCTCTTCTAGTTTTAAGTATCTTTAGAGAAAACTGGCATGTGTAATGCAGTGTGCAAATATTTATGCAAGGGGCATGGTAAAAACTGCTTGCCAGTTCTGGTGCATGTGCTCTTCTGCCAAACAGAAAAGGAGCAACCAGAAATGACAAAGTAACTTGGAGCCACCTGGAGAAGACATGGGGCAATGGGTACAAGTTGCACCCAGAGAGGTTTCATGTCAATATAAGAAAGACTTTTTTTTACAGAATTTTTTACAATCAATGACTGAAACAACCTCCCCAGGGATAGAGTCCCCATCGCAGGAGGTTTTCGAGATGCTACTGGACAGGGTGCTGGATAATCTCATCTAGGCTCCCTTTCCCACAAAAGGTTGGACCAGATGATCTTTCCAGGTCCCTTCCAGCCTGGGCTGTCTGATGGTTCTACGATTCTAACTCTAATATGCCATCACATGCAGTCAGGCCAAAGGGAAACATTCCACCCATGGGCCAAGTGGTCCTAGCCATTCCACCCATGGTCCTAATGACTAGCAAACATTTCCCACACTTTGGACTAGACTCTTCTTTGAATCGTTTGGGATGAGCTTATGGTGGCAGACAAAAACCAATTATATCTGAGCTGGTTTTAAAATCTGTATTATTTTATCAGTGTTATTCTTACTGAAATGATAGTTTGCAATGTAGCTCAAATATGTGGAAAGACTCTTCATTTGTTCACTAATCCCAAATTATGCAATTAGGTTTTCCTTTAAAAAAAAAACCCACCTTTTTTTTTTTTTCCTTTTTAAAGAAGACACGTCTGTTGTCTTGTCCTCACTCCCCCCCATCAATGAAAACATCCAAAAAAACCATCAGATGTTTCTACACCCAGTGAGAAACAGGTGTAGGGAACAAATTATGAACATGGGTGCTTGCTTGCAGCCTTCTGGATGAACCTCCGATCAGCCGCACCATGCCTGTATTCTGAGGTACTCTTTGTAGTTTGGCTACGAAAATCATTTCCCAAGCAGCTGTAAACATCCCAAATTTAACAAAGACCAAGATTATTTCCTTGTGTAGCTACCAACACCTTTCTCAGCACTGGCTTGCCTGTTACACCTGTGCTACGAGAGCAACACACAGACCTCCCACAAGGTCCCTGCGAGGTATCACAGGGAACACAAATACAGTTCAGTGACTGCGAGACACAGAAGGTCTGTTTGGGGCAGAGCTACTTTCTCTTGTTGCAAACACACCATCTTATCTGATAACATAACCGAGATGCATGTTGTCTTTATCAAGGAGATTTTACTAAAAAAGTGAAAGCAAAAAAGCAAAGCCGACCCAATGGTGAATCTGAAGCAAAGAGAAGGGACAGAGCATTAAACTTGCAAGCATCCAAAAGCTGGACACAGACATCAAGGCAGGAGAATTCTGGAATGATGCGGAATTACATTTTCACTTAATATCTCTTTATTGTATAAATGATCATCTTGCCATTTGCAGCTTCAGATTGTCTGGATCACAGTGTGAATAAGAGACTTAAATCAGGAAGAGGTGAAGTTCTCCCAGTGAAGATCATGAACAGGAATTCTTTGTGAAACCTGCGGGGTTAGCTGGTGTAGAGCAGGAGGGAGACAAGAGCGCAGGCAGCTGTGTGCCAGCACAAAGGGGAGAACCAGCCATCTGCAAGAAGATTCTCTCAGCACTGAATATCCTGAGGGGCTGTGAAGACAATGACATACTTGGCAATCAGGTTCAGTCTCCCTGAGAAAAAAAAAAAAATTTCATAATCTTTTGGTGGGCCAAAGACAGAAGTTGAGTTTTCAGGTTCCAATTGCCTGTAAAAATCCAAATTTGTAAATTTATCATACTAAAAAAAAACCCAAACCAAAACCCAAACCAACCAAAACCAGACAGTCCCTGATCTTTCAAGCTGTATTTTCCTTAACATGCGAGTTTAAGTACATCCTCCTACTCCCCCAGAAAATTAAGCATATTAGAAGTGTTGCAATGTTTTCTTCTTTTAAGCTTTATAGGCTTGGCCTTACATGGTTTGAGCTATATAAGTGGAGGGGGGGACACTTCTTTTTTGCCCCTGAAAAGGATATTCTCAAGGTGTTTAGGTCCATGACTGATTTCACAATGGATTATGTTTTCTACTCTGACACACAAACAACTTTTAAAAAATTGTCTTTAAATGTCAGAACATGCTAATAACCACTTCTCACAAAGGTTGTAACATTTTCTTTAAAAAAAACCCTACATGCTTCATATAATACAATCTGAGTTTCCCCAGAACCACAGAGAAATTTTCTTGCAGAGGAATAAATAATTTTTAAATCAGCGGAGACAAAATAATCCAAGAGAAATAGCTATGAGTAGGGTATACAGGAACAGCTCAGCAGTAGGCTGGAATGAGTTATTTCAAACAGATTTGGTAAGGTACTAAATAAATAACATCCATTTAATGTTGAAGTCTGATGTGGTGTTACTCGTGTCTCATATGAGCACATGGAGTTTTGTGGAAGGTAAAGCAAGAATCACAATGCAAATATTTTAACTGTTCACTTTTTCTGATCTTTAAGTATATAATCAAAGTTTAAACGCATAAGGCTCAATTATCCCTCCAGGTATTTTACATATATGGGGCTGCTGGAGTTGCCACATCACATTTTGTGAAAGGGTGCATGGAAAACTTAATTTTGAAATCACCAGAGGGAAACGATCCATGTGATAATAAAGAGGGGTGGACAAAATACAACACTTAACTATCAAGATGGAATTAATTCTGTAAAAAACCCAGTAATTTGGAAACTCTACTTCTTACTAAAGGCAATGCATTATGCAAATAAAATCAACTATGATATTTTGAATACCACAGAAAGATAGAAGATAACCTACAACACTGGCAAAATACAAATTCCACTAGGTTATCTTCCAGTGTTTGAGAATGGGCACTATTGGGTTCATAAGCTAATGTGGAATACTGGTTAACAATCTTTTTTTTTTGTTGTTTCATGTTTGCTACTGTATAGCTCTGGCAAGAGAAGCGGCATACCAGAAAAAACATGAATTCTTTTAGAAATCACCAATAAACATTTTAAAAGAACTAGTTGGGACATTAGCAGAAACTATTGAAGCCTATCTTCTTGCACAACAGAATAATGGCTGTGTTGGGTCGACCAAAGGCTCTGAGAAACCTGTATATTATTTACAAAGTGATCATTATAATTTACATAATTTATAATTATAATTGTTCCCGGGGGTAAGTTCCTCTGGGTTATTTGGGCTGGGGAAAGAGTCCCTCGGCAGAAAAGAACGGAATGTATTTTACCTCTCCACACCTGGCCTCAGCTTGCCTATGCAGCCCATCTACCCCTGCTGCACCGCAGTCATCAGTCCCCAAGACTCATCTGCCCTCCTTCCGATACCCACACATTGAGAAAATACAGGAAAATATTGCCATTCAGCAGAAACTAGATCCAAAAGTACTGCGCTTCTTAATTATTTAGATACTAAATGGTCCCTCTTTAACAGAAACACATTAATTGATGTGTAAGTGCAGTACAAACGTTATGCAAAAAAGATGTAACCGGGGAAGATAACAAGTTTCCTAATTGGATATTGTTATTTTGTCAAAAGAAACAAAGATTTTTGACTATATTTCTCCCAGAAAAGGAAGATGTAAAACGTAATATTTTTAGAGGCTGCCTTTTCATATTTTATAAAAACAAATGCTAAATAGTCCACAAAGATATGTAGATTTTAAAGAAGAGCATTTGGCTTCACTCTTGGGCATAAAATAATTAGACAAAGCAATTTTTCTAGCTGTAAAAACCCAATGAGAGGAGCAAGTTTTGAGGCTTACGCTTGCCTTTTGCTTCATAATTAAATGGAGAACATTTTGAAGGAAAGGTGTCCTCTGTCACAGCCCCCGCCGCCCCTCCGGCCACCCCACGAGAGGAGATGGGAGAGTCGCCCCGCTCCCGCCACTGGGTGCCAGCCCTGCCGCCCGAGCTGCAAGTGCCATCTTCCTTAGATGAAAAGATCACTGCTTCACCGGCAGAGCAAAATGGATCACTACAGAATTTAATTTGTGAGAGTATACAGCAATTAAATGCTAAAATAGACAAGCTACAGGGAGCTCTCTCAACTGGAGAGAGTAAATTAGAAACTATGTCAGTTAAAATAATTTAGACAGTCGGATGGGAGATTTGGAGGACCGAATGTAGGCAGCATGATCTGCGCTGAAAACTTGTTTAAAAGCAAATAATGGTTCAAGGTATCCAGAACATTATTAAGAATTAGGAAGCATTTGAATGGAGAATTTAATGTTTAAAAAATTCTGCACATAGCAGAAAAGTCTGAGCCCTAGACGTGAGGGCTGGGAAAGAAATTAAAAATACATAAATGTTGAAACAGCTACACTTGATTTTATTTTTTAGTATATATTTATTTATTTGTGATACTGAGAAAGTGACCATTGGGTCAAATTATTTATCATGTTGGTAATACCTTAGGTTTAGGCTAAAAGGCCACTTCCAAAACACCAATATGATGGTTTTTATAGCACATACAGATTGATGAACCATTATACTGGAAGCGGAACGCACCATTTCTTACTCAGCACCAGTGGAGACGATACCTTCAGTAAGCAAAAAGAAAATACGATATCATCCTACAGCTACTGTCTTCTCATGGCCTGCTTTTAGGACAGCCCCGTGTGATTTGGCTAGCACCCCAAGAGGCTGAAGTACAGAGTCAACGGTTCTTTCTGACCAAGATCATACCCGTGGGTGCACTCACGCAACCTGCTGTGGGTAACAACAGGCCGTTCCTCTTCCCAGATTAATCCTTTGCATTCACAGACTCTGGAAATCTCCAAAGACTAAGATCAGATAGGAAGCTTAGAAAGTGAAATGATACCTCATAAATTGAGGTAATTCATCTACACTATGCAAAGTACCACCAAGAAAATTGGGAGGTCCTGTTTTGCTAACAAAAATACTACTAAGCTCCATAGTCAACTACTGGACAGATGGCAAAAAATGTGCATGACCAAAGTTTTAGTTGATTGATTTATCAAATAGACCACATGTATGAGACAGGTGTCCACTTCAAAGTGGCTTGATGCTTACCAAGGGCAATAGGAAAAAGTTTACAGGTGAGCTGGACAATTTTAATAAGTATCAGAGAACTACTGAACCCTGAAATACTCACCCTTGCAAAGGAGGTGGAGGACTGCTTTACGTGCCCATTTCAGAAGTCTTCCTCGCTTTCTCCTTTGGACTATTTAGTAAATAGGAAGGCTTCCTGAACACTCTCCCACAGAAGGATGCGATGAGATTGATAACTGATGCTGAGAAGCATTTGCTCTAGAATTTGTAGCCATTTTCCTCCCTGCTCTTTTAGTTCGCTTCCTCTAGAGGGGCTGTGCAAGTTTCTCTTTTTCCATTAATGGCAGGTTTAAATGTACTGTTATATGCCTTCACTCACCTGCTAAACTGTCTGTCCTTATGCTCCATGCAAGCTTTACTGTAGTTTTGTAAAGTACATGAATATGACTTTGCTGGTGTGTGCAGAGATAGAGCTTGTGTTGCACCACTCAGGAGCCCTCCATTATCCCCTATTGCTCACTAGCAACAAAAAATCACATCCTTTTCTGCAACGCCCAGATGCCAGCGTGCTGAGCTTCACCAACGTCCTAATAGTGCCCAATATTCTGCTTCCCTTTCGCAGCCATTTGCTCTCTCCTGTTGGGACCATTGCGTGGTAGGGACTGTCTGTTTCCTTTCCTGGCCCCAAATGCTATAGCAGCCAGCTACGTGACCATCTCCCCTGGGCCTGCTAAGGTACACGGGGGCAGCTATCTGCAAGTCTGCGCGACAGAAATCAGTAGTCAGCAAAAATCATTGATATCAAATCATTTTTAGACAGGAACCGCTGTAAGCTTAAGTCCTACTGTAACTCCCATACAGAATTTTAATTTTGCTATGGACGCAGGACACAAGCTCACGGAGGCTCGGCTGAAGTTGGCAGTTCAAATCCTCAAACCTTTGCTCTCAAAGGAGCTGATTTAAAGAAGTCTGGGATTGAGCTGCTGCTGATAGATGGCAGGTGAGGAAAGGCGTTGCACACAGGGCTGGCAGTTTGGCAGAAAATAACAGCCTTTCCTTTTCTGTGAGCTGTGTGCTGCTGAGCCGGATCCTTCACAGCATGCCGTCCGCCTCCGAGAGCAACTCCCGCACCCTGCTTCGGCTGGGGCACTTCCAAACAATATTCCCCCAGGTTGGAGTTATTTTTCTCCCTACTTTTGAAGGGCTCCTTGTATAACTGTATAGCATTTCTGGAGAGGTAGCTTCAAAACAAAGAAGAAATACAGATAGTTTACCTAATGCTAGAGGGGGAGAAGCAGCAGATGACTAAGTTGGTTCCTAAGTTTTTAGCTGAAAGTGGAGCAAGATACACCTATTATGCAAGACCTCCTCCTTCCAAGGGGAGGACAGTGGACCTGACCTGATACTCCTGACTTTATTCACTGCTCGGCAACTCATAACTCCACATTTTTCCATGTATTGACTAAAGGGACTCACAGGCTGTTTTCTGGGTTTTGTTTTTAAATAATAGGCAATACCTGGTATAAAATCTGGATTGAAGCTCACCCACCAGTGCCTGGCACGTTAGCTCTATTTTTCCTGGCAGGAAGTCTCCACTGTTAAGATTCACTCTATTGCTCGCCTGCTCTGTGCAGGGGCACCCCATGAACAGTGCTACTGAACCTTCAACTCGTGACACAAGAGAGATGTCCAGTTAGTGTCCCCTGACAGAAAACAATCTTTAGTGGAAAAATAAATGGTTTTTAAAAAGAGGGTAAACTAGTTACCTATTAATTGTAGGTTTCACATGTGAACAACCCTCCTATTGCTTACAGCTTCTCTTCACTTTCCATTCTGAGCTCTAAATTTGCTCACTCTCTCGCTGTCACTTCAAGACAAAGACCCAGAATCTTTGACATTAAAAAGGTGGGTTTGAAAGAATACCACAAGCTCAGCAGTGAATGTTTAAGGCGAGTTCAATATAATACTAAGAACAGTCATTGAGAAGTCTATAGCTCCGTACATCAGGCCGTGCCTACCTGCAAGCCTTCTCCTGAGGAAACAAATGCTGTGCAGGAAGACACACATGATACAGACCCCAGAATTAACTCCGTATTATTTAAACAGACTCACAAATGTAACCACATTATTCAGCTCCTTTGTAATCTCCAACAAGGAAGCAAGTTTGAGGTAACACTCATTAAAGAAGAAACAAGGTCAAAAGATTAACCGCTCCAGCAACCTTATATACTTTCCTTCACCTTTACAGAAAATATTGTATTTTAAGATGGCGTATAACGTTGTCTAGACTTAATTATGTAGCATAGATAAAACCTGTTCAAACGAGTTTTGTAAAACACCAGCGTGTCATCAACCAGCTGTTACTATCTGAGGATAACTTCCACAGAGTGAATGCACAATATTAAATGACATAAAATTTGCAAGGCTTATGACCCAGAAAACCTTTTAACAGTGTCAAGTGAAGATACTATGACTCATGTCATATTGTTTCTGTACTGGAAGTTGGACATTCGCTTGGAAAGCACAGACTGAATGGATGTAGGGTCTGCAATGCCCTATGGCTGTGTGCTGAGAAGTGATGCTCACACAGTCACCATTCTCCTTGTCAGAACCAGAGCCCTTGGGTCAAATTATTCATCATATTGGTAATATCTTAGGTTTAGGCTAAAAGGCCACTTCAAAAAAAACCAGCATGATGTTATTCAAAGTGAACATCTCAGTCATTATAGGAGCACCAATGTATCTCCATTATTAAATTCATGACTTTGCTTTTTTTATTATCCTCTCTCTTGCTCACAACTTCACTTTAAGCATGTGCCAAAACCAAAACACATAATCCCAAGAGGATATAACACAGTTTGAAGAGACCCCCCAAACGACAGAGAAGTTATTGTACCTGCTGGTGCTCCTCCCTCCCTCTCTCCTTCCCTCTCACTGTATTTCCCTGGAGGACAGGCTGTAAGACCACCAGCCTCCGTGGCCTTGATACCCATCACAAAATTCACTCTGGAAGAGTTGGCTCTTCAAGAAAGTGTCTTCGTACAAACATACAGTTCTCTTGCCCGTGCCACTTTATTACTATTTCTTTTATCCAAACCTGCAGCTTGCTATCAGGGACAACAACTCCACAAGACAACTTTCATATACAAATCTACTCCAGGCAGTTATCTGAGAGCAGCGTGGTTTGCAAGTGATGGTTCCTGCATGCAGCACTCCCCTCTATGGAGCAAAGGAAGGAAAAAACCATACAGAATCAATGGATCTAGCCAATGCCATACTGCTGACGTGGGATTTGAATCTGACATATGTGGGAAGAAGCAGGGGGCAAAGAGTAGGTATATAACTAGGGTAAAAGGGAGGTAGCTGAAAATTAAGATCTGTGTGAAGCTAGAACAGGGGCATGCTCACGCATGTACGACATCTCAGCTGTCACACCCTATGCACACACAAAAGCGAGAACAGGATATGGTGCAGGTGCAGTTACTTATTTTTTTTATATATATATATATTTATAAACAACATAATCTACACTTTAACAGCAAAGACAAAGGATTCCAAAATGCAGCACTGCAATAAACATAAACCTCAACTTTTTAAAAGCCCATCTATCCCTCCAAAAGCATTTCAACCAGGGAAACAGCTAAATGGATTTCTTCTAACTTTGCACTTAAAGTGAAATTCACCTCAAGGCTGAGAAGCATAAAAAAATTTCAGTCCAATGGGTGATTTTTTTTTTTTTTTAAAGCTGCAATAGCCTGAAAACAGGGGCTTGTAATGAAGCTGCCCCGTCAACCATAACCACACCGTCACTAGAGCAACACAATCATATTGCCTGTGCAAAGAAGCAATGCATTTAACATTTTCTTCACTGTGTATTATCTATTAGCTGAGTTTGTCACAGAGATATGTGGCAGTTCCCTGCAATACTTATGAATATATGGCAAGGCATACAAGAACCCATCCATGTCTGCTTCAGCACAGGTTTGTCTTATTATATTTTGGCAAACAACTTAAAACACCCTCCCTTCTCTTATCTTCGGTTTCTGTTAAATGCTGCTACTATCAAGAAATAGAAGTCGTCCCAGGCAAACATCTCCGATCTCCCCATTGCTATTCACTATTACTAATGCACATTACATGTTCAATTCTCCCTTGCTGCTTCTATGAAAAAGCTCTTGTCAAAAACAGATTTCATTTTTTCTGTGTATGCACAAATTAGTTATGGATGATTAACAAAGCATTCATTCTTTTATTTGCTTTGGCTGAGACTTGATCTGTGTTACATTCATGTGAGGGAAGCACTTCATTTTATGTTGATTAAATATGAAACACTGTACTGTTGATAAAAAGAGTTGTGTTCAGGGCTGCATATTAGACTGACAAAAGATGCATGTTCTTGGGCTAACATTTTCTTAAACAAGTTTTTCCAGATTTTTAATTGCAAAAAACTTGATACATCACTTTTTTTCCTTCTCACTGAGTACTGGGCAGTAAGAGCTTTATGTCCCAAAGCAATCTGCTGCAGTCTTAACCAGCAATAATTATCGCATATTTAATATAATAAAATGGAGTTTTCAAATTCTGCCCCACAATGCGATTTCTTTAAACATTTCCCTTCAAGGCACATAACTTGCATTATAAAATTTATCCTAAAAAAAAGACTGTAAAACTAAATAGGACAGGCAGCAAGTCATAATTACAGGATTATTCTCCTATTACATGAAAAATATAATGAAAATGGCCAAGCATTATGGAAACTTATAGCCAGTTGTAACCAACAGTTTGGCCCTGATCTGGTGTCGCTGACTCCAGCTATCACAGGATAACACATGCACAAAAGCTTGTCTATAAGGCCCATAAATCCTCCACGTCCATTAAACAGCGATATGGCGACACCAAAAAGGATGCACTGCAGTTCAGGAAGGTGTTAAAGCGCATGCCTGACTTCAAGCATATGATCTACTTGTAATTAAATCAAGTTAAAGAAAGCCATGCGATTAAGCACCTTGTTAAGTCTGGGAACAAATTATTAGCCCTTATAAAACAGGAGATTCTATCTCTGGGTTTACACACACACACACACACACACACACACACACACAATTTTGCAAGAGGGGATTTATTTTTAGTGTAACTACCTAGCAGTAAGTGCAGCTCTTACTCAGGTTAGGAGGAGGTCTGGCCACAATGACTTCTAAGTAAATCTATGAAGTGTCTTTCTTAAACATCACCAAAAACAAAGCCTGAGCTCAGGGGTTTCATCTTACTACCAGGGAGAAAGAGTCCAATGTAATGTGAGGCAGGAAAGAGCCACAACCAAGGGAAACAGCCTGGAGAAGAGAAGGCTCCGAGGAGACCTTAGAACCCCTTCCAGTACCCAAAGGGGTTACAGGAAAGATGGGGAGGGACTCTTGATCAGGGAATGGAGCCATAGGATGAGAGGGAAGAGTTTTCAACTGAAAGAGGGGAGATTTAGAGTAGATATTAGAAAGAAATTGTTTACTGTGAGGGTGGTGAGACACTGGAACAGGTTGCCCCGAGAAGCTGTGGCTGCCCCATCCCTGGAGGTGTTCAAGGCCAGGCTGGATGGGGCTTTGAGCAACCTGGTCTGGTGGGAGGTGTCCCTGACCATGGCGGGAGGGGTTGGAACTAGATGATCTTTAAGGTCCCTTCCAACCCAGACCATTCTGTGATTCTATGAAACTTGAAGCAAGCGGACTTTGGAAAAGATGTCTAGCGCTCCACACAGAACATGATGCCTTGGGGTGCCCCTGAAATACCACAGCACTGGATGACAGGACAGCAGGAGAGGAGAAGACGGAAAGCTTGGTTTGATCCAAGCAGGCTACATGGTCTCTGAGCAGCAGGTCTCTGCTCCCCATGAAGGGACGTGGTTGTTAGCTGGCAGCTGTTTGAAGTGCCCAAGCCCCATGTGGAGGAAGGTCCCTCCAGTGACGATACGTTGCAGACAGGAGGACAAGAAAGGTCCAGTGAAGGCATCAGGCCCATCTGGATGGAGCAGCCGTGCTGTGGTGCAAGGTGTGAACTCCTGCAGGGCACGAGAAGACGACGGCTCCCAGAAACACCCATTTCTCCCCAACTTCCTCATCCAAAGCAGAGATGCAAGATCACAACTCCTACCCAATTAGGTGGTATCTGACTCCTAACTCATCTCCTGCTTCCATTCCACTTTTCCAGCCACACACTCCTGCCTGGTACTTTGCTGGCTCTTTTTTCACAACCCACTTCCTCTGACTAAACCAGCAGAAAACTCACCTGTGAAAAAAACCAAATCAACAACCCACCACGTTTTTGGTGGGGTCAAGGAGAAGAATGAGCTCTCCAAAGGCCAGGTGAGCACCGGTGTCGGTGCGTGGAAGGGGCAGCAGCACAAAGTGGGGAGCACAGGAAGGAGCCAGAAACCACCCATGTGGGTGCATTTTCAGGCTCCCCAGTATTTTAAGGGGATTTAGTCTTCCTATTCCAGACTGTGTGTATTCAACTCCCTGTCCTTAGATAGGGGATGGCTGAAGTGAAACGATTTTTTTTTTTTTTTCCCCACAAAAAGGTGGGTTGTTTTTTTTTCTTTGCTTCAGGTCACATAAGAGCACACAAAAGGACAAAGCGATAAATGCTCACATGCACTTTCTTGTCTTGATTTCCACTCTCTGGAATGAGGCCAGAGACAGCTAAGTAGTGCACTCTGTTCTCTTCCACTCCCTCTCAGAAATTATGGATTCTTTCTCCTCTGCAGCCAATTTCCTCCTCCTTCGCTGCCTGGGCCCAAGCTTCAACTACTACAAAACAATGTTCCCCTGTTTCTCTCCTGGGCCCCTTCTCCATGCATCTACACCAGGCTCTCGGAGCCCTCCCCAACCTTGAAGGCTTTACGTTTTACAGATTCAGGATGAAAACCTGTTCCCTCTGCTCCGATTCTAGGAAAATTCCACTCTCTCCCCATTTTGCACATGAACTCAGCTGCACTCATTTTCTTACGGTTCAGCCACTCCACGGTGCTGAGGGGCTGCCACTCCTGAGGTTATTAATACAATATTAGCCCAACTCAAATATACCTGACACAACCATATAGCTGACTCCAAAAATACAGAAATATTCCACAGCACGGAGTCTCCCTAATCTAAGCCTGAAACTTGAAATTGGGCACTGGCAAGTCAAACACCAAGTATTTCGTGTATTATTCAGCTTTCCATTTATCTAGAATATCTACATAATTATTAGACTTGCACAAATTATAATTCATAAAAATAAGTGTTACAAAGAAAGTATCAATTTAAAATAATCCATTTTTATACGTTCTTTTAAAAGATATTATTCTCAACATTCCAGCTACATCAGGATCGTTCCTGGAGCGTTACAGGCAGAAGAACTCTCAACATTTCTAAAGCTCTCCTAGAAACAAGTTCGCATGTGTACAAAAAGCAAAGACGTTGCTAATGGTTTATTTATTAACATATCACGTTGCCATCTAAAACAAATACAAGAATTAATAAATAAATACAGACTATCTCTAAGGAAAATACTTTCTTTACTTAGTGGCTGTGAAGTTAACCTAACTTATGGAACTGAAAAAAATCTCAATGTTAATTTGCTTAATATTTGATCCATACATACTTAAAAATATTCCACAATAAAAGCAAATTTAAAAAAAAAAAAAAAGCCAAACATAAGCAGACTTAATCTCGTAATTATTGTTATGTAAAAACACTTACACAACTTCTGCAGTAATCAATTATCAGAAAGTAGTGCTTCAGTCCCAGGGAGTTAGGAATGGCACTCGTGTAATATTACAGGGAGCCTGATGCTTTGGCAAAACTAGAGCAGGAAAAAATGAAACTAAAAGGCATATTGTACATGTGACCTGCAGGACTTGGATTATTACCTCTAAGCTTATTAAGAGTAAAAGCTGTCAGTCGGACCACCCCACAACCAGGGAGGAAAACTAAGATTACTCAGCAGTAAAAGGCATAAAAAGGAGCCGTGTATTCTCAGAACAGAGGAAGGCAGAGAGTGAGCCACGGACCTGCTTCAGCTATCTAGAGCCGTAATTGGCTCACAAGAGTGACTACCACGTTAAGGCATTATCATTATCTAGCTCACATAACTGGAAATTCACGCTCTGTTCTTTAAATTGGCTTAACCAGCAGCATCTGCAGCACTTTAATTAATTACAGCAATTGGCGTACCTTAAAAGTAGATGTATAGATCTGAAATGATAATGCCCTGTGAGTAATAATTGTAAACCAGCATTAATCCAGACCTATCCTAAACAAAACCAAGGGTACGCTCTTGTGCTTCAACTGCACAGAAAACAAGCTTCAATGTAGTAATTATTATTGTCTGTCCAGGTTCACCAGCAAATACTAGAATTCTGCGTGACCCTTTACATTCAATTAGCTCGGGAATGCAAAAGCTCACGACACGCATTACAAAAATCTGTTCAGGTTTGATGTGGTCAAGTCAAAATTTGGTCAGGCACTTAAGCCTGGGTTTCCTCTGAAAGATAAACTCGAAGTTAAAATCATAACAGAGAGACTGATTACCACTATTTATTTTTAGTACACTCCTTATAGAGAAATATAGAAGCCAGGTATCACAGTAAGCTCAGAACAAAGCCATTAGCTTCGCTTCAGTAAAAAAAATCCACAAACCAAAATACACAAACGTGGGGTTTTTTTTCCTGATATTTGCAGCTCTAAAATACAGTGGAATTACTTTTAAAAAAATCAGAGACAAAAAACTTCTGTTCTTTTTATGTACAGCAATTTGAAATCTTTACTTAGAAGAAAATAATTTGTAAAAGCTTGACAGTGAAATCCATGTATACACATCCTGGACACATTTAAAAGCTGTTCTTTAACAGACTACTTCATACCTTTTCCAGCCAGAATGCAAAACAACACTATGAAGATTTGTTGTGACTTGCTTCTGTACAATTTCTGGTTTAAAGACAGATTTTATGTTTGTTTAATTAGTACCATGCTGCAAAACGGGACACAAGAATCTTAATCAAGTGTCTCATACTTGATGGAAGTTTAAACAAACAAACACTTCAATAACTCAGTGTTACTAAGTCAATCAAACCTGATCCTCAAATTCATACATAACTAAGGGGTCACAATAAAAAGGTTATTACCAAACCAAACTTAAACTTTCCATTTATCAAACACAAGTTTTACCTTTCATAGCGGCGTGCAAGAATGAAACATAACTTTCTTGATTGTAGTAAACATGTAGTAGTTTTGAACATATTTTCAACCAAAAAAAACCCCACATCCATAGACTCAACTAAGTGATGACAGGTTTTAAGTTGCAAAAACTTTAACCACCTAATACAAATAGATGCCACAGCACAAAATACACCTTTGTGTAATTTAGTCGGACACTCATTTTCTGAAAGCTCGCCTGTTTTCAGTGTAAGATACAGACCTAACAGGGAGGCAGAACATCAGCAAGGAAGCGAGTGCAAGCCCCAACAGCTAAAATACCAAGGTTGATTCAGCAGCAAAACCCAGAAATAGTAATCTCCTGTAGCAGCTCACACCACCGAGACACGCAAAAGGCAAGCAGAGGGGAAAACCACTTTTTCTAAACCAGCAAAACTCTGCTGACAGTGCTTATATACTCTCTTTGGGCTGGGCAGGCAGCAGCAAAGCTCTCAGCCTATGCTTTTTAAAATTAAACATGCGCTGTCATATGCATTTGTGAACACAAGTGATCTTACTGGTATGTATAATTTTAAGATGTGAATATCTGTGCTCAGATATACCCTGACAACATGTTTATCTAAGGTGCACAGAAAACAACTGCATGCACAAGTAAACAGCTGCACACTCAATGTAATCATGCTCATCCTCCTGAGTATCCACTTATAAATATTATAAATCTAGAAAGTACACGTGCTACTAAAGCACCAACCTCCAAGGAAAAAAGGCCACAGTGCAGGAAAAATACAAAATAAAATAATAATTCTTATCTAACGCTGATACTTATTCCACACAGTCACTCACTTGTGATGGCGAGGGATCACAAAAGCACAATACAAGTTATACGTTGACTAAATACCATCACGAAATGCTACGATATAAAGGTTGGAGGGATTAACACAAAAGGTCCCACTCACTCCAAGACAAATGTCGCCTTCATAGTTCAGTTCCCAGCCACCCCAACTGCTCAGTCAGCCCTACCATTCCCCAGCACTGGGACAGACCCGCCAACCACACACCCCAAAGGCTTTCAAAATCTCTTGTTGATACTGGCATATTTGTAGAGGAGATTTTAATTACCGCCACACCAAAAGAGACTTTTTAAACACGGGCAGATCACCCAATAGTTTCCTCTTCAAATCTCAGTGCCTTCTGGAACAAAACTTCCATGGAGGAATTATGAATTTGCCGGCCTGGCAGGGTTTATGCTCGGCTTCCTCCCTTCCCCTCCTACCGTCTCCCACCTTTCCCTAGCAAAAAATGCGAGACATGCAACAAAAATCCCTATTTTTAAGTGTTTTGTATTTGTGAAAACCTTACACAATTTAATTGCACATTTATATAGATGCCACTTTTAAAAATAAATGCAGAGAAACTAATTTATTAGCATACACTAAAGCATGTTGAGTTTTGCTATAACAATAAAATTACATGGCGATTTTCAGACAAGCTATAAGTGCATAAGAGTACAATTGATATTTCTAAATATATCTTTGTATTTAAATATTCTGCTCTAATACTTAAGCTGTTTTACACATCCCTACATTTCAGAAATTATCTGGGCTGTGTTTATCTTCTCCGAATTCCGTTTTCTCAAGGTACTAGATCTTTTACTTTCAGGAACAGACTACAGTATCAAACACTAAGATTTCAAAAGGAGAAAGGGCTGAATTTTAGTGCAGAATGTTTTATCCTTACTGGGATGGTAATTTTTCTACTCCCTCTACTGGCATATTTTAAAAGCAAGGAAAGAAAAACCTGAACAGCGTTCCAGCTTGTAAAACATAATGAGAAAATATTTTTTGTAACCTCAAAATAATTGTTTGTACAACTTGGCAAAACATTAATCTCAAATCCTGGGGATTTTTAAACCATCAGCAATTTTGGGGCAGATTTCTTTGGTATAAAAATTAATTGTGCGCCTCAAAATAAACATCCCGGACCACTTTCTGTTAGAATTACTATCAAGCAGTCCCATCACCTGTCACTGCTCAGATCAAAACAGATCACTCCCTAAAACATACCACATGGCTAGTAAAAGACCCTAAGAGCGATCTATGGAATATAACTCCATACTATTAGCACGGGTCTACAGAAACGAGCCAAAACATCCTGAGCTTAACAAGTTGCTACTTAAATGTTAGACAGCGCTCTGTGAACCATTTTATATTAAAATTGGATAGTTCTAAACATCACACATACAAGAAGTATTGTTTGACACAGTGCCATTTTGATGATAAATTGCAATCTACAGCTCAAATAATTCTACCCAGGGATTAACATTTCAGAGGCTGAACCAGAGATTATGTGTGTGGATCTTGAATTTCATCATCTCCCTTCGGCACAATAGCTTATTCTTCCTTTTTTCATCTATTCTCTCATGAAGGGTCAGGAAAGCTTAGCCTTGCTGTTTCATTCATTTCATCTCTACATTAACCAGATACCTTGCAGTCTTTAGTTCTTACGTGTTATTCCATTATAAATACTCCAGCTACACTGCACTATGCTACGGCTAATGAGGTATGTACCAAATCAAAGGGTGCCATCAAGTGGTTGTAGCACACTACGAGCATTATGCAAAGTTTGCGTTCTGCAAGGGGTTTCACCAGGACACACTATCCAGGGTGGCTTAAACGCTGCCATAATTTAAAGCTTTCAGGAAAATTCAGATGCTGAGGGATGGTGGCCCCACACAGTTTCATTTCCTTCCTTTTAAATTCTAAGGCTCAGGCTAACAGCTGGCACCACCACACAGGAGACATCCCCGTCTCTCACCGCACGGGTCAGCAGGCTCCAGGATTGTTTTGGCCATTGCGTGCTCAGCTACTCATTGCTGTGCACCAGAGGACAAGTTAAGAACAGCCTTTATAACCTCTGAAAAGCCTCCCAACTAGCACTGGCACAAGAAGGGTGGGGGTTTCACAGAAGACAGGGAGAATAAATACAATTACTTGTGCCACCGCATCCAGTTTCAAATCAAACCGAGTTACAGATTACTTGCTAATATATAGTCATACAGAAACTGAAGACGATGAGGAGCTTTTCCCTGCAATGATAGTGATGAGCACCTTTGGCATTACTCAGCAATTTGAAGTAAAGACGACTTGATAGATCGTTCACCAGCACAAGCCTTTGATCTGACCCAAACAATTTGCCTTCCCAGATGAAACACTCCATAGCCAAAACCCATTTCATGTTTAACCATTTTCTTCTTATCCATACCCTATCAGCTCTAAACCACAGCCCATTACGCCAACTCACCTTTGTCTGGCAGGTAAAACCCAACCAACCAACACCAAACCAAAAACCACTTTTCACTGCACTGATACAGATTTTTCCAATGAAAAAGAACAGTGCCTTTCTGAAAACTGTGGCTACCTTGCTACTGTAGAAAAAAAGTTTTGCCCATGCCACAGGACACAGAAGAGTGGGGATGAGATGAGACAGAAGATTACCCAATCATGTCTCACCAAATCATGGTCATCCACATCATGACTTCCAGAAGTTCAACTGCCACTTAATATAATGTCTTCAAGCTTACACTGGCAAAGAAAATATAAAGAAAATGTGATTCAAATGTAATTGATAAAGATAGATATGATTCTCTTAATTTCCGAAAGGGTTTGGCTCCAAGGTATAAAAAGCTGAACAGCCATGACCAAACCAGCACAATCACCGACTTTTTAAGGATGTAATTAACTTCAACAATATCTTTCCTGTGGTGGTGACAAAGAAATGTCCACGCTCAAGGCAAGTGAGGTCCCAATTCTTCTGAGACTGTTCCCATCTGCCCAAAAACTAGCAGCAATGTTCCCCCATCGGGTCTGTCTATACAACCTGCTGCCAGCTCAGGCAACCGCTCATAATTTGGGATGCCTACCACAGCCGCTCTGAGGAAGCGTACAGTCACAATGCACATGTCTGAATTTTCATCAACTGCAAAGCAACACTTGTGTGTGCTGGACCAAAGACAATTGGAATTTATAACACAGAAAGAAGTCAGCCCTTAACATTCCCCATGTTGTCACTCTCAGCCAACTTCACGCTTCCCCATGTTCCCCTTCTACTTGCTCACAGCCAAATTCATGATTCTGCAATACAGAACCTTCCCAGGAAACCTCTACACAAACTTCCAAAGACTGAACTAGAGGCAGGAGAAAAAAAATAATTAAGAAATTGTCAAGAATCAAACTGAAAAGAGCTAAGCTACTTCCCAAAGTATTCCACAATATGTAATGGTTACAGAAATTAAAAAAAGAGAGAAAGAGCTTGGTTTCCATGGAGCAACGGAGGGCTGGTTCATCGGAAGGGGAGACTGCAGAGGAAGGATGCAGAGGTAGTGATGGAGTAGGCGGCATTGAAGTCAGACCTATTTCACCAAGTGCAGGTGAAACACCCAAATTGTTCCACAGATCTCAAATATCCTTTGAGATAATACCCTTCCTCAACACCATCCACACTAGTTATTTATGCAGTCTACTTATTTAATACCTCAAATCCTTCCTAATAAATGAGTTTCTTTGGTTATAATATATAATTAAAGTTATATAATATGAATTAAAACTAATTATGGGGAAGATTTACACAGATGATTCACGGAACAAGCACATAAACTTTATACTAATTCTTCACTGAGAGATTTTTCGGGTTAGTTTCCAAATAGCCCATTTTGTCCTTTCATTGACAAATATATAGACAAAATCCCCCCTAATTCATCACGCTCCTTCCCATGGCTGCTCCTGGGAGCAAGCACCCAATGCCCCAGCATTAAGGGGTTTGCACTTACTGGAGCTACTTCTGCGAGAGTGTTTCCCTCACTCTTATTCCACTTTAGCCCAGGTACAGCTCATTCTCTCTGCTCCTCGTTTCCCTGCTGCCCACATTACTCGACCATACCCTTTCCCTTGGTCTCACCTTTCTCTTGCAGACAACAGCTCCTTACGTAGCAACATTAGCCATGTCTCGCCTCTCGTGCTTCTCGTTTTCAGGGAAAGATATATTAAAGGACAGAGAATACCAGAATAGTAGGGTTGGAAAAAAAAAAAAAAAACACCCAAACAAGCGAAGGGTGGGGAAAAGAGGTGAAAAGGTTTAAGGTTTTGTCAGAGACAGATTTTGCTGGCAGTTGATTTCTGTGTTCTTTTTATATTCTTTACTGAATTTATTTAGCACTTAAACGTGGAAAGCACTAACAAATCTCTCACTTCAAATAACTTCTCACTCTTCATCAGAAAAATGCAAATATAATTTATTTCCATTTCAGGGATGTGCTTTATAGACAAAATTAAGAGAGATAATTCTTCATGCAATTTTCAACATCACTTCTGATTCGGTAAATATTGTACAGGATTTTTGTGCTGTGCCTTCCCGCAACTGGGGACTGTTTCATGCAGTTGTTTTGCTTTAGGGAGCAAAGCTTTAGAGAGTCTCCCACATCTTATCCCTTACTAAGCAAAATGCTCTTATGGTATAAATCGTTAAAACTACGTGCAAAAACCGAGAGCCTTTCAAGAAAATCTCTGAAAACTAGTAAGCGTATTTATTTTAGCAGGCAAAGTCCTCGGAGTCAGACC
Source organism: Fratercula arctica (assembly GCA_947846985.1). NCBI lineage: Eukaryota > Metazoa > Chordata > Aves > Charadriiformes > Alcidae > Fratercula > Fratercula arctica. Next base: position 16,488,027 of record CANTUZ010000003.1, on the reverse strand, counting down.
CTGCAGTTTGCTATTTCAGGCTGTGTAACAGCGGGGTATTAAAACAAACTTATAGATCCTGGTGCCCATCACGCTCAGCCTGCCAGTCTGCCAACCTGCTACACTTCCAGTGAGGACAGTCCACTTTGTTCTCAGTTCTGGTCTGAAGAAAACACCCCAGAAACAGAAATATTACTATTTAACAGCACAACGTAACACGCAAGGGTATAATCTTCAGGCTTTTAATTAATCACATTTGGTGTATTACTACATTTTATTTTTCAGGACACTGGAAAATCTAAGAAACATTTCTTAAGTATAGACCACTGTGCTCAGAATAGCAATCTTTGAGCTCAGGGGTGCAACTTTTTATGGGTCACGAATTTGGCAGAAATTCAGTTTAATCTTATACTTATGTTAGTATGCGGAACCAGAGAAAACATTGAACAGCTACAAGATGTCATTTTATGTTACTTTATTCAATGACATTTTATTCACGCAGTCTTTCCAGGCTAGTCTCAGGTTGCCACTACACCTAAGCTAAACCAGAAAAAAGTTCATTTATGCTGCCTTGTCAAGATTCAAGAAGCAATTTGGCCCAGATATAGATAATGCAAAACAATAAGAAAGGAGAAGCTTCATGTGAAAAAACTAATATGGTGCTGCAGTATCAATTCAGAATGAAGAATACGCCGGGAGCGAAAAACCTGAATGAAATGGCATCAATTAAGTTACGGAGGTCAATTAATTTCCATTATATTAAACTCTATTAAGAGAGCTAACAACCAAAGATAAGAGGCTGAAGGCAATAACACTTGCTGCTATTACACTGCCAGATGATTTTCCTAATAATAAAGGTTTTCAGGAAGCCAGAACTCTTATTTTTCTGTCAGCTGGCTACTGTTCTACTGGTGGCCACTATTTTTAAATAATATGCTCTGAGTTAAATTACAACTGCCTGGAAGTACAATCCTATCCAGTTACTTAATGCAGAGCTACGTTTTACACAATAATGGATATTTTAATTCTTTTTTGACACATATCTCCATACCTTGAGCACATGCAATTGCACGGTATTATCTCAAATCAACCAACATATTCAATTGGACTCCCAGATTATCTGCCTTTGAAGGTGACTTATGTCAAAAATATTTTTTTCATTAAATGTGTTGCCATTTTTTCCATTTTCCACACTGAATATTTTGTACTACATGGCTGCAACATATGCTGTTTTAACACTGTACAGCTACCAGGTCAAAAATGAGATTTACCCATCATAATGTTGTCCCAGTCAGTGTCATTTTACATAATGATATTCTGAACTGCGTTGAGAGCAAACACATATCCGTGACTGTATGTAAATGTAAAAAACACTCTCAGACACATAAAACCAGGAAAAAAAGCAGCAAGCTGAACAAGCTTAAAAGCAAATACTTTTCCATTAAAAGGCAAGTTGCTTGGCTCAGCTTATGCCTAGAGTATGATTAGAACCCCACTGTAAAACAATTACCAAGACACTCTTCTGTATTTGATGTCTGAAAGAGAAACGACCTCATGCAGACTCTGTCTCTTGTGTGCGCTGGCAAGTATATTTTACTGCTGATTTTCTATGAATAAACATATGCTAAGAGTGGCTGAAACACACTGCTGGTTTTAAACATGCCTAATGTAGTATTAAAGGTTTGTTTCCAAAGCTCTCTGCCTTCTTTATCAGCTTCCTCCCTCCAGCTGGCAAAGAATTACCAGCACAGCACACTTAGCTATAGGAGACACGTTCTTCTAGCAGGAAATAACCCTCCCCAAAACCTAAACAAAATGGTTCTAGCAATTTAGAAACCCGTTGTACGCAACTGTGAATCAATAATAGCCACATGAATTATATGTCATCAAACCCGTTTCGTTGTAAATGTTGTGGTGTACCGCACATACTGAGCTCATGAAGCTGGAGCCTGATACTCAGGCTGTGCTGCCCAACGCCCAGCAGCATCCTCTCTCCGTCTTCCATTTGCGAGACCTTCTCATCTAATTGTAGCATAAATAGCAGAAAATAAGATGTCTCCCCTTTTCACAAAATTCAGTAATACAGCTTTCAAAACTGCCGTATCATCTGCCAAATTCTATTTGATACAGATCCACTTAGCGCAGTTATTAACACAGCATCCGAAACAACATAATTTAAAGGACAGTTTGGGCACTATGTTTCATTTGGGAGATAAAGATCAAATAACAAAAGAAAAATTTTATAACTATTTTTGAAAAAACAGTAGAGAAGAGTTGGATGGACTCACATTTCATACTCTACTGATTCAAGATAAATAAGGTATTAAAAGTGTAAAAAGTTAATTAGACATTAAAAGTTCTTTCAACAATTTTCCTAAAATTCTCATTTAGATAAGATTTTGTCATCTCACAGCTCTGGTTTAATAGATTATTACATATTAATGATAAAAAGGATTAGCAGTGCCCCTAATTTCAGGTGATCTGGGCACAGTCCTGTTTTGGTCAGAAGTAAAACGTCCATTGCAGACTAAACAGCAGCAGGGCACAAGTGAACACCATCTGAAGCAGGCTTTGCTTCGGCGTACAGGGGTTTTGCAGGTCAGAATATAAATGAATGGAGAGAGCTGCTCAAAAAAGCTTACCCAGCACTTGCCCTCACGATCCAGGACCAACGATGCCTCGTGTCTGCCTGCTATGCCATGCAGGGGAGAAAACACTCCCAAATGCCCCCCAGCTTTCATCCCTTGCTCACATAACATTTCGTCCTCGTTCTAGCCATAGAGGACTAATTTCTCTTCTAATGCATGGGAAAACTTCACTTTCAGAACACTATAGCGTCTGAATTTGTGAAAATATTTACTATATAGCCAGCTATTCTTTGTGGGTTTCCAGGTCTCAGTGTTTTCGAGCTCGCCAGGTGCAGGGATGAGGAGGAGCGAGACCCGGGCACTTGACCCAAGCTGGCCAACAGGGTTATTTCATACCATGAACGTCACATTCGAAATAAATTAGAAAGTTTGCTGTGAAGTTCTCTCTATCCTTGATGGCTGCGATCCTGAGAAGTTCTTGCCCCTATGGCGGTCGCTGAGCCCTTCCCTTCCTCCCAAAGCCGCAGTGCTCCCCCATGTCCAACATTTCCTGTCCCCTGCTGGGAGTGCACGGCTTCCTGTGGTAGAATGGGCTGAGTATAATCCTTGTATATTTTATATTGGTATAGGGATCAGTATTGCTTCTTTCATATTACTAATGCTAATTATTTAGCCTTATTCTATTAAATCTGTTTCTATATCAACCCTTGGGTTTCCTTGCTTTTTTCCCCCATGATTCCCTTTCTCAAGTGGGGAGGGGTCATCAGGTGAGAGAATAATTGTCTAAATGACAACAAATTGTTGTGGGTTTCTCAAACCATAACACATTTGCACTAAATACAGGTGGTAACTTATTTGTCCTACAGCATTTGGTGGAAAATTTCACCACAAGAACTGAAGCGTGCAACCCGCTTCTGTTATCTTCTGTGATTTTCAGAGAAGGTGCCCAATTGAAGCGGGTTGTTTAATTAACTGACCCCGTAGGGTTGGTGCGGACACAGCCAGGAGACTCACCCACCCCTGGCCATCCACCCTAACCCAGGGTAATTCCCTTTGTGCACAGCCCCCCCCACCTCCTACTCCTTTCCAAAGCCAAGACCCTGCCTCTGATGGTGTTCTACTTTCAGTTAAAATTGCCCAGAAACACCACCGTGGTGCACACAAGAAACGGTGAAAAAACACCAGATCGCCCCCTGCCCCCCCCCCCGCCGAAAGATTTCGTACCCTGTCTCCTTCAGAGCACGAGCAGCCAATCAAGACGACGATTTCTGCAAGTTTTGCTCCAAAAACCTAATCTCAGAGATTTCTCAACTAGAACAGAGTGCTAAGTATTTAATGTAAGCAAAAACTAAAAAGTAAAACAAGTTTTCTGATTCTCTATTACATTTAATGCGGAGCGAGAGGGAGATGGCTGACAAAGCAGCATTTAATTCCTAGCTCTATCTAGACCAGAATACCCAGCTTAATTTACACAGACAGACAGTCACAGTTCACATAATCACACACAGCAGAATATGACAGGGGAATTAAAGGACCAGGAAAGCATGTCTGAATGATGAGCTTCTTATTCTAAATGTATTAAATGTAGACATTTAATTCAGAAAAAGGCCAACCTGCTGGGTTCTTATTTTAAGCAAAAATTTATTTCAAGCAGAAAATACAAAACGAATGGCAGAGCTTTCTTTATTACTTTTTCTTAAATAAAGCAAATAGCCAATTTAAACTGAAGCTCCCACATGCTACAAAGATGCGCTAGAAAAGATAGCCAAGATTTTGTAATAAGTTCTGGTATAGCAACTGATCAGCAAATAAGGAATCATCTTATTCCCTATGCAAGTCTTTTTCCCCAGGTTCTTTCTGCAAACGGCGTTGACAGTACTCAGAATTTCAATTCACTACGCTATGCTGGCATTTGCCTCCCAACATTTATTTCCAGAAACAGGTAGGCATATTTGACATCTAGACTTGGGCTTTTATTCTGATGTAAAGCAAAACTTGTGCTTGCGAAGTTTGTGTCGCAGCACTGCTGTAGCGAAAGGGATTTAAACACCCAGTATAAAAGTGGTTTTACCAAAATTCTGGACCAATTACTATTCAAACGAGCTATTTCTTGAAAAGCCTCACTTGGAAAAAAACATATTCAGAGTTCTATCTGAATGAAAACTTATTGCTAATAGCTCATTTTATTGTATCACATTTAAAATCAGTCACCTTTAATACTATAAACAAATTCATTTCTACATCCCATCCACCTGCCCTCTCTTTCCCATTACTTTCCCATTATTTATCACCTTTATTTGTGTTGTCATGATGAAAAATAACAGACGGGCATTTCAGGATAGAGAAATAATCTCTGCAAACCTGTGAGTGATACAACATGCTTTAGGGCATTCAAAATGAGAAATCATCATAAGCAACCATGATACAGAATTTCAAGGGAGGAAGCCACAAAACAACGCACTTGTACCAATAAAATGATTATGTCAAACGTTCTGTAACTTTTTCTACTGTTTCTTTCATTTTGAGGCTTTGCCCACATTTGAGTCCAGAACTCTTTTAGGGTTAGAGTTCCTGAACAAATAGACAAAAGGAGCAATAGACAAAAGGAAAAGACAGATCTCATTTTTCAGCTTAAACTTGTTATTCTTTATAACTGTGTGCTGCAGGCTAGCGTGAACAGCAAACTAACTCCTTTTTCCTCAGTTCAGCAGCTTTGTTGGACATATTTTCTGGGAGAAAGCATTTAGAATACCCTTCTTGATTAAGGTTTTAAAAAAATGACTGGAAGCATGGATGTATCTCACAGAAGGATGTACATCTGGCAATAAATCACTGTCAAACTTGAAAGCTTGGAGTGGTTTTCTTCATCATTCATTACCTTAACATTGAAAAAGACACTATTAGACAACAGTGGTCTAAAAAGGGACAACAAAACATTTTGGAATACTCTCTAGAAAGGATAGATGCAGAACCGAATTCAGTTTCCAAGATCTCACCAGAATAAGAGCCTAGAAATTCAGGGCAATGCATCACCAGGCAGGTGATGGTGTGCAGGCAGAGCTGGGCACTGCCTGTCCCTGAAAGCAATGGGCAGCACGAGCAAAGCAGGATCATAGAATCACAGAATGGTTTGGGTTGGAAGGGACCTTGAAAATCATCTAGTTCCAACCCCTCCTGCCATGGGCAGGGACACCTCCCACCAGACCGGGTTGCTCAAAGCCCCATCCAGCCTGGCCTTGAACACCTCCAGGGATGGGGCAGCCACAGCTGCTCTGGGCAACCTGGGCCAGTGTCTCACCACCCTCACAGTAAAGAGGCTGAAATACTCACTCCCATAAATGAGTCCTTAGAAAGAGAACACTAATGATCTGCTAATGCAATCAAGGGAAATGAAATCCCATGTGCAACCATGATCACATTATTGTGGTTGATTAGTCAGAGGTGAGAAGAAAGGAGGGAGCCTCCAGCCACACAGAAAGCAGAATCTCTTTTCCATAAAAGAACAGACAAGAAACAGCACCCTTAAACAGAGATCTAGGCCAGAACGATTCCCAACAGCAAGGGGAATGGGGCATTGGAACAGGCTGTTTAGAGACACTGCAGGGACCCCAACCCCATCTTAAAAAGTTTTAAAAAATAGTTTAGGCAATTGTCTGCTTGGAATGATGCTGCCTTGAGGCAACAGAACAGGCCAGGTGAGGCTGCCTCCAACGCCAGCCTAGATGAATCTATGAGCAAAGCTTCGAAACCAGGCAGGGCATTTTTCTCCATTCATCTGCCACATTAGTAGGTCTGGGATGTCCTCTTCTGTACTTAGCAAAGACCATGCTTTAATAGGCCTGCCACATAAAGAGAGGAATGTGGTTAGTATCAGGAATACAGCGATGATTGCCAATGCCTTGATTACGTCGATGCTACTGGCAAGGGCTCACACACCACAACTTTGGGCCCTATGTACAAAGGTGAAACAGGAGGGAAGACGGAGAAACTTACTATGCACCTTGGGACATATTATCATAGATTCGTTTAGGTTGGAAGGACCTCAAAGATCATCCAGTTCCAACCCCCTGCCATGGGCAGGGACACCTCCCACCAGAACAGGCTGCTCAAAGCCCCATCCAGCCTGGCCTTGAACACCTCCAGGGATGGGGCAGCCACAGCTTCTCTGGGCAACCTGGGACAGGGTCTCACCACCCTCATAGTGAGAAATACACGCCACTTACTAGCTATTAGAAATACAAATCTGGGCTCAAAAAACATTTACTGCAAAGAGCTGGAATATTTGTTTCATAGACCAATTTTTTTACCCTCTGAATGTAGGAGGTAGCTGTCTACAAAGCTGTCAGCAAACAGGCAAATGTGACGGTCCATCCTCAGTGGATGTTCTTATGTGCTTTTCCATGCTTGAAGCATGCTAAAAAGCAAAATGCTATTTTCCCATCACTTCAGCTACCTTTATTTTAGACCAAGTTCTTGCACATAGAGTCAGCGAAAGCTTCAACATATTTAGACCAATTTAAACCTTCACTCTTCCCTCCTGTCCCTTTCTTCTTCCATTAGCCAGACAATCTGCAGAGATCAAGAAACATAGCCCAAACTTCAGATCAGCTCAACTCTTCTTAGTGATGCAGTCTTCATTTCAAGTTGACTAAAACTCATCAGCTGCCCTCCTCCTGGCACCTCTGAGGGGATGCTTAATGATTGCCCCAGCACAGGCCACTTCACTTGAAAACTGTTTTACTGTTAAGAGGCAAAGATGTATTTAGAAACATGCAGTGTTCTTTTACTCAAATCAGAGAGCATGGAAACTGCACAGAAGGTCTGATAGAGGCATTAATGCTGTTTGTGAGAGTTTGCCCTGGTACCTATAGAGCCTCCTGCCACGCAGAAGCTCTCTGTTGAGCACTGACACACCAGAAACCCCGAGAAAGCAATTCATAAGAGAAATCAGACATTAATGCTGAAAAAAACTTAACACTGGAAGTTGGAGCTCAGACAGTGAAAGGAACTAAGTGTGGAAACAGCACATATTCAAACTAGCTGTAAGAGCAGTGAGAAAGAAAAATCACTTACTAGAGAAGTGGCTTATATTTTTAAATAGAAGGCAACTAACTAGTCCTTGTTCTCTAAGCTGAACAGGAACAATAAACTAACACCAACCTGTAAGATTTTGAAAGCCTATTATCTCCCCACAGATGGGTAAGTCTTATTCTTAGCTATGAATTTCTTGCTCTCCAACTTGCAACAGCCAATCTGAACATCCAATATTATTATCCAGAAGAGCACAAAAACCAAGACGACTCCAAGAACTGCATCATGAAGGAAAAAAAAGATAGCCAAATACACAGAGTGTGGTTAAATAAAGATGAAATTAGAGACAAGGAAGTTTGCAGTAAATATACAAATGACGCAGCTGTGAAGGAGGTAAAGACATCAGCCTCTTCACTGATGGAAAATGAATATCAACATATAAATATTAAGAAACCGTGCTATGATCAAATTATTTATGGATTAGACATACAGTAGATGACAAAGGTTCACTTACGAGAATAGAGTGATATTAAGATATTTTAAGATATTAAAAATACAGTTAGAAAAGAAAATTCCTACAATAACCAAGTTGATGGATCACAAAGTACATGTATTTGCAGGGTTAAAAAAACCCACACCCACAGACAGACAACACAACAAGAAGCCCAGATCAAAAACAAGAGGCGGGGGAACACCAAAAATCCAAATATGTTGCTTCATTTTCATTTACAGCATGGTCATCTTGCACAAATCACCTCACCACTAGTTAAAAATTCCTCTGAAAGTCCAGAATAATCTTGTTTTCAATCTGGTAGCACCTGCCAGCAGAGGCATCGAACTTCAGCAGAGTATCTCTTTTAGCTGATCTTTGCTCAGCCATACTGAAGCATTACAAAATTATTTTGGAAACTGATTTTTAACGATAATTTAAAAAAAGCTCAAAAGACGTGTCTTTAGCAGAATTCTGATTGCTTCATAACAAAAGAACATCCATAAACTTTTCAAGCTTCAGTATTTTCCGTTTGGAGTGCTGCTACCCAAGGCAGTAGGGAAACCTGCAGCCTCTGAGGGCACAAAACATACTTGGACGAAAAGGAAAATCCCACAAAGGACCATAATGTCCCTGCACCTGTGACCTATCCTTGCCAGGTTCAATGACAAATGTGTTCCTTTAAAACCAGGAAAACTACGTTAAACCTAAAAGGGGTAAATCTTGACAATTTTGGGATGGAGGAGATCAACATCCTGTCTCCCTGGCTCCCAGATTTTGAACAAGCACGTGTTTTGTGCTCTGAAGTCTCAGCCATTTGTCACTTGCTCCAACAGATGAACATATTTTCATCCACCACTAAGTGGAGCTGTTACTCTTGGAAAAGAGTTTCTCCATATTTTCAAGTATATTCACAGACCAGATTTTTTTTTGGCAGTATATAGTTTTCTGTAGTGTTTCATAAAAAAAAAAAACTACAAACAAACAAAAAAACAAACAAACAAAAAAAAAACCCAGAACAAAAAACCAAAACAAACCCAACCTGTTTTTTATATATATTCTGAGGATGATACAGAAAAGGTGGAGAGGGACTCTTTATCAGGGAGCAGAGCAATAGGACGAGGGGGGATGGTTTTAAACTGCAAGAGGGGAGATTTAAATTAGATATGAGGAAGAAATTGTTTACTGTGAGGGTGGTGAGACACTGGAACAGGTTGCCCAGAGCAGCTGTGGCTGCCCCATCCCTGGAGGTGTTCAAGGCCAGGCTGGATGGGGCTTTGAGCAACCTGGTCTGGTGGGAGGTGTCCCTGCCCATAGCAGGGGGATGGAACTGGATGATCTTTAAGGTCCCTTCCGACCTAAACCATTCTGTGATTCTATGATTTATATATATTCTAATCAAAGGATAGATATCTATCTACCAGTGACTATTTGGCAGTTCTCGTGGGATGAACTAATGGCATAATTAAGGTCGCAAAGAATAAGTTTGCACATAACAAAAGATCACTCCGTCACCAATATATAGGGGAACCGTTTCCATCTGTTTTGGCAGAGGCTGCGTGCTTTGGGCCACAGCAACTGAAGCAACCTCCCACCCCACAAGCATTGCTGCAGCTCAGAGAAGATTTGAGGCAGAAAAGCGAGAACAGCGCGCAGCAGCTGTACTACAGCCACCTCTGGATATCATACGATGACGTGTGAAAAAAAAGCAATGTGTGATAAAGCAGAACATAAAGTCTACATGCCCACTATAAACTTCTGATAAAAATCTGCTGCGACGCCACAGGAAACCCAGCTGTACCCAGAGGGGCTGGCTGAGAAATATACCGACATTGTTTTACCCAGAGTTACTTGTACAGTGACAGCTGGTGATGGAGACTTCCCTGATTAAAATAAACTAAGTGAGAAAGAAAAGGAAACTCCAGGAAACAGTAACTAAACTGTGTTTTGTGTTCGTAAGTCTCATAAACGAAAATAGAAACTTGACATTTAAAAACAAAAGTATAAATTAAGCATTTGGCTTTCAGCCCTTTTAAAATGTTCAGTCACTGGTCATCAGAATAAACCTTAGCTTTGGACACCCAAATCACTTCTGACACAAACAAGAAAGAAAAAGCAGCTTTCTTAAGCAAAATAAGGATAACATGCAAATTCCATTGCCTTCCCGTACTTCAGTGCTCTATGGCACTACTACGACTCCGTAGACAAGCAATTTTTTGCTTGCTGTTTACAAGCAACGTAAATAAAAATTAAATCATGTTACTGAGAAATGGTCCAGAATTAAAATATATTAATGATAGAGAAACACACTCTCTTGATACAACAGTCCTTTTAAATGTATTTCAAAAAGAAGTTTCCTCCTCAAGGAAACTCCAGGTAAAGCAGGTCCCCAGAGCGGAAGCTGCAGCCCAACGCGGAGAAGGGAAAGGAAGAAAGTACTTCATGAAGCACTTGCTCTATGCAACATTAAGCCCTGCTGTTTGGCAAAGTGTGTTGTTTGTACAGCCCTCAGGAGCTCAGCTCCCCATGAAGTTCTGGTGAGCTCCTGGCTCAGAGGAGTCAGAGATTCACAAGAGCCACCTCTAGGGTTTTTGCTGGGTGCCCAGGATGGCTCCCCCACGCAGAGGGAGAAGGACTGGGATCCCAGGGAGCACGTCTTGACTCTCTTGCTCTTCCCTTAGGTGACCACAGCTGGTCCCACTTCTCCACCCTGCCTCGGTTTCCTCACCTATGAAACACAGGTGACGAAACCGTGCTCTCGGCTAAAGAGCGGCATTCAAAACCAGGCAGGGTGCGCTGCCGTTTGGGATGTACAGATGTCATAACCCAGCTCTGACTTGTTCACTCCCCTGCTCATAGAAAAATAATGTGTCATAACCCATAAAACAATGAGTCATAACCCAGCTCTAACTTGTTTACTCCATTGCTCATAGCAAAATAATGCAAGGAAGACTGATGCTTACAGGGAAGGAATTTAAGCAGTGTAGTATAGTACTCCCCTCCCCTGTATTTTAATTGTAACATAACAATAGGTATTTTAATAAGCCTTTATTACTACAGAGCAAGGCTTTACTGTGGTTCAGCACCTCACATTTTACTCAAGTTTTTTTCAGCATTTGGACACCCTTTAATCTTTTAAATGATCTTACACATTTTTAAGAAATAAACAATACCAAAAAAACCCCCAACATTCCAGCTTACATTCTCTATGACAAACGTCCATTCTTTGTCTTCAAACTCTTCGGCATGGGGATCCTAGGAAAACAAAATGGAGAACTTAAGTCTAAATATAATCCAGGGTGCAACAAACTGTAACTCAGCCAAGATTTTCATATACTCATAGAAATATTTTACCCACTGAAGATGACAGAAGAAAATATTTTAGCTGGGTTGTAGGCTTTAATGGACATCAACAAGATGACGAGCAAGTTGGTGTAAAACTGACAGTGAAGATTTAATAAAGACCCCTAGAGACACAAACATGAGGTTGATTCTGATAAAGGTCTGTAATTCTATTTCCTTTTATCCGTGGCAAAAGGAAGATAAATCTCACTTTAATTTTGAAGTTCCATCTTCCAAATAAACATAATTAATCTACATCTTGCAGAGAACAGTGGAGAAAGCCTGGCATGAGAAGGCATGCACCTACAGCAGGCATCAAGAACATCACCCCAGCCTCCTCGTGCCCGGACTCCATCAGCATGAGAAGAGACCCAAAGTCATAGCTTCTGCACAGTACCTCGTTTCACTGCAGATTTCTTAAATACCTATTCCTTACTTCACAACATTTCTATTACATCACACGCAAGGATAAAAAAATCATTTTCACCAACAGGAAGATAAATAACAAAGTTCATATATTGGGCATTTGCTTCCAATTTAATGAGCTTTCAATCCAGTGCTGCAGTCTCTATTGAGGTTGTCTGAAATTAAGGTAACAGTGGAGACATTAAGTCATTCCCTTCATGACTCTATCAAGAATCCTACTTTAAAAAAAAATACTTTATTTTTTTATATATATATGTGTGTGTACATATATATATATATATATATATAAAAAATATTAATCTATCATCCAATCTTAGTTCTGACCAACCATAGCAAAATAACTTCCACTTGTCTTACAAAGCAGCTTCTCACACTAAGAGAATGTGACTTTAGGCTTTCTTCTGACATGAAGCCTCATTTTGCTATTCCTCAATTTCATCAAGTTATTTCTAGTTATAGGAAACCACTCAATTACTCCTTTGCCTCTGACACTTGCATGCTATACACACTTGCAGATAAATGTCACTCCCATCTAATCAGCATTTGCCACCAACATACACAAGACCACTCAGCACCTGCAGAGTTTTCTTGCTATGATTTGGAGCCTGCTCACGACACTACACCAAGCACTGCACCAATTCCATCTTGCTGCTGTAAGTTAACAAAACAGATGGAGAGATTTTGCTTTTACTTTATCTATCTCCATTAGTACCATCTTTCCTTTCTGCATGCCTTACATTCAATCTTTACAACTCGTCTCTTATCTTAGTCTTTGCTTTAACCATCCTTGTTTTGCTTAGTTTTGCCTTGAAGTCAGACACACTGTCAGCAGAGGGACTGTATTGCAGTCCTACACAGGATTCTTTTAACTAGCTATCAGCAAATACACAAAATAAAAGTAAAAAGCTTACAGGGTAAACAACCACTGAAAAGAATTATTCTTTTCTTTTTCCAGCGCACAAAAAAAGTGGGAATGCGTGTTCTTAAATAAACCTTCTCTATGAACGAGTGACAGGAACATTTCTAAAAGGGTGTCATCCTGTCTCCTCCAGCGCAATTCTTCCGACAAAATCCAGCAAAGGCGGTTGTGACTGCTGTGCAGCCCCCCTGTAAAACACTGGCTCTGCTCGCAGAAGGAGTCCCGCTGGGCATCGACATGCTCACAGAGGGAATTCAGCAACACATCAGACCGCTGGCAACATCATTAGCTGGGTATTTAACAGCTCCAACCACAGGTGTCATATGCAATACGCATTTTAAAATGCATTACTCCAACAGTGGGATATAGTTTCATTGAAAAAATATAAGAAAACGTTACTAGAAACTGACGTCAAATTTTGGGGGTTTTTTTCATATACGAATAAATCTTTATAGATTAAAAAAAAATCAGAATAATTTAAATACTGCAAATGAGTGTAAAACACATCTATCTTTACCCACAAAGATAGAAGGGCAAGTAGATACATACAAAATTATACTGCATGTTCCAATTAATGTACTTGTAAATATCAGATTATGTAATTATATATCCATCACATTAATCAGGTTTGTGGAATTCTGCATTATGTTAATAAAGTGCACGATAACTGCTGGCTTGCTCTACCCTACATAAATTCTAAAGATATCATTTTCTGTAATCCAGCTATTAAATACTTATAATTTTCAAGAGTTAACCTGGGGCAATTACCTTTTTGTTTAATTGCTTCCTTTGATACAGCATAAAATGACATAATGAGATTTAATGGGATCATTAATCACTTTGTGTTTTAATAAGCTACTCCGTAACAAGTGTCTAAACTCTTAAATGCTTCATCTTGCTCAATTTTTTTCATAACTCCCCCAAAAGCTATTAATGCAAGCTTGCAGGTTTTACCTAAACATGCTTGCAAACTCAGGGCCCTGTATTTTATCCCATGTAACAAATAAAACAATAGTTATTTGTTCATGCAAAGCAATAATCTCTAAAGAAAACCAAAGCTCTTCTATAATGCCAATACAGTTAATTCACACCTCTGAAGGCTACGGAATCAGGTGCTCTGGTGAGTATTTCTGATAATCTGCTGGAGAAAAATAATACTGTATAATGAAAAGACTTCTTAATATTCAACATTTTAGTATGCTTTTGAAACTGAGTTGTGAATTCCTTTGAAAAATAAACACAAATGTATTACCCCCAGACTCCCTACCAATTCCCCAGAATAAAAAATAACAATTAAAAGCTTCAAGGACTTCTCTAATGAAGAGCCTCACCAAAAGTTCGGAGAGTATGAAATACGCTAATAATATACAGACACTTTGCGTATGTGTAAGAGATCTCAGATTTAAAGGCAAATCCGGATATTTTATTTTTTTTAAAAGCCGTATTTCTTGTTAGCCTTTAAATGCCTCTAGAAACAGAAAACCCCAAATAAGCTTATACACATAAACCTCAGCATTTCCTTGCAACAGATGGGAAAGCGGCTTCACTCTTCTCACTAAAATGCTTTTATTAGAAGCCCAGGGAGCAGCAGGCATAGTCCTATTGCCGCTAACAAACAACTGCGTTACCTGTCAGCAGCAACAGATACTTGTATGATTACAACAGTTTCTATTGCAACCACCATTTCACCCTTTGGGCTAATATTTCCATGAGCGGTCTCCGTAAAAAGTGATGTTTCCATAAATCTGGCTAATCTTCCATCTTATTTTGTATTTGAAGAGGGTAAATATCAGTAAAAAGCCATAACACATGCTTCCCTCCCTGGCTAACCCATATTCTCTGTTAATTTCCCATGTAAAACTCATGCGATGAATTTAGCAAACTATTATTTGAGGACTATGCAATTGACTACTCTTTACGGAAAAAAAAAATGCCATTGCAAAGAATAACAACACAGGAGTAACGGTTATTTTCACTGTATGAAAACCCTCCCTGATAACACAGCACACAAAACCTCACCTCACCTGCAAGCAGATACAAGTAATCACGGAAAATGTGCAGCTAGAAACACGTGAAGACAAGAGTTATAAACAGGCCTCCTTCCTGACAGCAAACGATAATGAAAATTACCTGAAAAGCTCAAGGGAAAAAAAAACAAAAAAAAAAAAACCAAAAAAACCCTGTCTCCAGTACTTTTCTCCGCCTGAAACTGCCTCATACCTTGCTGGAACACGAAGGGAGCTGGCAAGAGCCATTTTTTTGATAATGCTCATTTTCTTTACCAGCATACCACAGATGCAGAACTACACTCTATCCAACATTCATTACGATTTTACCTTGAACTGAACACTGTTAGTATTTGGGCACATGGATTTAACAGCTTGTTGTTCTTCCTCATTTTATTGTGTAAAAAAAAAAATCAAGAGATCGGCCCCATTTTCCTGTTTCTCTTTCCACACGCATTCACCTCTCAGTATGACACTCCTTTTCAGTATCTTCAGCCAAGTTTTAGAGCCGCCTTTTTTTTCCCCTACACTTTTTCTTTTCTTTTTTCTTTTCTGGTAAGGTGACTTTAGTGTTCAAAAGTAACACTCAAGTGAGAAGCCAACAGTAGGGAACTGTGCAAAGGACAGGACATCATCTTATGGTTCTCCTACAGTGAGACCCTCAAATAATAATTTCTTGAACTCTCCTCTCAAGATCACTACAGCACTTTTGTTCACCAGTGAAAACCTGCCTAGCCCATCTCACATTTTCCCAGTAACTCTGTTAACTACTTCCCTAGAGATAGGCTGGCCCTCAACAAGCTCAGTCCTACAAGCTTTTCTCCGCAATCCCACGCACCAGCTTCTTTCTGTGACCCCATTGTGCCCATCCACATGCCAATTACCCAAAACCAGACAACTCTTTTGGGGTCGGACAAGGGAAGAGCAACAAGGAATGTGTCTGTCATGTTTTTCTGTTCTCTGTCGATCAGCCCGTCATCAGCCCATCCAGCAAGGTGCTTTGTCAAGGACTAGATCCATTCTGCAGTGTATAAGGTGGTTTCAGAAGACTGAAGGTAACCCTTCTCCAGTAAGTTGAATTATCTTCAGAGTTATTTCTGTATCTCTCCTAACAGAATCATAAAATTATTTTGATTGGAAAAGACCTTTAAGATCATAAAACCCAACAGTTAACCTAACACTGCCAGGTTACCACTAACCCATGTCCCTCAGCACCACATATACCCGTCTTTTAAACACCTCCAGGGATGGTGACTCAACCGCTTCCCTGGGCAGCCTGTTCCAATGCTTGATAACCACCCTTTTGGTGAAGATATTTTTCCTAATATCCAATCTGAACCTCCCCTGGCACAACTTCAGGCCATTTCTTCTATTGCTCGTTACCTGGGAGAAAAGACCAACCCCCACTTTGCTACAACCTCCAAATAGAAGCGAAAGAAAGATGTCAGCAAACAAGAGACTGCTCCTTCCCCTCAGCAGCAGCAAGAGTGGGTGGGGAAGACCTTCAGACTGTTAGTCCCTTCCTCCCTTCCTTCCCTGGGCCTCTTCCCTAAGCTTTCCTGGCTTTTGAAGCTTGCCTTTCAATTAGATCACTTCATACCAGCCTTAATCTTCGGTCTTTCTTCTTGGGGAATAGCTACCTAAGGACTGTCATATTGAATCAGATCAAATGATGACAGGGTTTGTGATCTTCCTCTGCCAGTGACCTATAGCAGATGCTCCGGGTACTCCAGCATCTGTCCTCCGCTTTTGTACTTGGCTGTCTGAAGCTGCAGAAGACTCAAAATTTGACCCAATTCTTGTCGCTTTCAGTGCTGCTTACAGAGGTCTGATTAGTCTAGAAAATCACACACAACTCTGGTCAGCTTTTGTTGAGCTCCCAGAAAGCAGGGAGTTCTCAGCAGAGTGGCAGAACTGTCCCTGTACATCACTACAACAAGCTCACACCAGCTCACACTTCCTCTACAGCCTCTGGACTAGAAAGGCAACGTGGATTGACATGTATTTGTCTTTAAAATATATTTTGTTACAATTAGTCTCCACACTAATCCTGGATATGTAATTATTTAGTGTGCAAGCATGCTCACTTCCTTGAGTGTCTGATTTTTGTATCACAAAGACACACAACATATTGTCTCGCCTACAGGGCTGTTTTTTTCCTCCTATGGAATATCCTCCACAGTGTCCAGCCAAGCCACTGGTCTCTCCTAAACTGAAACAAGTACGTTCTGAGCCTGGATTTGTTCTTTGCTTCTGAGAAATGGCTTTATCAAAGGAGTTTGGGGTGGTTTTGTTTTCCTTCCCCAAGACAATGTATTGGCTCTGCAGCAGTGCTCCTGCTAGTGAATGACCAGTTACTGCACAATAATCAAAGCAAATGATTGACTCAGGCTTTCAAGAAAGATACGGGATTTATTCTGAGAGACATTTAGGGACAGGCATACTTTCAACAATACAAGCCTCCTTTTATCATATATTTTATTCTTCTTTTACTCATAACTATTTTTTGTGTGTGCTCAGAAGGCCACGCTTTTAAAAAAATGTCTTTTTTTTTTTTTCCAAACTTTGGAATGAAGAGCTGGTGATTTTCCCTGTTGTTGCAATAGTAAATTGGTGTGATAAACCATGTATATTACTGACAAAACAGGTGGGTTTTGTAATGCAGTGAAGCAAAGTCCATGCTTACTCCAGAAGAACAAACATTTTTGCTTGGGACGTTCACTTTGCTTTTAAGCTAGAAAATAATGATGTTGCAATTTAAATTCTAGTAGTACAATTGATGTTCACTTAGCTTTGCTAAAAGCACATGGCAGGCTTGGCAGTGAAAATTTCTCATTTAAAAATGTCTCTCAGTTGATACAGGTATGTATTTGTACATAAAATCACGGAAAAGTACACAAGCTTTCATATAGGAGGGTTAAACCTTGCTAATGCAGGAACTCTAAAAATGAACTTCTGGAGTGCAACCATGGAAACAAGGAAAAATGGGAATTCAGCTAGCTTTTCTGGCATTTGTGGATCTTTCCATGAAAGCACTACAAATCACGGACTTAAAATGCACAATAGGCTTATTGTTTCACAATGTTTCTTTCTCCCCATTTTGGTTGAGAAACCCGAGGCATAACCAAACACTGATGTAGAGTATGGCAAAGGAAGAAGTTAAACTCTCAGAACAGATGGAACTTTAAAAATTAATGTAATTAGCACTTTAGCCGGCTGGATGGACAGGAGCTAGAGTTAGTCAAGGGAAGCTGAATCAATATAGCCTTTTGACGCTTTTCCCCACATGACTTCAGAGCATTATGAAATTTTACCAGCAGCCCAGAATTATGTGAAATGAAACAAAGTTTTTACTTACTTGAAATGGAAGTTTTATAAATGAAGGTTATAGCATCTCCAATACTCAGCTCTGCTTGCCTAAGAATTACAAATATATTGTTGGAAACAAGCTCACACCCAAAATAGGGATGTGCCGATAATGCAAAATATCTCGTCTGTTGGCTGATCACAGGCACTTTGCTAGCCAGCTCTCAAGTGTCCACGGGTGACTACTGAAGAGGATATTCTTAACATTCTCATCAGCACTTGAAACCTCAACTTATCTCCTAATCCTACCAGCAACACATTTCAACAGCCACTTACAAATGCACAGCCACTACAGTGTGAATCATTTCCCTAAACACGTAGCCGTCTTTTCTGGAGTCGGCTCTTTCCCTTCTCCGCACTTCTATTTCAAACAGTACCACTGCCCTAATTTGTTATCTGTGATTGCTACAAAGCTCTGTTGGAGCAACCTGCTCCCATCAGTGGGCTCTGCCAGCGTGGATGTGGAGCTAGCAGCTTCCCTTAGCTGCCACACGGCCACATGAAGTGTAGTTACTGCAAAGTGCCAAACATTCATCAGTCACTCTCCTTCACAGGGGAGAGGCTCCTAAAGGGACTTTAGGGAAATGTAGGGTGCTGCACCTAAAAAGGAATAACCCCATGCTGCGGTACGGGTTAGGGGGTGACCTGCTGGGAAGCAGCTCTGCAGAGGGGGACATGGGAGTCCTGGTGGACAACAAGTTGCCCAGGAGCCAGCAATGTGCCCCTGTGGCCAAGAAGGCCAATGGTCTCCTGCGGTGCATTAAAAAGAGCGTGGCCAGCAGGTCGAAGGAGGTTGTCCTCCCCCTCTACTCTGCCCTGGTGAGGCCACATCTGGAGTACTGTGTCCAGTTCTGGGCTGCCCAGTTCAGGAAAGACAAGGAAATACTGGAGAGAGTCCAGCGAAGGTCTACAAAGACATTCAAGGGACCGGAGCATCTCTCTGATGAGGAAAGGCTGAGAGACCTGGGTCTGTTCAGCCTGGAGAAGAGAAGACTGAGAGGGGATCTCACCAATGCTTATCAATATCTAAAGGGCGGGTGGCAAGAGGCTGGGGCCAGATTCTTTTCAGTGGTGCCCAGCGACAGGACAAGGGGCAACTGGCACAAACTGGAACACAGGAAATTCCATCTGAACATGAGGAAAAACCTTCTTTACTTTGAGAGTGCCAGTGCACTGGAAGAGACTGCCAAGAGAGGTTGTGGAGTCTCCTTCTCTAAAGCAATTCAAAACCCACCTGGCGACCTGCTCTAGCTGAACCTGCTTAGGCAAGAGGTTGGACGAGATGATCTCCAAAGGTCCCTTCCATCCCCTACCATTCTGTGATTCTGTGAATTTCACAGCACTGCAAGATGAGCCATCTCCTTTTCTGAGCTTTGCTGCTTTCACTGTTTTTGCCTCCCTCCTTCCAGAGGAAGGGATGATATAAATACCTGACTTGAAAGTCAGCTCCCACAAAGGCTGCTGCAGTGTGCTATTATGTACTTCCCTTCCCGCTACTTAGCGCTGACCAGCCAATACATCAGCTGTACAAAAGAATAACTAGTTCTTTTTGACCATCTTTGCTCAGAACATGCCAGCGACAGAAATGCCACCTTTCCGGGTGCTAGGACATATGCCATGCTGCAGCTCAAATGCTGCTGTAGCGCTGAGCCACCAAAGCCATCAGAGGATTGGGCACACCATATTCTGCCTGCAATCATGTACCACTCGCAGCTCATCCATCCAGGCAGGCTGCTGGTCTCACACAGATATAGCGCTCCTGCCGCATCACTCACAGCTTGCTCAGAAGCACTGCTCTGTACCACACCTGCATATCCTTACAGAGAAAAAGGTGGTTTGGGCCAGAGGATCAATTGGAGCAGATTCACGTAAAAGGAGGAGGCAGCCCAGTGAACATATCTACCCGCAGAGTCACAGTGCCAGGTAAAATTAAGGCTGTAGTAATACCCAACACCAGCTCCAGAGGCCCCTCTCTACCTGGTCCTAGCCCTCACACTCCCTTTCAGTGGCATAGCTGCAAGTTTGTTGTGCTGGACTACAAAATATAGCCCTGAAGCGGTGCAGGAAGGAATAAAAAGGCAGTGCAGGATGGCAGGAGAAGGCTGGGAGACACTTTTACTCCAAAGCCACAGCACCACTGAGCTGCACCCAAAAGACACTTAATTTCTTATTCTTCATGTAACATGTTATCACATACACAATCAAGAATTGTGTACATTTCTGTTTCGCTTTAAATGTTAAAAATATTAAGTAACATTTACTGTGTTACATAATCATATTCAGATTATACAGACAGGCAGCACAGTCTGTGTGGTTCAATGGTGTTAAACTTCTTAATCCAAGCAGAGGCCCTTGAAGCATGCAAAGGCAAACAATTTTTGCTAGTGAACTTTTGAACCTCAGTTGAAGACTATGTGTCTGCTAAGAAGACGGACAAATTTATGATAGTTAATATCACCAGCAACCTGGGAAGTTTCTGTTCACTGATGATCCCAAGAACAAAAAAAAAAAAAACAAAAAAAAAAAAAAAAAAAAAGAGAGAGACCCCCAAACCCCTTTTTAGGCTTAATGAACCAAGTAATAAATTCACATTCTAAGGCTAACCAGAAGCCGCTTCTAAGTGGTTACTCAGAGAAGTCCCCAAGACAAAGAAATATAAAAAATGACTAATTAGAAAAAAGTATCTTACTGTTGCCCTAAGCTGTAAAGGGAGCAATTATAAATAAGAACAACCAGAGCGTAGCTGGAGACACCATAGTAAAGAACAAGAAAGAACTAATGGAATGAAAATCCCAGAAATCTGCAGCCTCCCGGGCAGCCTCCTACACTGTCACACGTGCAAAGCTGCATTGTTTATGCAGAAAGAGCTTTGCCCAATGATATTTGGGAAATAAATTCTAGCATAACCATCAATTTCTCCTCCTGCTTCGCAGCCACACAAATAAGCTTCTCCTTTCATAGAACAAGTGCAGTTCGTACAAAAAAAAAAAAATCCCCTGTAAAAATCATATAATTCTCTGCACTACTCAAATACTCCACACCTACTCCTATGATTGCAATCACGTAAGTGCTGCGATGTTTGTGTGGCATACTAAATACTGTGAAATTAAGAGCTGGATTCTGTTTGGTAGTCAATAGCATACGAAATAGGGTCACTGCACTGCAACTGAACAAGGAAGTCTAGAAATGGCTGTGTTTTGACAACTTCTGGTTTACCGTATTTAAAGAAAACCAACCAGACTATAACCCATGCCAAGCCCTTATACATGTACTACGTGCACAGTTACACATGTACTAAATTCTATGCCAATGACTCGCCATAATCAGCTCAATGGGATATTTCAGTGTGTTAACTAAACTATAAAAGTAAGCTTTGGCAGGGAACAGCCCATCCTTCTCTCCCGGATTTAAGCTGGGGCCATAAGGTTGTGCAGTTAACGATTTAAACCCAGCAAGATTAGGCCTTGTGATTATAATCTGACGTCAGTTTCCAACCAGAATTTTTCATATGCTATTTATGAAATAGGAAAGATTATGCTTTAAAAAAACCCCAAACAAAACACAACATACCTTAAAGAGTGTGACAGTAATCTCAACATTTTCAGGAACCGGCCATACCACCACCCCGCGGTATGGGTTCTTGATTCCAGGCTGCCAGCTATGAGCCTAAAGGAAGAAAAGAAACAGTTGTCTTAAATCCATTATAAAAGTGCTGACTAGTCCCACAGGACCCAGAGCATGTAGGTAGAAGTAACACGTCACTGACTCCAAAAAGGCTGCGTTCTTAAACCTATAACACTACTGAACACTAGAAAGAGCATCATTAAGAATTAGAGTAAGGAAACTCAGACCACTAGTAGGCATTTTTTTCCACTGAACTAAAGCTGTTCCTCAGAAGGTCCTAAACTCTGGGGTTTTTAAGTACATAGCACAGGTCAGGACACTCAGAGCCTTGCAAAAATCAAGGCCTTAAGGCCAGAGCTTCTGTAGCAAGCTGAGCTTTATTTTGTTTGGATCCAGATGAAGGAATGCTTTTATTTAAAGAACACTTGATGACTACAGCACATAGTACAGGCTTAACCATGTTTAGACCTCAATAGAGAAAAAAGGCATTTATATTTAAGAAAAAAAACCACACAAACCAACAATTTATTATACAGATTAAATGCTACTAAAACATTTAAATTCTTAAGAATTAATATCATGGGGTATCTACACCTAGAAAAGATAATGATAAAACCACACTAACACAGACTTGAGAACTTGTCCACCTTTGAGTATCAATTTGGATTGATGTATGTATTTATATTTTAATAGCTAGTCCTGAAAAACACTGTGTGAGTTTTTCTGTTTCAGAACAAGTATGGTTTTTTCCAAGCTTAACTTAATCCATTTTGTGATGCTGTAAGACAAACAAGGGAGGGATGCTGATGCACGAGTGACTGCTGAGCAGCATGGAGGTCATAAAAGATCTGTGGAAGTTCTATCAGGAAAGAATGTACAATCTATTTACTGTTATCTGAAGCCCATTAACTGGGCTTTTTTTCTTTTTTTAATTGTAGAGCATCACTTATTGCAGTTTTGTACTCCTTCCAACACTCATAACTTCTGATGAAGAAATTTTTGCTATAATAAGGTTAGTAGGATTTGTGTCTCAGATTCTCAGGTATCCTAAGGTAACCTGGGCAACTTTAAACATGACTGTGCTATACCAAAGTGGAAAAGACAAAGACAGTGAAACAGTCCCATTCAATCACATAGAGGCAATAACTCTGCCACTCTGTACTGTAAGCAGTGTGTACTCCAGATGCCAGGTTCATACCTGACAGCCCCATCACGCTTGCCCGCTGCTTCATGAGCCCTCTTGCATTCACCTGGGCTTTCACTGGAGCCCACAGTAGCACAGGTACCTCCAGTAGACTTGCTCTTACCCTAATCCCTCAATCCTCACAAAGCAGAGGTCTGCAGATTAACTACAGGTGACAATAGCTGCTCAGGCAGCAGGGGCAAGGAGAGGAAGGACAAAGGGAGAGGCAGACCAACTGGGAAGAGATGCGAAGCTGAGGAACAGGGAAGCTGGTGGCAGATTCCAGCCTGACCAGCCACCAGAGAAGAGCCCTACCTGCCTCCGCATCTACATACACACAGCACACACATTTCCATCCCGTTATTTTTGTTTTCTTGCTGAACACTGACAGCTCTTCTGTGGTTTTGTCACAGGTTTTTCCACCTTTGCTGTTCTGCTTAAAACCCCAGCTTACAAAGAAGCCTAATTAGGTTGGAAGTTTCAGTAAGTTTCTATGTTTTGTACTTGCAGAATAAACTTAAGTGACATGTCTTGGGGCATCTGAAAAAAGGAATTAAAAAAAAAAAAAAAAAGGAGTAACTTGAAAGAATCCAATTTCTACTATTTTTGTTTCCACGAAATTCAACCTGATCTCATTACTCCAAGGCAAGCCTGGATGAATTTCTGAATAGCTGCGCAAACAATGCTGTTTATAGCTTTACTCCATGAGTGTATTTTATAAGAAACAGATGTTTCGTGAGTAGCAAAACACTCCGCTGTAGCTGCATCCCCATCACAGCCACCTGAGCTCCAGCTTCGTGTGTCTCCCTTCCATGGGACACACAGTCCCCCCCATCGTTCTCAGCTTGTCTGATGGGGATATTTGTCAGGCACAAGGCAGTGATCCAGCACCAGCCACACGCTCACCTACCAGCTAGCCTGACCTGCTGTAGCATCTTGTAAGATAAATCAACTTCTCCTCCGTGGGGGCACTCCATCCTCTTTCCAGATACCAATTTTCACAAAACTAGTAAGAGCTCATGGCGTGTCTGGAACCTGCACTTTCCTGCTGTTTTTCGCCAATGCTGACAATTATCTCAAACTTTCAATGTCCAAGGTCCAGGCACTGACAGCCAGCTCAGCTGAGGAGCACTTGCTTCTATTTATAAAACAAACTAGGAAATGAGCATTCACTGGTGCAGGCAAAGCTTTACTTCAAGCCCTTTATCAGCACTGCCTCCCACCAGGAGAGTTAGAGACACACAATAAACACACACGGATATATATGATTTTCTGTCACTGTGACAGGCATGTCACGGAAAGCAACAACCATGAGACAAGCCCTAGCTAATGAGCTTTTAAAGCAAAGCTGTTTCTGTGATCAGCTGAATGTTATTAAATCCTCCTTTGGCTTTGAAAAATAAACACTGTACCACACAAACAGCATGACAGAAAAAGATAACATCAAAACTACATCTGGGTTGCTGGGAAGGAGAAAGGGAAAGGGGAAAGCAGAAACACAGAGGGCTAATAATGACGATAATTTAAAATTAACATGGGGAGTGTTATTCTAACGCAATATTTCTCACGTCAGGG
This sequence comes from Fratercula arctica, assembly GCA_947846985.1. Classification (NCBI taxonomy): domain Eukaryota; kingdom Metazoa; phylum Chordata; class Aves; order Charadriiformes; family Alcidae; genus Fratercula; species Fratercula arctica. Next base: position 16,463,498 of record CANTUZ010000003.1, on the reverse strand, counting down.
ACCTCAGTGTTGCAGTTTCTTGAAGTTACATCTGGCCTGTATCAAAAAAACCTTTTCAACTCCCAAAGACAAGTTTTGACTTTGATATGTGAGGTGGATCATGCCACTTCTGCACAGCAGAATTGCCAACACTTCCAGACGGGTGATTGCTGCCAGGGCTCAGCCAAGGCAAGGTGCTGCATCTGCGCAGTTCATTCCCACCCTAATCTTCACTTCTAACTCAATTTCCCACTGGGTTGTGCCTCTAGACCCATTTTTTCCTCATCTCCTACTAGTCTTCACTAGCCATTTCCCCTTGTCTCTGAAGCCAAGGCGAGAAGAGCAGCCCAGCAGAAGTGCCCGCTGGCAGCAGGTGCCTCACCCACAGCCCCCCCGCCTCCACAGACTCGTCTCCTAAATCTGAGGGATGAGAGCTGTGGCCTGTCAAGAGAAGCAGAAACACTCTGTTGCATTTCAAGGAGAAACTTAACTCCTTCCTTTTTCTGCCAGTGGAAAAAGAGAGGAGACAACATAGCGTGAAAGCTCTTTTAAATCAGGAAACAGGAGCTACAGGAGGGGTTGCTGAAATACCCTATAAATAGAGTAGGGCTGTGAATGACATTGTCCAACCCACGGCATTGCTCTGGCACAAACCCGATGACTGTTAAGAAGAAGAAAGCTGTTTAAGAAAGTACATGGAGGTGAGCTTACGGACTCGCACGAGTGCTTCAGGCTACCCAGTTTTGAGATCCTTCACCAGTTTTCTCTCTAAAATAATCCAGACAGCCTGCTTTGCAATCTACTGCTCGCAATGTTGTGAGCATCACAACAGTTCTGCTGTGCTTGAAGTGGAAAGACAGTCTTGATACCTCTGCAGTTTTGGCCTCTGGTTCCAATGAGAAGGAAAGAATCTTTAAACATAGGTCAAAATCAGCAACTTAAAGGGACAGATAATTAAAATATGCAGCACTCCAGATGATAATGCACATACAACACACCAAAGGACTTACAAACTGTACTCAAAATTAGTGAACCACTCCTGAAAATACTGAATCCGTTGTCAAGCAGCCCTCAATAGTCAATAATTTCAAGCACAAAGAGACTGCTGTTGATGTTTGGGCAAATTCTCAACCTTTAGTAACACTTAAGCTATTATCAGCAAGGTACAGTCTCTCCACTCTTGGTAAGTATCCACTTTTTGATTGTGTGAAGCAGTGGGGTCTCATACACCTCTCACCTCATGCACAGGCTAGACAAACTCAAGTCTTGTTCTCCAGTAAATCGTAAAAGTAACGATTCCTGGCATTGCTGAAACTCTCCTACCAAATGGTGAAACGATACAGAAGTCTATAAAGCAGCTCTACCTAGTTCAACATATGGCAATACATTGATTGAATAATGGAAGACGAGACCAGCTCACCAGAGGGCTGCCTTTGCTACATCACCTTTCCTTATAATTACCCACCAGGGGCTGACCTTGACCATATGAAACTGCCTCCCACTCTGCAGGCAAACTTGGATGACGGCAATTAACAGAGGTGCTGGAGAAGATGATGACATTGCACAGCTTTCCAAAATACAAATGCACTCTGTGAAACTTGGAACAAACCAGGTAATTTTATAAACACTGTTATTTTTGAAGCTTTCCTCCAATCTAAAAAACAGTTACTATCAATTCTCTGTAATATAAGACAGTGTATAAACATTTATAAATCCAGTGTCATCCTCCTATAGGGAGGAGGGGGAGGTAGCAAAACCAAAAAAATCTACCAAACCTATACCAGAATTTTTTAGCCAATTCTTGAGGAGGGACACACAAAACAAAAAAACATGAGAGAGACTGAACATAAACATTCCCTTACAGTCAATGCTCAGCTGTCTAGGTTATAGAATAAACACAGAACAATCTTTTAAATCTGAATAAAAAAAGATAAAGTTGAAGAAAGCCCCAAATCAGGAACTCTGGTTTCAAACATGAAGTTAATGAATGCCACCACCAGGCATTCGTCACTTCATCATGAACAAGACAAGGCAGATGCAGGCAAATCAGCTAATTAGAGTACATTACAGAAGCCATTTCCCCAGCCCCTGTATGTACGGGATTTCATGACCTGGCACATAAGCCATTCCTATCATGACCAACTCTGCTTACTGCTGCTTCCACTCTTCCTTGTCTCTACAAAAATCTCTCCTGACCCTTCAAAAACAAAATATTACGTTATTTCAAGAGTTTCCCCCTCCAAATGCTTTATGTTGCCCATCTGCTTTCTCCTTTCTTCACTACCACCTCACCTCATCCTGCCTCACTTGGGCAGGATAATCACAAGTTACTTTCCTGTAAGATCCTAGAGCTGATAATAATATTTTAACCCTGCTGCAAATTATGGAACAGTTTATATTTATGAATCAAAAATATGTTCCTATAGCCAAGCCCTCAATATTGTTCTTTAAAAGTGAAAGTCAGAACCAGACCTACCACTGTTCCTCACCTGGAGCCCCAGGAGTGGCTTTATTGTGAGCCAGAGAGTTGCTGCTTTTCTTTGCCTGATAAAATTTTTGCCAACTGCATATGATCAGAGCAGCTCTGGTACTTGTCTCTGTGACAGGCTGTTCAGGGCACAAGAGCCAAGGAGGAGCTCGACTGGCTCCAACAGTTCTTAGGACAGCTCAGCTTGTAAGGATAGTCCCTCTTCTTCACTGCTACCCAGGCAGAACACTCAGACAGGATGAGAAAAAAATCATCATTAATAACTCAAAAAGGAGGAGCTGACATTAAGCAGCCAGATCCTTCATCTGGTGCCTCCATGCCAGCAGCATGGCTTGTGAAGACCAAGCATAGCTCCAATTTGCTCTATGTGATGAATGCCACCAGAGCCATACATCATCTGGGGACAGCCAGATGTCAGTAGGATCCAGCTGCTAACGGACCCGCTGGAAAAGGAATGGACTGGGAAAAGCTGCCGATCCCCCCACACCAAAGGAAACCTCAACTGGCAGTTTGCGGATGGGTGCTTCTCCTTCTGTACCATAGCTCAGTATCACAAAGGGAAGAGACAAATTAAAGAGTGTACTCCAGGCTACAGCTTGCGTCCCCATGATCATCTTGAAATCCTTGTGCTCGGCCCTCCAGTTAAAGAGGCTGGGCACAGAACAACGCTCCCATCACACTCTCGCCCTGGGATGCAGTCCAAAAAAACCCAGCACATGCCAAAGAGGAAAGTTCAAAGCCCTGGAAACATCAGGCAGCCCTCGTTCAAACCATCGCTGTCAGTGTTCATTGAGAGCAGATGAGGAAACTATCAGATTCCCATAGGTCTTCCCATGAATGTCTTCAATTTATCAGCACGCACATGGGTTATAACTGTAATTATGCATCCATGTATTACTGCTACAAAGCTACAGAAAGACTGCTAAGCTTGGAAAATGAGCAAAATCTCGTTTTCATTAGGAAACAGATTCTCTAGAACTGTGCTAGCTGTTCAAACTTAATTTCACACATACGCATTCACAATGTATTCTTTAAATACATGATTCATGCTATTTCTTTCACAAAACCTTGTCTTATTCAGTGCCCATGACATATGATGCTCAGATAAAGAGCCTCTCTGCCTTCTCATCAAGCAGTTTCTGGCCTTATCTATTTGGTTTCTTATTAAAAAAATATTAAAAAATAACTGAATGCAGGTTTATTTTTGTCATAGTTTTCTGGGACATCCAATACTGCACCTCAGAATGTTACCAAAATTTAACTTTATGGGATTCCTGGAAAAAAGAAGGGTATCGTGTTCCCCAATTTACAAGCACCAAAAGAATAGTCAGTTTCCACTAATTTTGCATGGTCTGCTTAAATCATCTAGGACCTTACTTTATAGGGTTTAAGCATGAAACAACCTTTTGCTTTGTCTTCCAACGCAGACTTTTTTTCCACTTCAAGTGCAACAATGGCCACTCAACGCTGCTGCAAGTCAAGTCGCCATGCCCCAGACACCCACTAAATGGAGAGATACATCAAATCTCGCTTCAATACTCTATCTAGCCTCAGTCAGGAACTTTGTAGATGAGGATGGGAGAAAACTGAATTCCCCAAGGCAGCATTTAACCACATAACAGTGAGGCAGGCTCTTCTGTTCACGTCCTATACCTTCTTTTAACAAACACCCTCCAACTTCTTTATCGATTAAGCAGTTTCGCTCACCGCTCGGTCCTCATGCTCTCCCTAACCACTGTCTGCTTAATGAGGCGGCAATGCTGTCAGAAAACAACTTGCAGTTGCCTTATTAAAGACTATATCATATGCCTAAAAGGGTATGCACTGACCATTAGAATCCTAATTTTGACCGTTGCATTTGCAATCCAACGTGATTTCCTTACTTTACTAACAAACGAAGAAGCCCCAGGAGTGCCATTACCGATCCGCGCTGGTTCCAGGCAGTCGTTGGCATGTCAGAGTCACAACATGCCTTCGTAACTCCAGTCAGCAAGGAAGATGGTAGTGACAAGAAGGGCTGGAACAAGGCAATGAAGTAGCCAGCAAAGGGAACAGATTGCAAGGGACAGCAAAACAGGTGACCCCACTGCTGCTTTATTGATGGTATATGCCTGAAAAAAGGCTAGGCAGGCTGCTGTTGTGGGCAACAAGGGATCCATTTTACTCCCTGCCCCTCTGCTTCTCTTGGCTCTGCTCTTACTGTTAAAGTCATTTCTCTGTTTCCCAACATTGTTCCTTCTCCTCTCCGTTTAAACAGTTTTCGATAAACCTGCAGAAATGCTGAAATCACAGGCAAGGTACCTTCTTTCAGCTTTGATACAAAAAGGATCTTTGAAGAATAATTCTGTCAGGCTCTCAGAAGCAAGTGCAAATTTGACTCTTCAGAAGTGTATAATTCAACTGTGAGCCTGTAAGCATTCACAGGCCTAGCAGAAAGTACCTCCTTGACATCATGGCAGCATCTCTTTTCAAATTGAAATTTCTTAGTTCAAAGCCCGGAAATAGGAGAGCATCTCAGTGAAATGAAGGTAAACATATTTACAACACATTTTTCGCTTGTTCCACGCTAGAACAAAGACTTTCCTCCCCCACTCAAAAAAAAAAAAAAAGTTAAGTCCAAAAGCCCAGGGCCTGAAAACCTGGGGACAACATGCCAGTGTGACAGGGTACGGAAGAGGAAGAGTTAAGCAAGTCCACTGCTACAAGCTCCACCTTCTGTAAACTATGGATGCTGGTAACCATCTAAATGAGGTTTGAACACTTGCGGCAGGCCCCACCTACCTAATTTTGAAGAAAGGCAAGATTTGCACCAGCAGATTGGTGACTTTCCCCCCAAAGCTGTAGGTTCATTTTGGTTCTAGAATTGCTCAGTAATTCTGCTAAATATAGCAAGATTGCAAATCATCATCTTCTGTAAACTCCTAGCACACACGAAGAAGATGCTCAGCTATACAAAGCCATCTTGTCTTGACATGCCTCTTGAAAAGCATCAAAATCAGACTTGCCCAGAGAGGGGGATCCCAGAATGGAGCTATAACTTAAATCAGCATTAAGGTCAGTAACTGCTGGATGCATTTATGGTCCTGTATCCATCCATTAGACTGCTCTTTCTAAATGGTTATTGCTGTTCATTTCCAACACTTTAAAACTTACTATAACTTAACGTACCCACATCTCCTATCCTATGTTTCCCACAGTAACAACTAAAATATTCAGGCTCCTGCACATGATGTCTCCCATGATTTCTTCTAATTGAGGGACCACTCTCATAGTTGACTTGGAAAGAAAGTATGTAGGCAAGGCGGCATAGCAAAATCACAGAAAACCACAAAAATAAGGGCTTCAAAGAACATCAAGAACGCAGCTTTCAGCTCAACAGTATCTTAAGGTTACATTACTTAAGCAGGCCAGTTTCAGTATACAACCATAGCACCATCATACCATCCTTCCACATTGCACCACAGTTTTTGATGACATATCTCTTGTACTTTCCCAGTATGTGGGGCTACTGGATAGAGTCCAGAAAAGGGCCATGAAAATGTTTAAGGGACTGTCACAGGAGGAAAAGATGAGAGAACTGTAACCGTTTGGCCTGGAGAAGAGAAGGCTCAGGGGGATTTTACAGATGTATAATAAATACCTGAAGGGAAGCTGCAAAGACAGAGCCGGGATCTCTTCAGTGGTACCAAGTGACAGGACAAGAGCCAGTAGGCATGAAGTGAAACAGGAGGTTCCCTCTGAACATAAGGAAACACTTTTTCACTGTGAGGGTGACCGAGCACCGGTACAAGTTGCCCTGAGAGGTTGTGGAGTCTCCTACCTTGGAGATATTCAAAAGCCATCTGGACATAGTCCTGGGCAACCACCTTTAGGTGGCCCTGCTTACGTGAAGGGGTCAGAGCAGATGACCTCCAGAGGTCTCTTCCAACCTCAACCATTCTGTGAGTCTGAATTAACATATCATTATCCCTAACGATCTGAAAAGTTTAGAAAAGAAATCATAACCTCCAAAGAAGTCTTTACGACATCTTTACAGTAAGGTAAGACCACATCCCTCTCCTCCTCCTGCTCAAAGAAGCTGAAAACATAGAAAATTATTAATGCTTTGTACTCACTGAGCCCAGTGTCCATCAAAAATAAAATAAGAGGAAATATTCATTTGACTTGCTTCCAAGAAAGCAATTAGATGAAACAAATATGTTGAATAAAGTATTTTACTGGCAGGATGACTAAGAGATCAAGAACATTTATTGATCTCCAGTCTTGGAACCAAACAGCTCAAATCACATCAACTACCTAAGCTTTAAAATTAACTCTATCCTCTGACCAGGCCTCAGGGCCACTCAGCGTCTTTCAAAGTACTTTTGTGGGATTTTAGTGAGCATGAATAAATTATTAGCAAAAGACTTTTCCGAGTCTCAGGAACATCTGCCAGTTTATCCAAGAGTTGCTTCTACCACCTGATGACCAAAAGAGAGGACATATCCTGGAAATTTATGGCCCAGCTGAAAAAACTTCAAGGCCAAAAAGCTGAGCTAGTGTCAGAAAATCCTCGTTCCACAGTGAAATGTTGCCATTGGAGCCTACGGCATCACGCCCATTAACACCACAGGCAGAAAGCCATCACTTCACAAAGCCCTGCTAGACTGTTTCTCAACATAATCTGAATCTCAACAAACTAGTCATTCATGGACAAATACCTTCCTTTTCACCAAGCTTTTTAGGGTTACAGGCTTGTGTAAGTATTGAATTTACTGTTCTGTGTTACCTTTTCTCTCTCTGTTCTACAGAAATTAAATGAAACGAAAATAGAAAATAGAAACAGGGTAAGCCACAACAGACACTATACATCAGCAGTTACCACCTAGATACACACCATGCTATAAATTCAAGGTAACTTGAGCTAGTTTATCCTTCAATGCAAGAGGAATAGTCTGACTGGCTTTGCTGAAGAGTATGAACATGAAACAGGAACAGTTGTCTTGGCAAAGGTGCCAGCCTAAGTTCACGCCCTTGTTTATTCACCAGGTCACACCTTTGGGTTTTCATACCCTAAAGCAGAATTTAGGATGCACACACTGGAGTAGGCATTTGGTTTTGCAGTCACTTTGAGTCAGTAACCAGTCTTTAGATAAAACAGCTTAGAATAGCTTAGCTGTCCAGTTAAAAGACAAAATACAGCAAATATGCATGACAGTCAGAAAAAGAGGAGTACCAGTTAAAACCCCCAAAAGTCTCTCCTGAGTAGAGCAGGAAACTGTATATCGTATTTTCTAAACATTTAAGTTCTTCAACATATAATTATTTCAAGATACCTTCTCTATCATGGGTGCCCTGTCTCCACCATCCCAGAATTCTTAGAAGTATCAGTTTGAGTTACATGCATACACCAAAAAAAGGAGCTTGGACCATCTCTATTTAACTGAAGTTTTAAAGAATTATCAAAAGGCTGAGGTCCAAAACTTCCCCTCTGGACAAGACCACTTCCCATAAGCCTGAACAGGGTAACAGGCAACAGCTGTGGGAAGAGGGAATGAGCAAGTGTGGCTGAGTTATCTTGAAGAGGAGATGCTCCTGGGAAAGGAGGAAGCCAGCACACACTCCTCCCCGCCCCCGCCCCCCGCCCCCCCCCCCGCCCCCCCCCCCCCCCCCCCCGACCTGCCTAGTGGTTAGGACACTTCTTTTCCTCAGCTCATTCATGTTGCCCTTCTCAAGCTTTTGGGCAGATGGTGGAAAGCCCTACACCAGACAACACAAAGCAGCAGAAGAAATCCTGCAATATGACCAGTGTTCAAAGACCTTTGCTTGCCTGCTTATATGCATGAAACAGGCTCCCCACCTCTCTGGGCAACACTAACTGACTGCTAAGATTGACAAAATATTTTACTCTTATTAGTCAGTAATATAATACCATACAAAACATTGTCATATTAGACACTGCAGAGATTTAGAAATGCTTGCCATTTGTTTCAATCTCAGTGTAAATGGAAAGTATTGTGGGGTTTTTTTAAGCTTCATTTTCTACAGAAACCAAGCCACACACCCAGACTGTCTCGCCTTTCCCTTCATCCCAGACCCAAAGGAGGCTCCACAGAGGCTAACTGCATCTTACTGTCAGAGCAGTAAAATTCAGCAGTCTATACAAACTGAGCACCATTTAACAAAGAGACAGTAATCTCATAAAGCTTTCAGATTTCTTACTGCAGCAAGTAAGATGAAGCTCAGAGAAGAGAGGGCTACTCTGCTTGCAAACTTTTACACGTCAAAAAAACCCAACCACACTCAAGACAAACTTTATCAATGTCCAAATGCTGGACAGGCTTCACTTGGTAGCCTGAGGAAAGGCAAGCTCCAAGTCACTAGCCATAAAAGACAAATTCACAGGATTCCTCTCACAGTGTTTGTGGAAGTAAAATGTTAAAATTTAATTCAAATATCACTACTGGTTGAAAGAGCCTGTGCTTATTCTTTTTGATTTGTAGTATTTTCTAATTGTGAAATAGCCCCTTATTTAGACTTTATCTTCCTATTGCAGTCACGTCAGATTCTTTATTACTTTTTATTATTATTATTATTATGTTTAATACACTTCTAGTAGTGAAACAGATTCTCCTTTCTAATTAGGTCTAGCAATTAATAACTGAAATTGAACTGATGATGATACAGTTCTGCTAAATGATGATACAGTTCTGCTAAACAAATAACTGAAGCTGAAACCAGAGTTAAGTGTATCCATAAATTAGCGCTGGCATCATCAGCAGCTTATTACGAACTTTATGGCTAAACTCAGTTAAAAAGAAAAGAAAAATAATTAAAACATTTCTCACTTATTTCGCTGCTCCCCGCACTCTAGAAACCAGTCCCTCAAAACAGCTGACCCTGCTTGTCACTGAAGTTGGGACTTCTTAAGTTGGGACTTATTAAGCAATCAACTAACCTTAGAGGATTTTCTTCGGCTTCTTCTTGTCCAAACCACCACTAGTTTATCTGGCTGCCTGTTGAAGATAAGGAAGAAACAGCTTAATTTACAACAAGATCAATATGTAAACAGTTTATATTAAAACTCTTGCAATACATAATGATATCCTTGGTGGATACATTATCTCTTAAAAATAGCTCATCTAAAAAACCCTCTCAGCATCATCCATTTAACAGGAAAAATAATGTTGTATTTTTAGAAAAAGGCTGTCTTCCAATCTGCACACTAATGTCATCCTTCTCCTCCTGCTATCCTTGCCTTCAGGCATCTCCCCAGAGCCAGCAGCGCACCCCAGCAGAAACTCTTCCATGGGGCAGAGAATAGGATCCTGCCTCTTTAAAGACACCTTGGAAACAATACGGGACCCAAAATAAACATCAATGTAAACTCTAGCTTGAATTTCAAAACAAACATACTGAAAAGGTATTGCTAAGTAGCAAAGGAAACAGGCAATTTCACTTTTTCACTCCCAAAGGATTTTTTTTCCCCCTTAAATACCCCAAACGAGAATCGAGTCCCGTATTACTCCTCAAAATCTCCTTGGATGACCACAGAGATAAATCAGCACTTCCTCAATTTTCACTCAGAAGTACAAGCATGTCAAAATTCAGTACAGCTCTCTAAGCAATTGTTTATTTGGTATTTCTAATGAATGCAGATGGAAACCCTCAATAAAGGACACTTCTAGTACAAATTATGTTCCCTTTAAATTTCTTAAGATTTATTTCTTAGTTAATAGTTACAGCCCTATTACTTCTACCTTACTAGTTTTACAGTTGTCTCTGAGTTATTTTTGATATTGACCTAACTTCCAGGCTTTTTTTTTTTTTTTGGCCCACGATACACTTCCCATCGTATGACCACATTTCTGGTCCCACTTCCAGGGCCATGACCCCTCTTTCCGGAGACTCCGGACCCTCCGTTCTGGCTTTGTTTCCTAGCTGATTACCCAACTCCCATCAGCAAGCCTGACTGCAAATCTACCCACAAACCATTTTCAATGGAATTCACATCTCTACTTAAAAGTACAAAAGCTGTGACTCTGCCTGGAAAAAAAAATTGCTACTTGGAGTTTTGAGACACTGGTGTAAGAATCCCTGCATTTCTAAAGCCAACAGCAAAACCTGTTTCCTGTTAAAAAAAAAAAATGGGGAAAAAACAGATGTTACAAAGAAAAAGTCAAGATACAACACACTCAAATCATTCATTAAAAGATGTACCCCAAAAAAGTATTCTGAATAAAAAAAGCAGTGTTCACACTGCTAACCTAGTATTTCATCACAGGGAGACTGTATCTACTTCATAACTAACTTTTTAAATGAAAACCCAACTGGTTTAACAGTCTGAGAGCTTACTTTAAGCACCAAAGTATTGGCCACTGTATTATATACCTTCCCACGGAGCTGTTCATCATTTCTGCAGGCTACAATAAAACTAATACATCGCCTTCAGTTTACATTTAAACACCACCAACTAAAGTTCTTCTGAAAAACAGTTAGAGGCAGATCCTGTGAAGGAAATGAGGACATCGGCTTTTACTTGCTATTCTATATTGCACCTTACTACTTTAATAGATCCCTTAATTTCCAGGTTGGGATAAATGGAAAGTGAAATAATCCTTTTAAACTGTGCAAATTCACTCTTATGGCTTGTTTAGGTGACCTAAATCGTAGGTTGGCTCTCCTGCAACAATCTTGCTTGGTGATGAGGTCACCTGTGGTACTTTGGAAGCACTTTGCTCACTTGGTGGTGTGGCTCTCATCTGTCGGCATACACCCTCAGTCATTTTGATGGGAGCTGTGTTGGTGCCACCAGAAAGAAAAACACCCCCAAGCAATTTCCTTGAAGCAAAGCAACCCAAACCCACGCCTACAATAAACATTTTTTTTTTTTCTGGAGTTATTTCACTTTGCACTTTAAAGCTGACTTATTCTCATTTCAGGAACTAGCTTGTGAACCAAATTTAATTTAACTTTGACTCATTCAGTCCTGAGCTTGCCTCTGAGCACAAAAAAAATGTCAAAAGCAGGGGAAGGTGGGGGAGGGAAGGAAAAAGGAAAAAGAAAAAAGTTAAAAGAAAATGCATTTCTGCAGTACCAGTGGCTACACTGCAGACAAACCTCCCTCCGAGAGCAGGACTCTGTATCCTAGGAGTCACACAAATCGGAGCTTCAATAGGAAAAGGCAGGACAAGGCCTGCAGAGGTTAAGGGCAACAGCGCAACCCCATGCTGCCGCCAGCTCTCCACCTCTTCTCCCTCTCCCCTAAAGGTACACTGTGCTCAGCAGCATGTCTGTTCCCTGTTTCTTCTTGCCAGGGCTGCCAGCCACTTTAGCGGTGGTGGCCTTGGCCTGCTCAGGTGTACAGGAACACCAGCTATCAGAAACATGTGAGAGACAAAAAGACATTCTTCAGGGTATACTTAGTAGATCATGAAAACATTGAGTTCCAAGACATGAATATCAAGAGTAAATTTCCAAAAGTTTTCATTAGAAGAGCACTCAGGTCTCCAGAGATTCCGTGAGGGAAGCTAAGAAGGATCCTACCTAGGTCCCTTCCTTTCCTGCAGCTCCAGGTCAGGTAACGGTGTTGTTCCCTTTGCCCCTCCAGATCTGTTCTCATCTTGTCTTACATATCTGGGGAAGAGAAGGTTCTGGGGAGACCTTATAGCCCCTTCTAGTACCTAAGAAAGTCCCTTCCATCTTGGCATCACGAGTGATTTTTCTTACAACGGCACTGGATCATCTCCCCAGGCTGGCAAAGTGAAGCAGCACACCAGGCTCCATGTGGTACCAACATCTAAACCAGGAGGCCAGCCCCAACAGATATGGCAAAGAACTGCTACACACGCATGCAGACAAAACGGCCAAGAGAAGCAAGACAGCAAAGCAAAGCAAGGAAGCAGGAATGTCAGTACCAAAGTGAGTTGATTGAAAGCAGGAATGAGTCCACACCTGCCTTCCTGCAACACAGACACTTTTTCATTACGGGCTACTCTAGAAGAGACCCATGGTTATGCCAAATGCCTCAAAAAATGAAAAGAAAAGAGTAAAAAAGAGGCTATATGTAGACACAACATAGTTATTCTGAAAAATTAAGTAGCAGCCCTTGTCTGTCTCAATGCAGAAATCCTTCCAAGTCTGGACAGAAAAAACAAATCAAAGCAGAGCAGTAAAACATGACAGCAGTCATCTCCTGTGATACTGGTATGCGCCTGTCCCAGGTTAGTAATTGACCTTACATTTAATTCCCTTTCTTTCATTTCATTTTAAACCGTGTCATTGCTTGCTTGGCTTTACAGCGCCTGTCAGAGACAGCTGGTGCTTCAAGGCAGTTCAGTTCTCCAGCGGGAGCTGCGTCTTGTATCACATACACACAGAGTTATCACCAAGCCTGGATTTATTTCCCAGTTTTGAAGAACTGCCTCTGCCAGGAACATAAAGAAATACACTAACATGAAAAAGCCAACTAGAGTCTCAATTCAGACTGAGAAGACCAAGCCACGCTGATGGAAAGGCATGACCAGCATTTGCTCCCCTAGGCTCTTCCACCAGTATATTTATTTTGTTAAGTACTGAGTATACTTTGCTCCTTCAGCTTCAAGTATGAGAGAAATCCACATTCAGAGGTACTTTGCCAAAAGAAAACGAGGAAGGTCATCACAATATGGAGACAGAAAATTTAGCAAAACAGAATGGGGAGAGAAAGGAAGAGAAAAAAACATCCCAAAGGATGAGTTTCCCTGCTAAGTGTACCACATGCTTGAAACAAAACACAAAGAACAGCACTTTTTCTAAGGGATTTTCTTCAAGAAAGTCACAAATCCAACAATTTAAAAATACCTCCATAGAACAGTTTTACAAATGAGGCCAAGAGCAACCTTCTCTTCTACAATCTGTTCATTGCTCTTTTATGCCAATATACTTCTTCTAGAAGAAAAAGCCCAGCTCATATTTTAATCAGCAAATTTGCATTCAAGGTTATTAATGATGTCTCAGTGCTAGGAAACAGACAAACCCACATAATGCAATTTGCTCATTTAAAGCATTTAAGTAGTATTTCCTCCTTCAGACTTCTCCCCTCCTTCAACATCACAAACCTAGGCTGCTCATTAACCAACAATTAAAGCAAATAAAATCCCTACTGAAGAATTAGGCTGAAGATCAGTTCTAGCATCCTTTATAAGTTTATTTTGTAAACTTGGGGATCATTCCAAACTCAAACGAGCTGAACAAATGCTAACAATCAGCTATATAAAAAAAAAAAAATAATAAAAATTTAATTTCCTGTACTGCATGAACAACACATCTCATTCTTTTAGACAGTCACTTATTCAGCTCCAGCAAAGCCAGTATGTTTAAGGTAGGGTTAGTGGTGTGTTATTCCTTAAGATGATGGGGTTGGGGTGGTGGAGAGAACTGTGTTTTAGCTGAACAGCAGCATCTCCATGCTAAGTAATTGCTTCAGTCTATACAATTCAACATCAACAACCCTTCAGTGGGAGTTTTCAATACTGTACTGGGCTACTTGGTGGTGCTTTGCATTTCACCCAGCACCGGTACACCACCGAAGGAAGCCAGCAGCAGCGGGGCATCAGACACTGCTGCCAAGAAAGGCAGGGACCCAGCCGCGGGTACTGAAGGATCCAGCTTGGAGCCAAACGATCATATTTTATAAAGCCTACCATAAACTTCTATTTACTATTTACTCATTTTTGACTGGTTCACAAGAAACTAATCCTGAAGAAAGGCAAACTTATTTTATTATTTACGAGTGAAACTTACTCAGCAAAGAAGCAGGGAAGAACATGATTTCAAATTTTGTGGCTCAGAAAAAGAGTTGCCTTGCTGCCCTGCATACTAAGTAACTAAAATGAGATTTAAAATACAGATTAATAAAACATCTATAATTCAAAACCATGCCTGCTTTTTCTGTCAGATGGAAGCCATGATCCTGGTACCTTCAGTTCTCCCATTGAAACAACTGATTTTAAAAACCAGAAGACAAAATACTGGAACCAGACTTCGCCATATCCACAATTATTAAATAAAGTAATAAAAACATTGCACCGACTGGAAAAAGCTATGTCAGCAGCTCATCACCTTATACGCTGCAAATTTCATTGATTGAAAAGGTTTGTGCAAGATTCAAGGTCTTCTGGGGTTTGATCATTCCAGGAAATATTTGGCACAATATTTTGATTACAGAACTCTCCAAATATCATTTGAGAGAGGACATAAAAGGTATCAGTTTCCTGTTAGCTCTTTTTTGTACACCTTTTAGTAGAAGCAGATAACATTAACCAGGACGTATTTCTCCACCAAATGTACCACTCGATAACAGAAAACTACAAAAGCCTTATGTTTCGAATCTGTTGTTGGAAAGAATTGCAAATGTGCTTAACTTTAATTACGGCCACTGAAGCCAATGGCAAGACCAGTTACTAACAAGCCTTTGGTGAAAGGAGAGAAAATAGGTAACGGTATTTGTTTGTAATAAGGTATCGTTCCATTTAATTACATTCAGTAATCTTTAAATGTCTGTAATACAGAAGGTACCTTTTTTGTATGTATGTGGACACACTACAGGCTGCATGTTTGTTTTGGCATCTAATTGCCTATGTGTTAGGGTTTGCCTTCTTTTTATTTTTGCCCTTTGGTTTTTTGTTTTGGTTGAGCTTGTTTTATTCTTACTGCATTTGATTTGAACTGCATCAATTATTTCAGGCTGCTAGATTACTCTTGTGAAGCAAGCCTAAAAGAGTATAATTAACAAGAGAAGCAGCAGTGTTAGCACAATAGCATGCAGATGCACTTATTGAAGGATAAAAATAATTACTTGAGGACTAATGTCAAAGTACTTCTGATAAGATTTTTTTTTTTTTTTGAATAACCTTTTGTCCCCTCTGCATTGTGCATACCAGCATGACAGGCAAGGTTTTCATTAGGAACCAATCCTCCCTCCCCACCAGCACACAGCTTATTACACAACTGCTGGAATGCTATCAACACTCTCTAATGGTCTCTTAAAAATAAATGTGATTGGTTCTACACCACCATTAATTTGAGATGAGCATTACTTTTATCATTTTACAGATAATTACTCTGAAAAGCTCTCTTTGTGGTGCAGTCTTCTGCACTGGGACCTACGCTATGCCGTGTATTACCATTAACCAAGGAACTAATCAAGCAACGGCCTTTCGCAAGTCTTGTACAAAGTTTTTTTTTTTCCCCTTCAGAATTTCCTGTTGGTCACGATCAATGAAATTCCACAGCTGCCTACAACTCTGGGAAGTGCAGTTGAATCACCACCGATGCTTTAAACAGGCCTAGAGATGCTGATAAGAATGACGTCATGCCTTGATGCATTTGCCAAATGAGCCCTCGCACTGAGCGAAGGTACAGCACTGATTGCAAAAGCCAGGAACATTAAGAAAATACAAATGCTGTGCAGATAAAACCCATCTGAGCTAATTATAAGGTGAAGTATATTACAAGATGAAGCTTTGCATTTCAGGAAGGGGTTTGGGTTCTCCTTCTCGTCTCCCCTTAACTCCTGTGATGGAAGTTAAGGGTATTCAAAACACACTGTACCCAGACATCGCTCAATGTAGTTGTACAAGATGCCAAGATGCATCCACCAGCAAATTAAGCCTGTCTGCTCCCACTTCTCCACTGCAAACTGCCGCGCAAGGCCTGGGAAGAGACTTCTGAACCATCTCACAGCGGTACCACACCAGGCTGTAACTGAATCAAAACAGCAGTCTCCCAACCTAACTCACGCCAGAATATGCAGCAAGCCCCTAAAATAAGACAAAGCTTGCTCTTCCTTGACTGCAACCATCCAGTAGTCTTAGCATGGCTGGGAAATTTCAAAAGAGAAATCATTCAAACAGGCACAGCAAAAAGACACCATAGCTGAGGATCCTTCCACTTCTGCGCCTTTCTACATTTAACACAGAAAATTCCTCCTTCACTTCCTCCCACCAGAGGTCTCTACATATTTTTTCAAGACTACACAAACTGTCAAATGACCGGGATTTTCATTCTGAACTGAATTATAGGCCTTTTTAATACATCTGCAGCTAAGCAGACTGGCTTCTACAAGACTTACACCTCAAGATTATGCTTTGCTTATCAAAAGAAGCTCTAGTCTGGCCTTGCTTGGTTTAAACAAAAAAGGGACAAAGCAAGACACTATGACTATTTTACAAGTGCCGTCAGACCTACTGAATCTGCACAGTATCTATTTGCGAGGCTGAGCGTGGAATGTGTAGTATGTACCACTGATGACTTGATTTTCTTAAACCAAACACAATCAAAGTTTGCTGAATGAGCTGGATTAAACAAAGCCCAAGTTCATCCATTATTCAGATCAAGCGATAAGGACAGATTCAGCTTCATTTTTCAAGGAGTTATTCCAGCAAGGAACCTTGAGCAAAACAAATGACAGGACTATGTGGCAAAATCTTTTCTTAAAGCTTTTTGCAACAGAATTTTATATTGCAGAATACAAAATATAATACGTCACATCCAGTTGCCGTCCATGTAGGAGCTCTCTTTGCCTGATCCAGTTTAGCCTTGCTTGTCTCAAGGAGAGGTTAAGAGCACTGCACTAAAAGAACCAAGTGGATCTCTTATCTCACTCTCCTATAATCATAGACAGTCCCCTTAGACAGACATTTATTCGAGCAATGCTTAGTCCACATGTTTACACAACACATCCTACCACACCAGAGAGGTGTTCTTTTTTCAGAATATTTAGTCTTCCACATTTTAACAAGAACGAATCAATGTTTTTAAAGAAAAGCTTCCAGTTTAGAGTTGGTAGGTCGCTCCTCCTGAGCGGCGCGTGGTAAGAGCAGGCACCCTGCAAACCTGCTTGCACAGTCCACCCTATCCCGACCCGTGGTCAGCTCACTGCTCTGACCCTCTTCCCTGCAGAGCTGGTGCCTGACAACTGCCAAATCAATAAACACAAACTAGTCAGAAATCAAACTCATTTTCGCCTCATACGTAACAGTGGATTTGAAAGCTGGCTTAACAAGGTGAAGTGCTAGACCATCTCGCAGCCCAGAAAGCCAACCACCTCCTGGCATGCATCAAAAGAAGGGCGGCTAGCAGGGCGAGGGAGGGGATTCTGCCCCTCTGCTCTGCTCTGGGGAGACCTCACATGGAGTACTATGTCCAGCTTTAGAGTCCTCAGCACAAGACAGACATGGACCTGTCGGAGAGGGTCCAGAGGAGGCCACGAAGATGCTCAGAGGGCTGGAGCCCCTCTGCTGTGAGGACAGGCTGAGAGAGTTGGGGCTGTTCAGCCTGGAGAAGAGAAGGCTCCAGGGAGACCTTAGAGCCCCTTCCAGTCCTTAAAGGGGTTACAGGAAAGATGGGGAGGGACTCTGGATCAGGGAGTGGAGTGATAGGACAAGGGGGAACGGTTTTAAACTGAAAGAGGGGAGATTTAGAATAGATATTAGGAATAGATTCTTGACTGTGAGGGTGGTGAGACACTGGCCCAGGTTGCCCAGAGCAGCTGTGGCTGCCCCATCCCTGGAGGTGTTCAAGGCCAGGCTGGATGGGGCTTTGAGCAACCTGTTCTGGTGGGAGGTGTCCCTGCCCATGGCAGGGGGGTTGGAACTAGATGATCTTTAAGGTCCCTTCCAACTCAAACCATTCTGTGATTCTATGATCTATTTGCTGTGAAACACAAGTGCTGAATGCAGACCACCACGCACCCAGCCTCCACTGCCTGCACTTCCTTTAGCAGATGAAGTGACCTGTGTTACCTGTCCTTCTCTTCATCAATTGCCTTGTTCTCTGTGGTGTAAAACAATAAAACAGATTGGCAACAGGAACCAGGGAAACATAGTTTTAGCAAACTGTAACAAGTAGACCAGAAATTTTGAATTCAAATTCCAGCTGCTATCCTCACTGATTATACAGCCTTCAGAAAATTTTAAGCAGACACTGAGCAGCATCAACCCTCCCCTTGATTTTAATCATCCATGACCTACCTATACCTCTATCTATAGACCAAAGATAATATCTCCCTACAACAATGTATGCGCATTATTGAGGATATCTTAAACTATTGTGTGCTATCCCTTCTTATTTTGAAGCACTAGAAGTGTAAATGTTAGATGTATTCTCAAAATAAGAAGTGCAAAAAGCATAACTAAGAAAACCCTCTTGGACTGACAAATGCTGCCTGAATTTGAGCTTCAATGCATCAAAAACAAATGCCCACATTAAACAATATATTTCTGTACTAAAAATATGCAAGAGGCTTGTCAGGACACCATTGTCAATTGTAATCAGACCGCATTACAAAACAGATCCTATTCCATTTTGCATATTTTTTTTTTCAAATAGCATTTGAACAGAAGGTCCTTCTGTTTTTCAATCTGGAAACAGTAGAGGAAAAAAAATTATTTTTCTGCAATTCCTGCAGAACAGAAGAAAAGTGTGCATCTTCCACCAAAACCACAGTGCAAGAAAACGGATCTATTCATGATAGAATCTTCTTCCTCTAATTTGTCTAAAAGAGATTTAAAAGAGATTCTGCATAGCAATTAAAGAAGAGGATGATCTTCATTGTTCTTACTGCCTGGGCAAGTTTCTTTTTCACACACTGATACAAGAATGACAATTCACGAGCTGCCGGCTGCAACACGCTGCTCCACAGGGATTCCAATGTCCACGTTAGGACTTGGACAAAGTCAATCGCAGAAGCGACAGTGCATTAATGCCTCCATCCTCCTCCTCCCTCCTCTCCTTGCAATCCATGGACTCATCCTGCAGGAATTACAGTTGAGCATGGGCAGCAGTAGGAGAATCTGGCACCACGCGTCTTTCAAAGCTCCCTTCCAAACCCACAGCACCAGGGTTTTCTTGTTTGTTTTTGTTTCTTAAGGCCATGTTTTGGATTACACAAAGCAACTTCTATCCTTTGAAGACATACAGAAGTTGTGAAGATACTAAAGGCTTCTGAGTGGTCAGCAAGTGCAGAATGATACCAGCCTGTAGGGTTTGTTTAAAGAGAAAGTTCATATCACCTACCTTAGGTGCCTGGATTGTGGGACCAAGATGCTTATACAGTAAGTAGTGTTTTTAATTAAAAAGACTGAAACCTACAAAGAGCAAATGAGTGCTGACACACACAGTAGTCTGCCTCTTCAGTACTTTAAGTCTGAAAAGTTTGAATATATACTTGAAGCTATAAAAACAGTGCAAACTCTTGATTTGCTCTCCAAAGATGACTATACCATAACACAAGTATGTAGTAAACTAAGGGGTGGGTCTCTGGTATGCTGTGTCCATGCAGGGAGCAGCCTGGATGGGCTAGTATGATACAAACTCATACTCAGTTTTCTAAGCGATAACTTTACTGAGCCCTAAATTAATCCACATTTATCCTGAGACATGGGCACTGCTGGCCCATGCACAATGAGCTCTCCAATTAAAGGTTCCTCACCTGTCAGCAGCCTCCTTTCACTTTCGCAAATTAGTATCACAAAAAGAAAGCATGACACGCTGTGCTAGCTCCTTTCCCCAATCTCTACAGAGGAGACCAGGCTTTGCAAATACTATCAGGTGTTCTCCATCACAGCCATAACGGATATGGTATCAAGAAGCATGAACTCACTTTCAGGGAAGGAGGGCACTGAAAGATGAGATCTTGAACTGCTTTCTCAGCTCCGATTGTGGCATCCTCTTGGCTGTATGACCGACCACAGGATCATCAATCGCCTGTTTTCAGCGAAGGACCCTGTTACTGGGAAGAAAACGTCTCCTCTTCTCAATAGCTGGGGCACAGACAGAAGTAACACACCTTTCTGCCACCCTTCAGAGGCACGAAGCTAGAAGATTTTGCCAACTGCAATAATGCATCAGCTACTGGAAATCTCTGAAGCAGCCAAAGCACCAAAACACCACAGAGAAACAGGGAAACATTGCATTTAAACTTGGGTCCCAACCAAAGTGACACACTTGCATGCTAAGCAAAACAAAAAGCCCCAAAGCCCCTGTAGACCTTGTCCTCTCCAAGCTTAATGAGACCTTCAAAATGTAAAAAACGAGAATAAGCCAACATGATAAATTTTGCAGCAGTAAGCTATATGTAGATAGTTCTCAAAATTAAAGCTATGATTGTCTTAGATGTTAAGAAATAAAATATTAATTACCAGAGTTACAAAATTTTTGCATATGGTTTCAAAGGAACTGGCGTAGGCCATTAGAAACTGCCACTATCCTTTCCCATGAGTTGCCCCATTTCATTTTGGTGGCCTTTCAAGAGCTGCTTTAAGATGGAGGTATCACCATAAGAAGTGACATTATTTGATCAGTATTTACACCTAAATAACTGTTCCAAAGGCTGCTAATTTAGAACATCTCCTCCTCTTCCTGCTCAATCTGTTTAATTAAGTTGTTACATCGCTTCCAAGCTGCCTCCTGAAACAGAAGTTAACACTTCTGATTACAAAAGTCAATCTCAAAAGCAACACCGTTTATTTCTATTTATATATCTCCAATTATTTCCCTAGAATTGTACATCCAAAGTCTAAAAATGTGTATCATTTTTAGGAAGTTAAACTGTCCGAGCCTTTTAATTAATGCCCCCAAAGTCACACCCCTGGCTCATACCCAGCAGTAAGTACTGGCTAAGAAAAAAAGGCATGTTAACTCATGGATACTCAAGAGACCAAGCAAAACCTCCTGCCAACACTAGGGGCTGGATATGGTAAAAAAAACAAAAAAGCCAAAAAGTTTCCTAGCTGAAAGATGTCTATTTCTATTTTGAAATGTAAAAAATGACCTTACACCTTTTAAAAATTAGAAAGTATTTTGAAAATACCAAAATTCCTAATTTGCAGATACAATTGATGCAACATTTTTATTTCAAGGTCAAAAAAAACGTAAAACCAGCAACAATTAAGGACCTAAACGGATTTTGTTAATAACTGCTGTTTGTAAGATGCCCAACAGCAATCTGAACTAGATTATACCTAATTATTTCAAGATCAGCTAAGGTGGAAACTAACGGCATATTCAATATGACTGTTTTAAAGCATGACTTTTGATTTAAGAAAAGCAAACAAACAGAACCTGCAATATAGGTGAATTCATGCTGATGCTGAAAACGCACAAATTACATCTTTCAGCCAGACAGTTTCTTTGGGGGTTTTGTGTCATTTTTTTGTTTTGTTTTGTTTAAAAATAATCTTCTATATATTTTTCTGTTATAACCTGATCTAGCTTTCACTCAAGTCAGACACTCCTACAAACAGAGCCCTCAGAGCCAGGTCAGCCATTTGTTTCTGCATCCCTACAGAAGAAAGTAAGAGTAGCGGTCCTTAACATTTTTTTTCAGTACACCGGGCTGTACCTACGCTCCTTTGAAAAGCTTACAGCTGGTTACTAACATTCAAGAGGAGGACACTCCTCAATGTACAAAAGTGCATTTGCATCCTCTGATTTTTTTGAGATAAACCGTTAAAAATGAACACCGGCCTATCCCTGCTTACATTCCCAACAAAGACATATAGATACTGCCAGTATCAACTGTTTCCAAGTCTTAAATTGAAGCCTTTTGCTATCCAAGTCACACACCAAGTTTGTAACTGGAGACTAAACCCAGTCACTACGTTGGCTACCGTGCTGCCCTCTCCCTTCTTCCTGTGCTGTCATGGTCGGTATTTTATATCAACTTAAAATAGACAGAACCCGTACCCTCTCCATCCTATAGTGAAATGCTTGATTGTGTTTTAGCCTGATGGCTGCTTTAGTTAGCTGATGAATCTTAGCGTGGGGTAGTTGTAAAGCAACATCTGCAGCCACAGAAGAGACTCTGGGATGCTGTCCAGATTTTTTATTAAGTGGATTTGATGTCTTGCAGGCTGGATTCCAGTCTTGTACCATTAAATGAGGCAAAGGGATAAAGAGACAGAGCCCCTCTATCCCATAGAGCACACAGCTTAAAAGATTAAGTAATTTTGTCTCACCCTAGATTTCAATTTTATTCTAATTTAAAAAATTTTTATCTGTAAACACAAATGTGTCTGGTGTGAAAAGCAGTTCTCCTTGGAAGCACAAAGGTGAATAAAAAGGGAGGCTAGATTGGTTGCTGGAGCAAAATACACTCTTAATCTTGCAAAGTGCTGAGACCCATCCACTCAAAGTAAAAGACAAAGCCTCTCAAAATTACTGCAACACTTAGTTGTGCCAAGTGAAGTATGGTGTCCTTACACTGAAAGGCAAAAACCTCCTACCAGATTAAATACTGCGGGACCTGGCACTAAATGAGGATAAACAGGAGGAAAAATTTTAATTTCAAGCTTTTAGAAGGGTATTACAGTAAATGAAATTACGATAACTTACTGTAAATGATTACATTTCAAATCAGAGTTTTAATACATTTGCCTAGTTAGGGTCAAAGAAGCCTAATGAATAAAATCCACTCTGTAAACTAACCATTAAGGGAACGGGAATCAATTTTAGCTGTGCAGAGTTCAGATAGAGCACTGAGGGGGAAAACCAGTTATGTGCAGTGTCATCAACAGAGACAATAGAGATGCGTGGGTGCACAAACTCCTTGGATTCTGCAAAATAAGATTTTCCACATATTTCAGCGTATTTGATATAAAATGCACTTTTCATCTTTAAAACAAACCAGGCTCAAAAGCTGAAGCCTGCAAATTTTTAACATATTTACTTCTGGAGCATTCAGATGGAGCAGCAGCCTTGGCAGGGCTGGCACTGCACACGCATGTGCGTGCCCACACTCCAGCAGTACGAGCACATCCAAATGATGGGCAGAAACGCTCAGGAAAGTTAAGATCACTGGGCTATCGCAGTGAAGAGCAAATATCCTGAATGAGAGCATTCACAGGAGAGTTCAGCATGGCTTTATTTATGCACTTCATGCTTCACGTCAGCTCTCCTTAACTTTTCCAGTCTCTGAGCATAGACAAGACCTTACACAAAACACTTATCTCAGCTTGATCTGTTAATTTAACCTTGTCTCTTGGGCTTTGACAGATGAGCGCTGGCATATCTAGCTCTTGCTGTCTAACACGTTACCCCACGCAGTACTGACGCCTTCTCAACCGCTTTTCTTCCCCGAAGCCATCCACCAGAGGAAACATAACTTCTGTCATCGGTGCTGCAGTTCTCGGCGGGACCTGACCTGGACCAAGGCAGACAGATGACCGAGCAGGCTGAAGCCTTTAACCCCTTTCATTGCAGGAGAGTCAGGGCTCTTAATTCTCACTGATCTGGCTGAAAAGCTAGT
This sequence comes from Fratercula arctica, assembly GCA_947846985.1. Taxonomy (NCBI): domain Eukaryota; kingdom Metazoa; phylum Chordata; class Aves; order Charadriiformes; family Alcidae; genus Fratercula; species Fratercula arctica. The sequence goes on along the minus strand of CANTUZ010000003.1, from coordinate 16,439,763 downwards.
GCTCAGTTTTAACATATAGAGGGTTTGGGTTTGTTTGTTCTGCAGCCAGACAAGCAATATAGTACCAAATGAGGTGTGAATTTACTCATTCATTTCAGTGCATTAGTGTTCAAAGGTGCTTTGGGTCATGGAAACCCTCAAACTCCAAAGCCAATGAAAGTAAATGTTGTGGAGAAAATTATTAAAATGAAGTGTAAACCAGAGCCAGATTTTTGTAAAATCACCTCACATTGCTGGAACAATGCAAAGAAACCTTTAAGTTCCCCAAAAGGGGCAGAACAGGATTCCTCGTGGCAGAACGTGATGTGCTTCCACTCATGCACGGGCAGCAAAACAGCTCCTGTAAGCGCTCAGCCTCCGTGACATCCAGCCTCTGAGCTGTGAGACCCTTCCATGAAGACATGCATTATAGCCATAGTGTCCAAGCCACATCTGACACATGCGGCCCGTCCCCAGAAGCACATGTGGGCACGCACCACCAGCTTTCCCCAAGGCAAGCAGATCAATGTGCGGCCCTTGTTCCCAAGGGACAGCCCTCTGCCACCGCACAAATGAAGCACAGCCCTCAGCAACAGGATGGCAGAAGGTGGCAGGCAGAAATTAGGGCCCAAGAGGGCATGGGACACTTCCCGCTTTACCTAACATAAATGAACCTCTCTACGTCTGAACGACTCCAGGATTTGAAGACAGATGCAGACTCCCTCTTCTCCTCAGCCATACTCTCCCTTCCCCTTCTTACCTCTCCTAAGACACAGATAGAGACTATGTGTGCCCAGGGACCTTACAGCTGGAACACCCAAAGCAGGGAAAAAAGGTTCAAACAATCAAAGAGAAAATATCCATAAGGTAAAGATGACACATGGCCAACTTCATCACATAAATAAGAGCCACAGAGATAGAACAGGTACCTATGTTTTTCTTCTGGCTTTGAAGCATTTGATTTCTGTACCATCCTGGTCTTCAAGAATCAGCCACAAACCAGACTGGAAATTCTGAAATGGATGATGGAGGTTTGCTTCTCCCAAGAGAGCCAGAGTCAAGAGTTTAGCCTGTCTCTGAGCAAACTCAAGAGCGGTTCTTGCAGTTTAGCCTCATAAATATTTCAAATGTCTCATATTCTCCCCTATCTCTTCTTACACTGTAAGTCACAGGACAGATATGCTGGAGCAACAAACAAGTAAAATAATAGCCACCAACACTCTGCATAGCATTCTTTGCATTTTTTAAGGGTAGGAAATAAAATGTTACTTTTCCTCCCAAATATTCACATTCTGTCTTCCACAAGCATAGATTTTGGGACTAATTTTGTGGACGTCATATGAAAGAAAAAGCTATCACCTGAAGTCCAAGCAGAAAATAAATCACAGAATAAGTTCTGCAGCAATGTAGAGCAGGGGGAAAAAAAAAAAAAAAAAAAAAAAAGGATCAGCAATTCTAATCCAGGCAGTGTATGTATATATTGAAGTCAACAAGCTTAAGCAGAATATTCCAACAGCTCCGATTATATCACAGTAATGATAAGCCTATATCCTGCTGTGCAGCCACAGCTTTGTTGGGGTTTTAACTGAGCTCCATCCTATCAGCTTTATTCCCAAAAGTCTTCACAGCGCTTAACAAGCTCTCTTCTTTCATTTAGTGCTATAGTTTCTACATAAACACCTCTTTTAAAGTACTTTGGTTTGAACTGTCAGGCAGAGTGTCACAATGATTTCCAAGTAAGTCTGACACAAACAGCGTAGGTCTCCTGAACTTTTTGCACTGGAGTAATCAACATGTAGCCTTTCAAGTGCAATTACATGCTTCAGGTGTACATCACCTCTATTGAAGATGAGCTTGATCCTTATGGTTATTGTCATTTTCTAATATATTTATAATATATTATATATTTTATATATTTATATATTATATATTATAATCTATTTTCTAATGTATCACCACCACTGGATAAAGTATTTCAGAAACACCAATCCAGAAAGGATGTACTTAGTCCCTAGTAAAAATTACTTCCTTCCCCTCAATCTGACATTTATCCATTACACATACTCTTAATTACACACCACTCAAAGGAAAATAAATAGAAAACAAACAAGAACTCCTCCTGATAACAAAAAGCTTGTGTAAATTCCTGCATCAGTAACTGTAGATCAGTGATCATGTGGTCACTTCCCCTCCAGGGTTACCTTTCCCATTTTCCTTGTGTACCAGTCCTGCTTCTTCAGTCCTGAAGAAGTCCTACCTTCACCAGTCCTACTCTACCTCAGTAGTGTTCTGCAATGGTTTCCACTCTGACCACGTGTGACCAAAAGCACCTGTAAGCGACCTCATTAACATGATTCATACTGAAAAAAAGAATGAGGAAGGGGGCATTTTTCTAGGGTATAACTTGCAGTTTCCTCCTCAGCTATGCAGTGTCTTGCTACCATAAATCTGCACTCATACAGTTCCAGAGGGTTTCTTGCACCTTCTCCACAATTGCTCTGTATTTCAGTTTCAGAGATAGAAAATGGGGATCATTTTTCTCTATCATGCAGCAGTCTTGTAAGACTGGATTAATAATGGAGCTGTGCGGCTGCAGACTTTTCGTGAAGAGAAACTGTCAGCACTTGATATTTATTTCCACACAGCAAAGCGTGTTTTTAGTTGTTTTCTGCCACTACCAGCGAACAGAGAGCTGCTACCTTCTGGCCTTTAACGGGAGACATAAATCCTACTTATAAGTAATTGTGGACGTAAAACTGTAGGAAAGTTGACGGAAGATGATTTGTGCACACAAATTAGGGAGTGATAGAAAAGATGACTCGTCTACACAGTTACAAGGGAAGTTAAAAGGAAGCCTAGTGTGGAACCAGGATTTTCTGACTTCTGTTGTTTCCACCACTAGACCACACTCTACAGTAGAACGAGAAGCAGAGAGGACTATTTCCCCCTCCAAATCAAAAATATCTACATAGAAAAATCTACACAGAATTTATCGAGTCTGCTCTGAACAAATGAAAGTGCTAAACTGACTGGTACAGAATTATTTATGTAAGGAACAAAAATAACTTTTACTACTACTTTCAGTAACTGAAAATGTATATAGCTTCACAAGCTCTTCTACTTTCAGCACTCTCAAAAAACTACTCTGCAGCTTCTGGCTATGTCAGGGTAGCAAGAGCGAGAACACCGCACGTGATTTCTTTGCTGTGACTGGGAACTTGCCTGGGATAGAAAAAAAAGTTAAACTCCCCAGCTCCATGTGTACAAAACCAACTTCCCAGGTTCAAAGAAAGAGAGAAAATCATGCTTTGATACAATAATCAGCTCCAAAAGCCCAAATTGTAAATAAGTTCTTATCCTCCTGTAACTGTATAAACGTACCAAGCGGTAAGAGCATATAAGCACTCTTCTTTTGTATGCTGCATTATTCCCCCTTTCCACATCAACCATCCGGGAACTGGCATGGGACACCAATATGGAAAACCACTTACACAGACACCAGGAAGAAAATACAACACAGTGACAATATAAGGATGCATCAGGTTGACGAGATCAGGACGTCAATTTGAACTGAGTGAAATTACATTGAGGAAGGCCAGACACATACTGCAGTTTTATTTACAAAGCTATAAATCTTCCTTTGAATACAAAACGTTATAAAAGAACTCCTTCCAAACGCACTCAGAATTTTTTTTAACATCGTATGATATTAATGGCCAGACTTTTTCTACCTGTGTCTTAAAGATAGAAATATTTAAATAATGCAGTTTGTTTTCATTCAGCACAAAAAGAATCCTGGTACACTTTGAATTTAGATTTCTTCTTTAACAGTATGGTTGTTACTATCGCAGTCACTCAAAGAGAGGTGAAATCATAATCAGCGTTCACCAAGAGATGATGTAACCTCCCTTTTAAAATAGCTTCTGAAAGAATTGTGACTATTATGAATTATGAGAGTGAAACATTAAGATCTGTGTTTGAGCAAAGCCTCATTTCGGTTTTATTCCCATTGGTGATGGGTGAGCAGACAGTAGCAGAGCCAGTGCCTGTCCTGCCCTGTGACCTCTACTGCTGGCTTCAGAGTTCAGACGTGGAGATGCAAGTAGCGATGGATTACTTCTCCCTTAACACAAACAGAGGCACAACAACATTTTCGATAATCGAGGCTTGCTCAGGACAGCTTTTGTGACACTAAAACCACTTCAGTTAGGGAAGCTACTCTGAACTGGAATGGTTGTTCGGGTACAATCAGAAATATAAACACACTTTATTTTGCTACAGAAGTGCTTAAACTGGCTGTTCAGATATTTCCATGAAAATGTCCCTAGATCATATTCTTCTGCACTGCTGCCTCCTGTCTATAAGGGAAGAATAGGTGCTGTATGCCATGGATTGCCACAGCACAGTAAAACAGTGGAGCTGCTGCATATAAATGAGGTCCAACTAAACGTGTGTGCATATTGCTTGTTCAGCAAAATCAAGTCTGAAAGCTCGTGACACAGTAAGTTCCCATTTTAAAGTGGGCACATTTTCATAAGAATTTTATGTGACCTGGGTCAGCAAACATCTGTCTGAATAAAACACAAAAATCTGATTACAGCTGAAAGGAATTGTATTCAGTAGGAGAATAAAGGCCTGGGGCTTACTACAATGTTGAGCATTTCAGTAACATTGAATATTCACTATTTCAAAGCAACTTAATTTACCAGCAAGATTGCTTGAGGTTGTAAGGAAAGCAAGATTTCTGGCCCTGCTCAGCCCACATGCCGTACAGCACATCTGGGAGTCTCCCAGAGTAACCAAGGGTGGACAAGGTTTGTCCCTTTCTAGTGACAGCCACACCTTCTGCTATTCATCAGCAGCATCCAGGCTCCTCTAAGATAGTTCAACAACTTCCATTGATTTTATATATGTATATTGCATCTTGAACTATAGATTTGTACACACTATGCACAGCTGACAGACTTCTCTGTCTCATGTTACCAGCTTCCAGAAATATCTCCCCACCGATTTTAACTTCTCCTTTGCTCTGGGGGATGTTCAGTATAAGAAGAAGTTAAGACTCCAACATTAAAACCCATGCTAACTATGATGACATGGGCAGAAGTACAAGAAGGCTCCATGGCTGTTCTCCGAAATAATTATTTTTGCTTCACACCCAGGCTGCTTGTATTCAGGTCACTGTTTTTGCATTTTCACACCCAGCAGGATCTGCTTGGTATACCCCGTGCAGGCAGACCAGAAGACATTCAAATGAGGAGAAAAGCCTCACTGCCCCTGCTTCCTTGTCCGCTCAGTTCACCTCACCTTCCCGCTAGTCCTGCCCAACCCTGAGCAATGCTGAAATGCAACAAGCAAATATTCCATGTAAAAAGCTACAAAGGCCAACCATTTTTAAAGGCTTCCTAGGGCAGCAAAGAAACTAACCCCAAGGGAGAAGACCTGAGGCAAACCTAACCAAATTTTCTCCGAGCCCACCTGTGGCACAGCACAGAGGAGGAGGAGAGCAGAAAACCTGCTCTGTGAGGCTAACGAGGCAGCAGGCTGCTGCTTCTCTGGGCCTTAATGGAGTTTTGTCAACAGTAAGAGATACTGCCAGGTCTCACAATGAGGTGGACATAAACAAGTTAAGGTAAATTGCAGTCTTCCTATGGTCAAGAGTAGCTATATAGCTCAAGATTATTTTCTTTTTTTAAATTACAGTTTGTTGACTTTATCATTAATTGCAAACCAAGCAAGCACCCTCCTTTTAACAGCTGTTGCTAAAAGAAGTGTTATTTTTCCCCCTACAGTACATGCTCTACTTCCCTAAGAATAAATTTGTCTGAAACAAATTTATGAAGTCAGCACTTTTTTTTTTTTTCTAGGAGGAAGCAGACTTTGTGCACTGTAAATAGTTTATTAGGGTCCACTCCAGACAACAAGACTGAATCTATAGGCAAAAAATTTCCATATTCCTGTTTCCTGGTACAGCAATCAGAGAGGAGATGAGGGACTGCTGTGCCGGCTGCAGTGGTACTACATCGACATTAGCCACGTTACCAGCAGTACTGAAGTTACCGATGATGGATGAGGTGAACACCAAGCACCAGGACCAGGTAACCCACAAGTAACTGCCATCTTCCCTTGGGATACAGCCTCTCCTGAGGCAGCCGGAGCGGGAGGCATCGACAGCAACAGATGGGGAGCAGAGAAACAGAGAAATGTATCTAGCAGCTCCTTGCTCTAAAAATACACTCACACAAAGGGCCGCGTGGAAGCACAAACTGAAACAAACCTGTAGTTCCAGGCAGAGGGAAAGTGGTCAGGCTGCCAGCAGCTTTTGCCCTTGCAGATTCTCCAATGTCTAATAAAAGGCAGTTACTGGCTTTTTACCTGCAGCCACAGGGCCTGACCAAGACTCCTCTCTACTATCCAGAGGCCCTTTGTCACAAAATCCATGGAAATAATAGCTGGAGGTTTCCACCCCCATAAGCTTGGGTTGAAATTGTCTGCTGAAACTTTCTGATGCAACGCTGAATGCTGCTGGCCAGACAGAAAATTCAGACACGTTTTAACATCACACGAGAACTTTTTCCTTATGAAGCAAAGCTAAAAATAAGGGAGAAGCCCAAGGTTCAAAAACCAACAAGAAAACGAACTAACTTGTCCTAACCACTGACAGCACGGCCCCATCAAACACAACAGTGTTGTATGCCCAGAGGAAAGGGCTGTCCCAGCTCTCCAGAAAAGGGGCAGCAGCGTTGGTGTGGAGGTACGAAAGGCTGTGACAAGGCCCACAGGTAGCAGACGATGTGTCGGGGGCAGTCCCCTCGCACCATCATTTACTAAGCTCTCTGGTAGGACCATATTCCAGCACTCCCCTCTTGCACAGCTGCTGGCTTTCTGCTGGCAGGGCGTTCACCCCAGAAAAGAAGAAAGAGAAGTGTGGGGGCAGAAAAGAGGAGCTGCCTTTTTTTATACCCTCTCTGCTGGACAGTCTTGCAGCCACAGACTAAAGAAGGCATCATGTCTCAAGCACTAGATGTTTACAGTTCTAGCACTATGGGTGATCGTGCACTTTCTCAATCCTCTGTCAAAAAATCCCTCGATTACATCAGCCACTATGAGAATTCAGGGTGTTAAGATTATTCTTGGTCATCTTTCGGTTCAGAACAACAACAACAAAAAATTAAAAAAATCCTATTTACTACATGAAAAAAGGAATCCATGAGAAAGAAAATTCCTTTACTGTTTTAAGATTGCCTGTGCCTTGGTATTCTGAAAGGGTATGCAGATACTGGAGCTCACAGCATCCATCTCATTGGAGGAAAGGAAACTATTTTAGCAAGAAAACGAAAAACCAAAACCTACAACCCCAAATTGCCTTTTCTACATGCACAAATCCCAATAAAAGGGAGTGAAAACACTATCACCATAGGTGTTTTAAAAAAGGATCTTTTAAAAAGTGCTAACAGTAAACAGACACCATCCCGAATATGCCTCAAAACCTACTAACACTGTGCTAGATTCTTTTGCTTTTTGTGCTATGAGAGGAAGTGGTGAAAAAATGGGTCAGGACTTTTCCATTCTTAAAATTATCTTACATGTCAAAGATAAAGGAATGCAAGGGGAAGTTTTATGAATATTCACTCGCTCAACTTAAGAGCACTTATTCCAAGTACTCTATCCAGTTAAGATCTGCACTTGAAGAGAAAAAGGAGTTCAAAAATCTTGTTCTCTTTAAGTTTTTCACAGCTTTATAAACTATTGCTCAGGCTACCTACAGCAGGAGACAAACCACTAAATCAGTTTCCCAAGAGACAGTAGGTAGAACCAGAAGAAAAATCCAGCCAAGCAGTTAAGAGCACCCAGACTCACCCATCTACCAACATGGCCAGAGCTATAATCATGTCAGGTGTCACCAGGAGCTGTCAAGGTTAAGTCCTCTGCTAATAAACCACAGATAAATCAGCAACAGGTTGGTTTGGAAATTTACAGGCTGCTGAGTTAGATCTTTGCTGGAAAAGAGAATTAAGCTGTTTTGACAGCTCTTTTCTGTTCTTTTAAGTCTCCTCGTATGTACTGCCATAAGCAAAGGGATTCAGAGTTTACTTAATGAGCAGTCACTGAAAGTAAACGAAGTTCACAGCACACGCCGAGTGGCAGTGTACAATGTGCTGCCAACTGTATTCAATGGTCCAGATTCTCCAATTACTTAATTTAATATGGCTTTTGATATTAACAGTACAGGCTATGCAAATACTCTTCCCAAGTACAGCTGGGAGCGGAAAGTCAGTTTATGATACTGGATTTTAAAGTACAGGCATCAGCACATTAGAAGAAAGTTCAAGACAGCTACCATCTTAAGAGCATCAGGCAGCAACATATCTAATGGAAAGCCCAGAGCTGACTTAGGGAATGTCTTTGGTCTGCTTGGCCTTAAAGAAAGGTGACAGGGCTTGTCCCAACAGGTGGAGATAAATATATGCTTCCAGCAAAGCTGCACACCCATCAAAACTCGTATCTCCCACCGCAACAGCCAATGCCACCCATCCAGCAGCCCCAGACAGCTCTGACCCATCAGACAGCAGCAAAGAAGCAAACATTACTTTGTGGATAAAGAAAGAAGAGGCGGTGAACATGGAGGATGAGTAGTCATTACAGGTCCTTGTGGAGATGGCATCAAGGAAATGAGTGGTAGTAACGCAGGCCATGGTAATATGGGAGTCAAAACTGATGTGATATGATAAAGTCTTAAAATGCCTCTATTTGTTTAAATTCAGTTGACCCTGGAATTAGCAATTATTTTGTCCTTGTGATGTTTGGTCAGCATCAAAGTCATTTTTCAAAACAGATCTATTAGAAAAGAAAGATCAGATCTGCTAGTGCGCTGTTAGGCTCTGATGCAGCAGCTCACCCAAAACAAAGCCCACAGAATGACTGCAGGAGACTGAGCGTGCACATGAAAAAAAAACCGAAACCAGTTTGTGCTAAAATAAATACACAGAGCCACAGAGATCTCAGTTCAGCAGCTGCAGACAGTTAAGCAGCTGCAGATCCTGGCCACAGCTTTGGAGTAATCCGCAAGAAAGTCTCCTTAAATAATAATAAAATAGAAATAAAAAAGAACCACCAATAACGACTTTCCACTACAAAGAGAAGCTCAACAGGCAAACGAGAATGACTTCTGCACTGCTCATCTTCACAGGCAGCTGGAAACGATAGTTCAGGAGGGCCCGCACTTCTGATTCATCTCAAAAGCTTGTGCGCTTGGAAGCCCTACAGTGACAGCACAGGGCACTGACTCAGGATCCGGGTGATTTAGCTGAAGCACTTTAAGATGCTCTTGCCCGCAGCTGTGGCTCATCGCACCCCCCTGGCAGGTTTTCCTCCCCTCTGGATCAGGGTGGGAGGTGCGTACGCTCCTCAGCTGCTGCAGTTCACACTCACGGTACAAATCGGAACTGGAATTGGTGGCAGTTGGCATTAACCCACCAGGCGGCTGGACTGTCATCCTGCCATTGTGTCAGGGTGGAGGGAAGCAGAGGAAGCTTAATGCTAAGGGACAGTGACATCTCAGCCCCAGTCTTGAATCCAGAAAGCCTCATGAGTCAGAGCCTTAGACAACAGCAATGTTAGTTATGTTTCTGCTAATTTTAGCTCATGCTTAACCCACAGTTCCCAAGTCCCTTTCCAGGTGCCAACAGCCACAACTACCCTATACCTCAAGTGCCAAAACATACAGCTTCCCAGCTGCGAGGCTCTGATGCACTTACATAAACTCTGTTCTGCAGAAAGACATTTTTCAAAGACAACCAGAGGAAGAAAACAAGGACAGCTTTATTTACCCTACTGCTGTGTGCCTATCTTAAAATAAGGAACAAAAGTTCAGCTGCACAGCTCCTGAGTTTCAGAGTCCACTCCGGGGCGTGCAGAAGAGGCTTGGTGCAGAGGGCGGCTCGGGAGCGTCCCACAGCAAGGCAGCAAACAGCACGCCAGGCCCAGCTTCTACTCTGAGGAGTAAAAGGAAAGAGAGGGGCAAGGGAAACAAACACACACTTCACACACTCAGAGTAAACTGGGAAAGCTTTTAGAAGTAAACAAACAACCCCCCCACTCCACCCCCGTATTCTCAGAAAGCCACCCAAGCAGAATGCTTTTACTACGGTAACTGAAGGGTTTGTTTTATAAGAAGAGTTTCCTCAGATTTAGTCAACCTTATCGGCCTCCTCCTCCTCTCCTTATTCACACTAAGCTGTGAAAGGGACTTCGGCTCTCTCTGACTAATTAAAAACTAATTGCAGTAACAGACTTGCACTATACAGCCTGAGCAGCCTGAGAGACTGAAGCCTCAGTTCAGATGAGGCCTACACAATGTTGTAATATTTCATTTTATTTAATCTCATAACACAAAGAGCTGAAAAGAGTATTCAGAGGGATCCAGTCCTGAAAAAAATGATAATCTTTATTGCAGCTCAAGTCCACTGGGTTCAAAGGGACAGTACATGTACTTTACTGTATGCATGGAACACAGCGCCTGCAGGAACAGAGCCAGGTTTTATTTATTTGTAAAGCTCTGCAAGGAAGTTACACACACACACAGAGATGCTCTCTCAAAAAAATAAAGCTGTGTTACAATGTAAGTTAGTGTATTTTATTTATTCAAGGAGACATCCTCATCCCTTTAAGTGAATGAATGACAGACCATTAGGATGGAATTGTCTACAACTTGGATATAACCTAATATTTTCTGCTTTACACAGTTTACTGTCCTAGCAGTAACAAAAATAATTATGTCAAAGAATTGCTGGAAAGAATTCTGTCTCTCAAAGATGAATAAAACTCAGAACAAGTATTTATGACAAACCCAAATCTTTCTACCTTATGGATACTAAACTTCATGCCTAGTTCTACCAATGAGGTCTTTTAGAAACTGGACACAGATTTTCAAATACTCTCAAAGAGCTGCTGCAAATAGAAAGTGGAGTATGCAGCACTGATGAGCTGAAAAACTCAGCAGCAAGAAAGATTTCGTGTACACCCGTACCTCTCATATTGAGATCTCTTCACTGCACAATATGCAACCAACAATTTTTATGAGAAATCCCAAACTTGTGGTCCATGGAACAGACATAAGGCTATAAAAGGGGCCATGAGGCTAAATTGGTAAAGTAGGGAAGGAACACAGCTGGTGTTAAGGAGTCAGGATTGGCAGACAACTCCTGACAAAAGTCAGACAGATAGCCAAAAGGAGCAGATCTACATGTTTGAAATCAACGATTTTCTTTGAGAAGAGAGATGTAAGGTGGCAGAGGAGAACTGCTTTTGTGTGTGGACAGTAAGTGTGTTTTAATTGACTACAGGAAGAAAGGGACAAGACTGACCTGTAAGGCAGCTGGTGGTGATTATGTGGAAAGAAAGAATAAGTTTGACACATAACTTAAGCCCTCAAAAAGTCCCCAGTCAAAACTGGAAATGAATGGAGAAGAAAACGCAGAACTGTATTTGCAAATGGGGATTATTGGGTGTGGAATCACTCAATGAAGAGTGTAAGGACAGAGTCTAATTTAATTGAGAAGGAGAAAAGCTAAAAAGCAGGAGAAATTGCATGATGCTTTCCTTGCACAAGCTTGGTTACAGTTATAGCTACATGGTTAACACAGAAATGCAAATCCGATCAAAACCTTGGAAGAGCAAGCCTGTGCACAAAAAGCATGGTTCACAGCAAAACTAACTCAAGAGATCCTGAATTTGCCTGTAACTGTATCTCTTTTTGTCACATGTTTCAATGCGATCATCCTTAATAATTAAAAGCACTTAGGTGCTCACAAAATCCCCTCCTAACAACAATGCCAGGAAATTAACTGAGCAATTTAACAGCCTGACCCTGCAGCAGCAACCCCCAAGGATTTCCACAGAAACCAGTTAACTCCAGTTCTTTGGGTGGCCTTTAGCACTGAGAAGTTTGCTGGAAAGCAGCGACCAGAAGGCAAGCAGACTGGTGTGAACCGTGGAATCTCAAAAAGCTGATTTTTCTCCCATGCACAGTGCATGCCAAATCTTAAAATTCCTGCAGCATCCAGTTATGAAACTACAATAGAAGAGAAAAACAGATGGCTAAAGCCTTTGGGGGGGGGGGGGGGGGGGGAGAGATTAAGCATTACTTCATTTCCAAAAGAGAAAGATGTATATTTGAAAATACAGGACTTACTTCAGACCATACGTAGTTGATACAAAAATAGGGAACTTGCCTCATGGAAATGAAGCCTGCCTTCAGCTAAGGCAGTGTACAATCAAAGTCTAACCCTTTTAGAACATCATGGGTTGTTGTATCTTTAAGTGGGATTTAAAAGCGAGGCAATTCATATAGGACATGACAGGTATTCCAAACTTTGTAAAACATAACATATTTCTTTAAAGAAACTGATGAATGGCAAATCCTGTAGGAAAGGCTCCAAAAGCAGTTAAGTTTTTAAGCAGTTAGGACCTACACTGTGGTAAGCAGCTTTCTTGCTCATAAAAGCATCTAGTGGACAATGACATATGAGGAACTTGGCAACCTCAGTTCTCTAAGTTAGGCCATCCTCTGTGGAAACCAGTTAATACTACACTTGAAGCCTCTATTGAATCCTTGACTTGTGAGGTATCACACAAAAATAAAGAAACATAAAAGCCATCCCAGAGACTCATGTGTTCAGCATTAGATGCTTCAGCAGCTCTGTAAAACAGGCATCACAGCTTCACGTCCAAGCACTGGAACCGATCTCTGGTTCAAAGGAGTATTTTCCTCCTGAGAGGCTCCCCTGCTGAGTCTGTGCCTCAGACAAGCCTTGACTCCATCACCTGAAGAGAGCCCTCCAGCAGCCGGGAAGCCCCAGAGTGCATAAGAGGTGCATGCCGGGCTAGCAGGATTGACATGGGATCAACAGGAGACCTGGGCTTCTCCAAACCAGCAGCTGGCATTGGCAGGAAACCCAAAGGCATCTCAAACAGCACCAGACACCAGTGTTCGGGCAACTGAACTGGGTCCCTAGCACAAGTTGCAGCACTACACCTGCCAGCGATGGCCAGGCAATCCTATCCCACACAGCCACAGCCTGCTCCACCAGCACAGAGCAGCAAACACAACTTCTTTTGTAGAAGTCTAAGCAAAATGCACGAGACTGATTTCTGGTTTTGTTCAATGGCTCTGCACTAAGCAGAAGGACTAAATTAACTCTGTCCTACCACACACAGTCCTTCCAGGCCAGGGCTGCACCTCACTGGTGAGGCCAGGTGGAAAATCCTGTGCTTATTCCAAGGGTAAGTGGAGGATGACACACTCCAGCACTGCCAAGCAAGCACCTTTCAAAAAAAACCCCAAGTGCTTATATGATTAATGCAAAGCATTACATTTTCACAGTAGCTGGAGTCATGAAGCCATATTAAAGACCAAGGCTAAAATTTATTTATTTATTTTTAATGAAAGGTTCTAAATTAACTAACTGCTCAATTTTTCAAAGGTACCGAGCAGCCACGATAATTAGGTCTGGGTCAGCAGGAGCAGTCAGAATGCCACAGAAGCAGCTCAGCCCTGTTAATTACCTGAAAATTAGGTTTTTCTAATGGAACAGTGACAACACTGGACACTCCATCACAACCTGTCCCCCCCAAAAGCACCACCAACGAAAAGCAATCACCTGAGAGTGGCTGTCTTTAATCATTAGCAGGGACAAGAATCAGAAATTAGAGAGAGCAGAAAAAGCAAGCAAAGGGAGTTTCAGCCTGTGCTGGAGAAATGGTGCTGTATCTAGAGATAGTAATTTTAAAGAGTGAAGCAGCAACACCAGAGTGGCAGCGACTTCCCATGCAGCCAACGTAACACCAGAAACAAGAGCAAGAGCTATTTTGAACACTAAGTTAAAAAAAAAAATTAATCCAAATCAGTACAAGTTCAGAGGAGACAAAAAGTATTAAAGCCAACCAGAAACAGACACAACGTTGCAAACCGCACCCGATCAGCTACAAAAATATTCTAACACACAAGTAATTTTCTGAAGAGTCAGACAAATGGAAACGTTCACAGACAGGCCTGCAGCCTGTTTTGGTCATGCACAATCCTTGCTCACAGACACATCTCAGTTCAAGTGTGTTTATGACTGCATTGTCATTTATTTTAAAATATGAATGGAGCATTCTTTTCCTCCAGAAACACTGCATTGTTAAAACGCCAGTACATTAAAATAACTTACTGCTTACTATGTTTCAGTCAAAAAACCTACAGACTACAGCACTGACACTTAATATATATTAAGTGCTTTCAGCAAGAACAGCATATGGAGTTGATTTCTGCTGTTTTATTCTCACATGGGCCAAACTCAGAGACACGCTATAGAAATAGAGGAAGCAGTAATGCTGTCAGCACGTGCAAAACTATCTTCTCCAAAGTTAAGGAAGGACTTAGTTGAAGGTTCTCATAATACATAAATATTTACCCTTTTGTTTCATATAGCAGTTCCACTTACAGCAGAAATATTGTATTTTAGCTTGCATGCTTAAAGAACATTTTTGTTAAGGTTCTCCAAACAAGAGGAAGTAGGATAGAAAAGCCAACAATCAAATGACTGTGAGTGATGTTTTTCCCTATTGTTATTTTTCCTAGAATTCATCCATATTTCACCACCATACTGTTGCTTTGTCATAACCAACACAAGCACATGCTCTTGCATGTATTTAAATCCAAGAACGTAAAATGAAGATTCAGAAAGACAACTATCTTTAAGAAATTAGTTGCACATCTGAGGTTTTGAAAGGCTGTTTCACTGTATCACGCACAGGCATTTTGCTAGGTGGGCGCTCTAGTTTATGATTAAACAATAACCTAATTGTTTCTAAAATAACAAGATGGTTCACAAGAGAACTTTTGTGTGTGACTTTTTCTTAAATCAAGTGAAAGTTAGCTGCAATTTGAACGTTCCACTGCAGCATTATCATTCTTTAGTGCTGAAGCATTCTGCAAGTTCTGAAGCAAGGACTGAATCAAAGTGAAAATGAAAGCCAAAACAGGCTAGTTTATGCAAACAAAACATAAAAAGTGATAACACAACTGCTGAAATAGACCTGATAAGCCAACGTTACTGTGGAAAACTCTTTGGCCTGAACTAGATCCCATGAGATAATCACAACAGCCTCTTTCAGTGTTTAAAATGGTTTTATATGTAGTTTATTCTGCGAAAGCAAGTTCAACTTCTAAAATTATTCTCTTTCTTAATAATCTTTCAAAACATTTTAGGCAAGAAGATAACTTGTTTAAAAAAAAGTTTTAACCTGACTGTGTTCCTTTAAGACAGCAGCGAGCAGCCTTCCAGCGTATTTGACAGAGATTTCCAACTCCAAGAGATAGAATTTAAATTTGTAGAGGCAATTACTCATAACCAGTGAAAGCAGCCAACGCAAGTGCCAAACTTGCCAACAAGAAGGAAGGCCAAGTATTAGAAAAGAGGCCGCAGTTTATTACAAGGCAATTTGAACATCTCAGTCCACGAGGTCTGGAAAGTACTTTCTCTGTCCCCTGACGCTACAGGCTCACACTAATGTAAGGAATTATGACAGTAAGGTCAATATTCCAAACATATAAAACAGCACTTAAGTATTTGTCTAATGGAGATCTTTGCTTGACTATTTAAAAGTAGCTTCTAGTCTTCCCTAGCAGATTTACTTAAGCTCATTTTGAACAGGAAGGAAGATGGGCCAGCCCCATACATTAACTGTTAATTGCTGCCTAGTCAGCTCCAAAGCCATCCAACTGGACCACCACTGCACAAAATTCTTGTCTGATGAAACAAATACCTTAAGACAACTCCCAAGGATCTGCCAGTAAAAGATGGAAAGGAAGAAGGAGAGACAACACATCTTCAGGTAAAAAAAAAGTCAAAATCAAAATGGGTATCCACCCACCACCACTGATTAAAACACCACCATCTTCAGGACTGATCTCAAATGCCTCAGTCAGCTATCAACAGCGTTAGCAGGTAACATTCAGCATCAAGAGTTGAGTTAGAAGTTGGAGAACATATCTTGGGAAATATTAAAAAAAAAAAAAAAAAAAAAACCACAACCAAAACCATGCCACTAAATCACAGATGCCAAGCTAATAAATGCACCATCCTCTGCATGATAACAACAACCAGCTAAGAAATCAGAGTACGGAACAAAATCAACAGGTCCAAGATAAGTACGCAGCAAAGTGCTCATCAAGAAAAACAAGCAGCCCATGCAGCTGTCTCTGCAACGGGCAGGCAAGCGAAAGCGAGGGGAGGCAATACCAGTGTACACACACCAAATAAGACAAAATGAGCAATAACCTTCTTATTTCAGCACCAGCAACCTACTCCACCATTTGTGCAGCAACATGAGACACTTCTTACCATTTTTTGGTGCACTCCACCATCAGCTCCTGGTAAGAGGCCACAAACTGGAACTTGGATGCATGTTTCCCAACACGCTGCAGTCTTTTCCAAACTGAAGCCATGATGGCGAGAAAATACCAGTCCTCTTACACAGCAGTAACTGCAAATACCAACGTAGGTTCAAGAGTGTGTGTGCTCAATACTAGCAGATTTATATACAAACTCTGTAAAAGCAGCGCACGAGGAACTTGATGGGATGTCTACAATTCATATTCTGCCTCTCCGTTCTTCAGTGTAAATCCCAGTCTAGCTGAATGGCTCATCACTGTCCAGGAGCAGCATGCAATAGGAGCAGACAGGTAATTGAAAGGAAGTTCTCTCACGGAATAATCATTCCTCACACAGTAGATGATGTGGAGACTGCAGGACTGGATGACAAATAAGACAGGGGGAGAAAGCATTGGTTAATGTACTCCATACTACAGTGCTGCAATTGCACGTGATCTTGTACCTTTCAGACAACTACAATGAACCACAAAAACATACCCCTTTCCTGTTGTCATCCTGCCCCCCCCCCCCCCCCAATTAAATAAATAAATAAGAATGCTGCAGCAATTTCAGGAATGCAAACCACGAGTCTGTTTGGAAACATATCAACATGTCCTTTTATCAGCACCATCGTAATTGGCAACAACAACAAAAAAAAGAGCAGGTCAGGGCCATACCGAATCCTTACGAAGCATCTCTGGGAAGCAATGCAAAGTGGCTGAGGTGCTGCCAATATGCACCCAGAGGGAGGGACACGGGGAGATGAAGACAAGTTCTTTGTCTTCATGACAAAAGGTGTAACAGTTGTTTCCTCTCTCTCTCACACACACACACACCTCCCGCTCCCATTTCTCTTTCCAAGGAGGAGGAACAGCCAAGAAGCCGGCAAGGGAGTGTTACTACTTAAATGCCTGTGCCAGGGTGAGGAGGAGGAGGAGGATGAAAGAGGAAGGGGCATTTCCTGAGCCCTGGCTGCCCAGGATTCCCCATCCTCCTCCTTGAAATGGAAATGCCCCGCCATCCTGAACCGAGAAACGCTCACCGGGGAGGTGAGAAGGGAGAGGAGAAACCCAGATGGGTCTTCTCCCTCCGCAGGAAAGCGGCATCTCTGCGGGGCGCGGAGAAAAAACCCCTTCTCATTAGGAATACGGGGAAGCAGAAGGCGACAAGAAGGCAGGGTAGGATGGCATTAAAGCTGGCAAAGGAGGCAACCCGGGGTGCAGGGATGCCCCGCTGGAAGGGGCCCTCCCCAGGGAGCCCCAGGGCGAGGAGCGCCCCGCTCCGCCCCACCGGCCCCTGTCACCTCAGCGCCCAGCCCGCCGGTGCAGATACCCCCCGCCGCCCCACAGCCTTTAGGACCTTAAAAATTAACATGCCAACAGCGGGAAGCGGGAGATGAGACGCGGGGCAGCTCCCTCCGCCCCTCGGCACTCACCTCACGGGCGATCCCCGGCACCAGACAGCAAGGCGAGAGGCAGGGCTGCCGCTGCCCATTACTGCGGCAGCGCCCTGCGGCTATCGTCCCCCGCCTCCTCCTCCTCCTGTAGCCTCATGGCCAGCACCGGGCACACGCCGCTTGCCCTCACCGAGCCGAGCAACCCGCCCGGGTCCTACCGCGCCTCACGCCGCCACCATCGCCCTCCTGCCGGCGCTGCGCCTCGCCTCAGCCCGGCCCGCCACTCCTCCCGCCCCCGGCCCCCGCCGCCCCATTGGCCCCGCCGCGTGCCCACCGTAGTCCATTGGATGTCGCTCCCTGTCAATCACCTGCGGCCGACAGGGGCGATCCTCGCGCAGCGGGGAGAGGGAGGTAGTGAGGGAAGACGGAGCTCGCAGGCCCTCTTCTCCCGCCCCCAACGCAAACCTTTTTCCGATTGGCCTCGGCGCCCGAGGAGGCGGGGTTCCTTGCAAGGAGAAGCTTATTCGATAGGCGAGCGCGGCTGCCCGTCAGCACAAAGGCGTCTGGCGGTTGGCGGCGGCGCTTCCGAAAGCCGCGGGCAGGGGCGCGGCCTTGCGGCGGCGGACAGCGGCCCCCGGGACCCGCCGCCGTACGGGGTGAGCAGCGGGCCGGGGTGGCAGCCCCGGTCGCTGCCTGTCGGGGGTGCGCGGGGCGGCGGGAGGGAGGGAGGGAGGGAGGGATGGGGACCGTGAGGGCGGCGGGGCACGGCCCGACCCTGCCGTGAGGAGGGGGTCGGCCCAGCGCCAAGGCTGTCCCCCTCCTGCAGGGCCGGCCCTCGCCCCGGAGGCGGCGGCGAGTTCGATGTAAATTAAACGGGGAATTCAGTAGCGCGGGCAGGCCGTGATGCCGATTTCACTTGGAAGCGGAGAGGAGTGGCGTCCCGCAGGGGTCGGCACTGGGACCGGCGCTGTTCCACATCTTTACCGGCGGCGTGGGTGTTGGGATCGAGCGCACCCTCAGCAAGTTTGCCGACACCACCAAGGCTGAGTGGCGCTGGAGGAAGGGGTGTCATCCAGAGGGACCTGGACAGGCTGGAGAGGTGGGCCCGTGCGAACCTCATGAAGTTCAACACGGCCAAGTGCAAGGTCCTGCACCTGGGTCAGGGCAATGCCAAGCACAAATCCAGGCTGAGTGGAGAATCGATTGAGAACAGCCCCGAGGAGAAGGAATGTGCGCTCACAGCCCAGAAAGCCAACCCCATCCTGGGCTGCATCCCCAGCAGCGTGGCCAGCAGGGCGAGGGAGGGGATTCTGCCCCTCTGCTCCGCTCTGGGGAGACCCCCCTGCAGGGCTGCCTCCAGCTCTGGGGCCACCAACAGCAGAAGGACATGGACCTGTTGCAGCAGGTCCAGAGGAGGCCACCAACTGGAGCCCCTCTGCTGTGAGGACAGGCTGAGAGAGTTGGGGGTGTTCATCCTGGAGAAGAGAAGGCTCCGGGGAGACCTTAGAGCCCCTTCCAGTCCCTAAAGGGCTCCAGGAAAGATGGGGAGGGACTTTTTACAACGGCACATATTGACAGGACAAGGGGTAATGGCTTCAAACTGGAAGATGGTAGATTTATATGAGACATTAGGAGGAAATTCTTGACTGTGAGGGTGGTGAGACACTGGCCCAGGTTGCCCAGAGCAGCTGTGGCTGCCCCATCCCTGGAGGTGTTCAAGGCCAGGCTGGATGGGGCTTTGAGCAACCTGGTCTGGTGGGAGGTGTCCCTGGCAGGGGGGTGGGAACTAGGTGATCTGTAAGGTCCTTTCCAACCCAAATCATTCTGTGATTCTGTGATGACATGCTCCGCAAATGTCACCCTGATGCTGGGGCCGGGGTGTCCCACAGAGTTTTGTGTCAAAGCGTTGGGAGGGAGCAGTGAGGTGGGGTCGGCACAGGGATCCCCTATGAGGGGTCAGCAGCCAAGTGTAAGCCGAGCGTAAGCCCTCAGTTCTGATGTCAATCTAACATGAAAGGAGGGGTTTATTCCAGTTCAGAGAGACAACGCCATGTGGCTTGCTGCCCGCTCACCTGCTGAAACCTCTCCTTGTGCCTGGGCAGGTGTCTCAAGGCTTCCATCCCAAAGCACTGTTTGCAATAAGTGGGTTCCATCCAAAGACAGGATAATGTGGCTGTGTCAGAAGCTGTGGGAGCTAATCCTAAACCTACCAGCCAGCTAAGTAAGAAACTAAGCCAGCTATCAAGTGGAAGCACTGGGACATACGAAAGGTGACGCAGGCAGCAGAGGTCTGAGGAGCAGCTGTGAAATTGAAGCTTTGCAGTCCTCCTCCATGTTCTTTCCCATGACAAACTAAATGGAGTCCAAGCCTGATCCAGGGACTGGGAAGCTCCTTATCCCAGCCTTTTCCTCCTTTTCCCTAAGCTGCCTCTCTGTGTGCTGGCATATCGCAGAGGCTGCCGGCATTCAGTACATGGAGAGAAGGAATGGCTCAGTGCAGAGCCACGGGTCTAAGCTGAACTGAGTTACTTTGGAGAGGGCAAATATGTGGGCCATTAAAAAGGTCAGCCCTTTGCTTATAATGTGTTAGTCTTCATTCCTCTGCCTTCTCTCCAGCCAGATTTACTTACCCGAGCTGCCAGAGGGTATGCATTTTCTACCTATTTGGAGCTGTCTTGGAAGAGACAGTGATTTTCCTTCTTAAAGTGTTACACTGGAATGTGAAAGACAGTTGTACTACTCAGAAATGCTTTTTTCTTTTTTTCCTGATTTTGTACATTTGTCTTAAGATTTCTGTCCCAGTTTTGCAGGTGGTCTGCACACACAGAGTAATTACAACACACTTAAGGGAGACATTACTGCTTTTTTTTTTTTTAAGTGCAGATCACCTGCTCAGTATTTGGGAAATGAGGCCAGGATTTCCAGAACACATCAGACTGAGAACACGCAGTCTAAAGCACACATATGCTTCATTCTGACTTGGAAAATAGCAGACGGAAATCTGGCAGCTGTAAAGTGGATCAAACAAGGTAATTTAAAATTCCAGTGGCCCTGAGGAGATCCTTCGTTCCTCATACCAGGTAAATGTCAATATTCCGTTGTAGTGATTTTGTTTCAAAAGTTGTCTTTATTCTGTATATATTACCGAGAGTTAATCTGTAAGCTTCTTTGATTTATCTTCTGAATACCGTGCAGCGTCCAGGCTAATTCCTATCACATATCTTTGGCCAAGATTTTATTTTCCTCAAACTGAGATAGACATTTTGTCCTGTGGAATAAACGCAGAAGGTCTGGTGCTTTGTTCAGTGACTTGTGTTTCAAACATCATTATTTATTAACATTTTCCATTTCCTTCATAGCTTTCGGATTCAAGTTACACCAGGCCTAAGAAGTACACAGCATAAGGCTGCTTTTTCCTTCATTGCATGGAGAGACTTGTAACACAGGCAATTATCCTACAGATTATCTGTTTATTTTACAGTTTTTAAGAGCAGCAATCCTCAGCTCTTGCAATTTCGGGGAAAGCTTTAGGAGTTTTCAGAGAGCGGGAGCAATTACTCTGGAAAGAAGGGCAAGATCTTCAGCTGCAGATTAGAAGCTAGAGGCCACCGCAGCGTTCTCAGGTTATTGGACCGAGTCCTCGACCAGACCAGACGAGACCAACTCAAAAGCTTGTAACTTCTGTTGGCAGCTGACAGCCCTACAGAACCAATAATTGGCCAAAAAGGATCAGCAAGGGCATGGATGAAGAACCCCAGGGAGGAACCCCCATGTTGACTTGGGGGGGTCCTGCCAGCCATAAGCCTGATTTGTGCCAGTGATCCAGCAGAAACCATAGCTCAGCTACAGAGCGCGGTTCAGGGTCTGAGCCAAAATCTAGGGAAACAGTCACATTTTTACTTACTCCAATATTATGAGCTTGATGATGAAAATAAGCGAAGCTAGTTACACCAAAGCAGCCAATACTGACTTTTAAGGTCAATAATACTGACTTTTAAGGTCAATAGCTGAATGAGCAACTCTCACATGACTGCCAGAAGGGTCCTCCTGATTATGGAAAAAAATGATGTATCATTTTATGTACGGTGTCAAAGCCCTTCCCTTCTGCAAGCAGGAAAAATAGTCATGTGATGAATAGGCAGATGCTGGTTTATTATTTAAAGATACATAATAGGTATGATGCAATCTATTTAAACCATATTCCAGTCAAAACTGCTGCCCTCCTTGCCTAAGGAGGGACAGCTGAGGAAGCGTATGTGTGTATATCTGAGCGTGCCCTCATCTGTATCGCTCTGGAAATGGCGTAGAGCATGATGGTGAGAGCTGCTCGAGTTGGGAAGTTGGCGGGGCAGACCAGGGAGTCCCCAGAGCAACCTGACCCGGTTCTTTATAAGCAGCTGGTTCCACCGAGGACACCCTCACTATCCAAAAATACATGCTTGTGCTTTGTGGCTCCCTCCCCCACTGCCATGGTGACACTGAAATATCCAGCCTCCCTCACAATCTCCACAGAAATCACAATATTTGGGTTTTTTTCTGGATTTATGTCTCCTGCTCCCAGGCTTTGGCCTGATGGCAGTAGATTGCAAGCCTCCTGGTCCAAGTAGCAAGATGATCTATGCTCTATTTATGTTATTCCCTGTTAAACTTTAAAGCTATACAGCCTCTCCCTTATCCTTCAACGCCTTGTCATCAGCATGACTAAGGACAGGTTGTTCACCAATAAAGAAATGACCTTTGCTAGAAATAGCTATCATTATAAATCTCACTTTCCCCGTCCTTCTGTATATGAGCCTGCAGAAATGTCACTGAGGAAATAAACTAATTGGATTATGTCAGATTTGCAAGAGCATTCAGCTTTTTGAGGCAGTGGGCTATGCACGTGAGGTTACCCTCACCTGCTACATTTTAAACTTTCTTGTATTTCTAGATCCCATCAAATGTTTGATCCCGTGTTAACAAAGTGAGTGGAGAACTTGCACTGACCTCAGTAAATCCAGGTAAAGTACCATCCTCCTGGTCCCCAACATGTCATTAACTGATGTGTGATGCCTTAAAATTTAATTCTGTAGCAAGTAATGTTCATCAAGTTCTGTGGCAGCATGGTTGTCTGCTTCTTTGTTTCTTCACGTCCAAACAGTAATTAAATATATATATACACACACAGCACATCATAAAAATGTATGCAGCAACAAAATAATTTTTTTTAATCCTCCCTGCTTCCTTTGTTTCTTGCTGGAAAAACTGCACTCAGCTGTCTTTTCACATGATCTGATGATACCCAACAGCCATTCTGTATTGGAGGGAAAAATGTTTTGAATATTCCCTCTGATAGATACTGGCGACAACTCGGGGGGAGAGGTTTTTTTTTATTTTTTTTATTATTCATATTTTATTTGTGAAATGAAAGCTTGACTTTGAGACTGGCAGCTGAGAACAGGTGATTCCCACATTGCAGAATTACATAGCCCAGTTACTATCATGGCCTGTAACAAAACCATATAATTTCAGCAATATTCTCAGTTGCACTTAAGGCAAACAAATTTGTTCTTCCCTTACCAGTAAGAGAAGCAGATCTTAGGATGTGCTCTGGTGGGCTTGTGTTTTGTCAACCCTCTGGCATGGGCCGAGGCAGGCAGGCCAGCTTGGTACTTACCTAACGACCAGTGTTCCCAGGCCAGGACAGGATTCTTTATTCTCCCGTTCTCCTGCCCTCGTACGTGGTGAGACCCTGCTGTACTTCAGCCAGCACCTCCTCTCCAGGCTCTGTGCCAGAAGGGGTACCCAGACGGCCAGTTCTGTTGGTGGCAGCCTCATGTCACAGCCCCTTTGCTCTCCTGGGACCAGCTTCATTATGCCACCCTAGAGACACTAGGTACTCACTGTCCTGCCCCTCTTAACCACACTGCCCAAAGTCTTGTAGGCAAAGTCAAGCAACCTGGTTCAAAATGAGTGGATGAGAAACATCCTCACCTGTCTTTTCCTTTATCTCCCCTCTCTTGTCTGGCTGAAATTCTTCCCAAAGCACTCAGCCGTAAGGGGCATGTTGTATTTATCTGCAGATGAGGTCAAGGACAGGAGTCACATTCCTGAAATGCAGAAGCCGCAGTGCAGTTCAGTCTGTGGAGGCAAGACAAAAGGTGGGGTATTGATGGTGGAGACCCACGCACTACAGATAGCATTTCCCTATTCTGTATCATCAAACTCTGCATTAGCACTGCTTTCTCCAAGTTTATTATCAACTCTCCTGTTAGTCAGCTTGCGATGGTCTGAATGAGTTCTGTCATTAACCTTTTGATATCCTTGAGAATTGTGTACATCTCTTAGTGACCCCAGTTTTTCTCTTCTTAAAAAAGAGACAAAATAAAGAAAACAAAAAACAGAAAAAAAGCAGCAGCCTGTACTTTGTCCATAAATAACAGCTTTCGATCTTTTATGATTAGTGTTCCTGTACCTTTTCCAATTCTTCAATACCCTTCCTGTGTGGTCTCCCTAGCCATTTTGCAAAATATAATTATGCTTGTATAGGACATCCTGCAGCACTAATGAGGTAAAGAATGCCATTGTCCCTCTCTTTTTAAAATAAACATCACATAGTGTGGCCAGCAGGACAAGGGCAGTGATCAGGCCCCTGTACTGGGCACTGGTGTGGCCCCACCTTGAGTACTGTGTTCAGTTTGGGCCCCTCACTACAAGAAAGACATTGAGGCGCTGGAGCGTGTCCAGAGAAGGACAACGGAGCTGGTGAGGGGTCTGGAGCACAAGCCTTATGAGGAGCAGCTGAGGGAGCTGGGGGTGTTCAGCCTGGAGAAAAGGAGGCTGAGGGGAGACCTTCTCACTCTCTACAGGTACCTGAAAGGAGGCTGTAGCCAGGTGGGGGTTGGTCTCTTCTCCCAAGTAACAGGCGATAGGGCAAGACGAAATGGCCTCAAGTTGTGCCAGGGGAGGTTTCGGTTGGATATTAGGAAAAGTTTCTTCACCAAAAGGGTTAACAAGCATTGGAACAGGCTGCCCAGGGAAGTGTTTGAGTCACCATCCCTGGAGGTATTTAAAAGACCCCGTAGAGGTGGTGCTGAGGGACATGGGTTAGTGGTGGACTTGGCAGTGCTAGGTTAATGGTTAGACTCAACGATCTTAAGGGTCTTTTCCAACCTAAACAATTCTATGATTTCTTACCAAATAAAGAAGCTGTTAATTTAATTTAAGATGACCTTCATAAACAGTGAGCTTGATTCTCTGGAACTGTTCACTCTTTCTTATTGTAATAATTTTTTTTTTCTTCTTTTCTACAGTTCTTTTCAACTTTAACCATGGGCTTCTTTTTAAATATATACTTTTTTCATAACCTAATTGCTTGTTAGACAACCACCAACACTCTGCGTAGACAACTGAAAGTGAAAGGGACAAACTTTAGACAAGTAAAAGACAGGGAGCAACCTCTGGCTAGGGTTTGGAAAAAGCATCTCAGATAGATATGGCAGCACAAGTGAGAAAGTGAGACTTTTTCTCCACAGACGGAGATTGAGAACAGAAAGATCCTTTTCTAAGGGCTATGGAAGAAAACAAGGGATGGAGCAAATTCAGAGGAAGACTTGCTTCCTAGCTCCCATACACACATACACATTCTACGTGACGCTGGATATGTTAAATCTTGGCTTAACCAGCTGTAGATGCTTCATAGAGGCATCTAAGGAAACTGCAGATTCAAAGGTGGGAAGGTAAAGGAGTGAAGGTTGTACAGCCCATAAAGTTTTTTTTTCTACTGAGATCCTGTTTATAGAAAATTAGTAGCTGGACATGCAATCAGAACACTGAACTGGAAAAATGTAAAGCCTTTCTGTAACTCTGCATAAATGCCAGAGAAATCATAAAATGTAATACAGCTGTCTCTAAAGATTATGCAGGAAATTCCTCTTTGCCCAGATACAATATCATATGTCGCCTTTAAAGAGAACGCCTAGTTAACTTTGGATCTACACCATCAGTCATCCACGCAGTACATCAGTAACAGAGGTACGCTTCCTTGGAGTACAGACATTAGCAATGCACAGACCATCACAGATCAAATCTGAGGCCTTCTTGGAAGCCTGTCTAGAAGAAATTACCTTGCAGATGCGATAAGACAACCTATTATGCAAAGCGGTGCTCCTACCAGGCCAAGATGAAATTTGTATCTAACAACTTGTACAACCAGAATCCCAAACATCATACAACAGGACATTAGTGCTTGATGAAAAGAATCTCAAAGCACAGAGTAGGAATATGTATACGTGGTGTGGCCTTGGTCCTGCAGAAGATTTATAGTTAGCAAAGTTGTAGCTAATGAAAATGAGCCCCACGGACCTATTCATGTAGGCAAGGCATGTAAATGGACAAGTGTGCGCAGACCTTGGTCGTGGCGTTGGGCAGGTGTGAGATGATGTGGACAGAATCAGTTTTGAAAGGACAAGCAATTAATTGTGTTGTAAAACCCACTGCAAAGTTTCCTGCTCTAACTTTTAACATCTCAGCAGCCACCCAGTCTAGATAAAAATCTGTAGTTATCTGGAAATGAAACAAAATAATCACAGCCAAGTTAGGTAATTCCAGACTCAGAAACTGCTTCTCAATATGTCCAAATAACCCACATGGATTTAAATGGTGTTGCAAGTTATTTTGGACTTAGTGTATTACCTTGAGTGATCACTAATCTCCCTGTGCAGTTTTTAAACTGTGTATATTGAAGTCACACTGTCAGAAAACATGGGGACAGTTAGCTTCCAAAACTGTGCATGTGGCCACACTGTGTTCAACTTCATCCATATAAAATGGTGCAAGTTTGCGTACTAGGTCCTCACGCACCACGCCACGCAGAAAAGGTACCTCTTGCAGGTGGGGTCCTGGTACGGCGGCAAAGAGAGCATTCTGGTGCATATGCTCCGGCAGGGGTGGGGACTGAAATCCATCTGGAAATCAATCATTAAAACATTTCTAACAAACCAGCGTTCCTTACAGCCCAAAACTCTGCCTACTATATACTGTTGGCAACCCTGCACTAGGAAAAAAATATGCAAGCGTTGACTAATTCATGTGGTGCTTTCACTTACGCAGAGGGCCAACCACCCCAAGCTACTGAACGGGACCACCATTCTTCAACCCCTTCCAGATCTGTACAGACTCACTGGCTGCCCTGAGGACCCAAAAACACTTTTTCCAAGGGAAAAAAAAGGTACATTAAACACCTACGGTAATAACCTAAATTCTCCAATTGTATTGATTGGATAACTTAAGGAGTGGATGGATGAAGCGGAGTTAGAAATAAAAAAAAATGTTAGAGCTTATTACAAATGGGATGTAGGACTCATTTTGTCAGACCATGGTGGTGTTTGGGTTCCTCCAGTCTTGCCTCTCTTCAGAATCTCTTTTTTGTTAAACTCCTCTGCAAGAGCTTGTGGAGGACATGCAGCCTTACTGACCATGTATCCCTCTGGCAGATTCCTCCAGGAGTCCCCAGCTCAAGGAGGAAGTTGCTCAACATAGACGTCTTTCATCCACAGTCTTGGGAAGGGACATTCAGTTTTGGGTTGTTTTTTTTTTCAATGAATAGTTTTAGGAATCTTACTGACTCTTCACACATGCCTAGAAGGAGTGAACGCTTTGCCAGCTCCGTAGACAGACAATCAGAAAAAGGGAATCTAGTCTGGGCTACTTTCTAACTGCAGCTAGGTGACACAGTGGTGTCTAAGGCCATCTTGAATCACTAGTTTTGAAATTAAAGATCTGGGGGCATAAATGGGTTTATCTCCAGAAAAAGTAGAATCCCCAAACCCCAGCAAATGTGCTCCTAGCCCAGGGCAAGTACTGGGAACAATTCCATGGCTGCACTCAGAGATACAACCTAATCAGTCACCAAGATACCCTCCTTTCATCTCTAACCAGAGCTCTGGACCTCAGCAAATCTACACAACAGCAGCAAAAGGCTGGTAAAGGCATCTCAGCCTCTCTCTTCCTGGCAAAAATTCCTGTACCATCCAAGCTAGCAAAATCTGTCTGTTTTGGGAAACAACAGATATATCAAACATTCTGGCAAAGCCCAGGAGAAATGACAGTTCAATGATGTTGAAAAGAAAACTATCAGAGAGAGATTAGTTTGTCTGACAGTCTTTCTTTATGCTCTCCGCTGAAGAAGAACAAGAGTCCTTTCATGCATATTGAATTTACTTCTAGTGTGAATCAACCTCTGTCAGTAGGGCTGCAAGTGTTGCCGGTTTAGAAAAATGGGTGATCGCTGCTATCTGGCAACTGCCCTCTGCACGCCTCAGAGCGCCCAAGTTTTTTAGCCACTTTGCTGCAAGCAATACTCGTTTTACACCGAGGCATCACATTTTTTGGATATAGCATTCAGAACATTTCCTGCACTATCTATGAAAACACTTACCCGAGTAGGCAGACGGTACCGCCAAATGGGGGTCCACAGGCCATGGAAACCTCAGACGCTGGTTACGGAGACAATAAGAGGTAAGGGAGCAAGTGTTGCCTGTTAACAGGAGAGGCAGCCACAGCTCATTTCTCACACCGCTTTGCAGGTGAAACAGCCTGTGCTGCCAGCTGTGTGGCACCATCTCTCTCTGTGACACAACGAAACTCAGACACTGTTTCTCCACAGCCATCCCTCAAATGCAGTGGTGTTGCAGCTTGTGCAGGAACAATAATCCCTGAGCAGACACAGAATTACACCACAACCGCTCTCCTGAGAGTCTCTGCAGGTAGCAGGTGTGTATCGCACACTTCTCACCCATTCTTCTCCCAAATCTAAGGCATCCATGAACTCAAAGTTAAGATACAAAGTAATGCCTAGAAGTTTCAGGGCATTTTTCTGATATCAATAACATACCCAACACAAATGACAGCGGTATGGATGTTGTCTGTGGCTCCCGATGTTCTGCACACCATCCTGGCAGCCCAAAGGTGGCAGCAACCCAACTGAACCTGTGTGTTCTATCTCTCCTGGGAGTAGGCAAAACCCATGAAACAGCAGGAATGGTGTGTCATTTCCCAGCTGTGACACAGATGGGGAAAAGGACAGCATAGCTGAGGGACTGGTGTGGTCCAGTACGGCTCGGCAGTAGCTGGCACCCCGCAGAGCAATCCTGCTGCTTCTCTGTGCCATGGCTCAAGCTCCACTCTGCAGTGCCTGGTGGCAGATACGGGTGCCCAACGCAGCAGCAACAGCTTCTAAGAGCTGGCCTAGGACAGGTGAGGGAAGATGGAGCTGCAGGAAGAGGCCTCCCGTGTCTTTCTGATCTGTGGGAGGAGCAGTGGTGTCCCAGCCAAGCACATGAATGACACATGTAGAGAAGCATTTTGGTTAAAGGTCTGAAAGTGGCATCCAGTCCCAGCTCTGCCAAAGGTTAGCTTGTGCAGCCTCTCAGTTCTCTCTGCAACAAGAGCATAACAATGCTCTTGTTACCCACCTTTAAAAGTAGGATTAAAATACTCAGGCACTTTGTGACAGACCAAGATATGGTACAGCCAATAGGAAAGAAAAGACTCGCACTCTGAGTTTTGTGATTTCTAACGCAGTTCCCTTTCCAGTAGGCTAAAATCATTTTGTTGGGGGAGGGGAACAATTGCTAAACAAATTCTGACATACATTTGCATACAATCTTTTTCTGCAAATGGCCAGAATGTGAGTGGATTTTCTCAGGACAGTGAAGAGCACTTCTTCCATCACAGGATTTTCTTTGCCAGCCTTCTAGTTGAGAGAGCAAACTGCAAAGGTGGTCAAACACCTTAATTTACAGTTACATGCTCCTATTGCTTATTTAAAGCATTGCCCAAACTACTTATTTTCCCTAGCATCAATCTTAGAGTAGCTGAACCGAGTTTGGCAAGTCTTCCCACCCAAAAGATGAACCTGAAAGAGTCACAAAAGTAGGCCTGAGAAGTTTGGCTAAATTATAAGGAACCAAACAAAGAGCCTGTGGCATCTGGCAGCTTTAATAACTGTAGGTGCACTTCAGTTTGCTCCACCCGCTACATCAGACAACGCTGACTTCATTGCTTACCGCAAAACCATGATGCATTCCTCAGTGCATGGCAGCATCACCTCAGTGAAGCCAAAATAAAACCCACTGAAAGGTTTTATGTAACACCAAGGCTACAAGATCTCTAATGTAGTTTTCTTATTGGAGCAAGAGCCAAGTACAGCTTAAATTCATTAGCTAATGGCCTGTGACAATGAAGGACAAAGACAATTATTATGCACATCTCCCAGCTGATTGTTTCTGTGTAAAGAAAATGCAACAAATTATTGTTCTCCTATATTAATGTACCATAAAGGATTACTATCATATCTATTTCAAAAAAATCCTATCCCTTTCAAAATGCAGACTAATGCCGGATAAATTTGATTTTTATAGATGAAAGCTTGGTGGGAAAAAAAAATCAAGATTTTATTAGAGCCACGGACAATCACATTATGTTTTGTATGATATGAGGACTTCGCTATTGAATCAGGAAATTGATCTCAGGACATTTTTTTCTCCTGAAGACATCAATTCCCTGAGCATCTCTCATGTGTCTCAAACACTTATCCTTGGATATAACAGCCAAAGGCATTCTTATAGCTGTTTTTATTTATAGAAAAGTCAGAAAAGATATACAACATGGAGCCTTAAAGGTGAGTGAAAGCCTCCTACCTCTGTGTACCAGCTGTTGGTACATTTCTTGCACTTGGAACATGAAAGGAAAAGGAAGTCAGAGTATCCATGCACCTGGAATGGTAAAAAACATTATTTCACTTTTGTTTCATTAACAAAATTTCTTTTGCCATGAAGCTTTAGTTTAGGCAAATCATCATTTTGCAAGACCTTGAGACTCACAACACGCATAAAAGCTCACAGAAAAATTAAACCAGATTTGTGGTTTAACAGCCTGAAGACTATGTGTCTGTATCAGAAATGAAGAAAATGATATCCTAATATGGAAAGAGTAAATCATCTCACCACTTTCAGCAAAATGTATGGTAGATCACGCTCCTTGTAGTTTTTTAATGCCAACAGGTAAAGCACTAAGGAGAAGATGTGTCACTGGAGTCTGCAAACAGCTGTAAATCCAGATACAGCAGGACCCAGCCAGCTCCACCACAGTTTCAGGGCCCCATCCTGTATTCATGTACGTGTTCGAGCAGGCTGGCAGCTCTGACACGCTGCCAAGTCTCCAGGAGGCTGCTAACACCAGCTCCATGTCAGAAGGAGACAGGCTAACGCTATGTCCAGATCATGCAGTGAGATGCTGGACCGCCAGACACCTGCCACCATCACCCAACAGCGGCTTTCTCTTATTTTCAGTGACAATTTGAGGTTTTCTGAAGCTGTGGCTGCTTCATCACCACTTGCCCCTTGCCAGAAAGATGCTGCATAACTGTTGTTGACAGAGACTTCTCCCAGCATCCACGCACACAACCCACGACTTTTATAACACCAAGCAAGCTTGCAAAGGAGCACAAAAGGCCTGGGTTTATGCACAATGTTTTATGAAATCACATGTTCTGGTAAGCATCCACCCATTGTTCTCAGAGACCACATGGGACTACTCAGAAGCCCACCTGGAGTTTGGAGTCCTGCTTCCTCTCTGTACTTACCCCCAGTTTGTCACTCATAGACACTCAAGGCCTCCCAGTTACTCTGGAGTTAACGGGTGGTTCACACAGGGCTCGACAGAAACCCAAACTTACTCCCCAGTGACATGCGCTGGCCAGAAAGTCTCCTTCGGCAAGGGCTTTGCAATCCATCCTGAAACACAAAAAGCTTCAGGTAAATTCTGGTGTCCCAGCATGGCCCAGGTGGGCAATTACAGCTCGTCCCAAGGGCTCTGATGTGTGCACTGTAAGGTTTTACCATGCTGTGCCCCCCTATTCCACAAACCAGGCTTTGGACGTTTTCTCTTTGCAGCTGACTCTTGTAATATAAGCCACTGAGGCTGTAATAAAATGCACAGCATGGACCGTATATATGGAATGTTACAGATTATGAAATTCAGTGTCGTTTTTCAGAAGTCATAAAAACAGTCTCATTCCCAGTAGCCTCCCCTCCCCATGAGACTCAGGAATATGTTTATACACTAAAATGTCAAAATCAGAAACCGCCTGATTTTGCACTATTTGCTTTGCGTTGTGGTGAGGCAGTTATTACATGACATTTCATAAATACAGTGACTCAGAAATAATTAGTATGCTGAATAACAAGCTTTCCACTACAGTACAGCACTATATATTTTAAACCCCTGATTTTCATGAAGCACTTGCACCGTCTAGCCTAAATACTACAAATAAAAGTGAACTCTGGGGGAAAAACGGCTGCTGTTGGGTTTTGTTCTGTTTTCTTTTCCTTTAAAGGGTGGTATATTGATAGTAACAACCCCAGGACTGCAGCGACAAGCAGCAGTAGCTGTGCATTTCCCAAACGGCAGGGACAAAAGAGGCAGCATGTCTTGCTGTTACGACATGAGGGAGAGGTTCCAAGAGAGTATCACGTTAGCAAGATTAAAATTAACGCAAATGCCAAACAAAATCCTTCTTTGAAGGAAGGGGATGATTTAAAATTGCTTGTAATTAAGGGAGAAACAGCTCTGCATACAGCTCTGCTCTAGCCAAGGAGTTTTCCAGATTTTCACTGCTCAGCTTGTGATACTCCTACTTACTTTTTTTTTTTTTTAAACACACAGTGGATTTTATTGCCTTTTTTGGATATTAATATGCAACCAATTATAAATTGTGAGTTGCAGCACTGGATAATTTCCCTTCAAGAATGCTAAGCAGGTTCTGCGCTGTCTCAGCCCATGTGACAGCAGAGCAACTACCACCCTCTCTGACATTTTTTTAGCAGCAACTCGTAAAGGGCTGCTCAGCAGGAAAGCTGGAGCAAACCCCATCTTAGGACCTCCTTCTGGTGCTGAGTTTTAACTTGCTAGATGTTCTGCTTAAAAAGAAAAGTTAGGATTTAGCTGAAATGCTCAGGAGTGGAGATTCAGACGAAAAATAGGAAGTAGCAGTATCACCTATTAATGGTATCAGAGGTACTTATCTCAGTTTCTCTCCCTCTGCTGTTGTGCTGGCACCATATTCAAAGCTCCTTCTTGCTGCTCGTCAGAGGAGAGGGCAAATGTTAAATGCAAGGTTAAAAAAAAAAAAAGAAAAAAGAGAAGGCAGTGCGAACTTTCATTTCATGGAGACACAACGTACATCACACAGCAGCACTCTCTCTCTTGCACTAGCCATCAACATACATGTAAGAATATTCAGTTGCTGGAGGTTTTGACCACACAAAAATGTCCTCTTCCCTTTTACTTTTCCTGGTATTATTCCTTCTATAAAGCATTTGCAAAAGAACTACCCTTACAGTGAGAAAAAGTATAATTATCAATAATTATTGACATGCATCTACGTAAGCATTAATGACACTAGTTGGGCCAAAACGAACCTTGACGTAGGTGGCTCCACCAAGCCCAAGCAACAAGTGCTATTCCTGAATTTGGACATGGGTATTGAACCAGTAAAAACACCACCCAGAGAAGCAACTATGGATGAGGATGCATGTTAAGTATCAATGTTTATGCATGCTTTACACCTCTTTTCTGTTAAAAAGCCCCTTCACTGTGTGGGAAAATGCTTTTCTATACTGAAATTAAAAAAATGCTGAGACCAGGCTGTGCTTTTTTTTTTACTTTAATCACAGGACTCAGCTTTGGTGGGTGTCATAACTTGGTTTTGGCTGAGGTAATCTAATGCATAAGGACCCTACACAGTAATGCCAGCTCAGACATAGAACACAGAGCAGAGGCCATAGCTGTGATATCTAATTACATTTGCCTGGAAACTGCAGTCAGCATTTGTAATCCTTAATAGGGAGTTTCAAAACAGCTTCCAATATTTGCAAAGCGTATAGCCTAATTTGTGTGCTGCAATGTCAAGAGAGTTTAGGACACTCCAGTAATCTCGCTGCTGCACTGCTTTGTGTTTTTCAGCAAGACATTGGCACGTTCTTTCCACACAGGCCTGTTCAGCTCCAGACATCCTTTTCCTCTCAACACCTACACATCACCTTGCAATTAACAGCTATTAAAAAGAACTTCCAAAAGTGTCTGCAGTTTGTCACGGTCTATATTTGAAGATAAAATCACAGTAAGGAGGAAAAAAAAAAAAAAGTCCACTCAAAGATCAAATATCCAAATTTCAAAGATAAAATAACCAAATTAATTACTGGCCCTTTCTTTTTCCTTCTGTTTTATCCTTTACTTCTTCCACCATTTGGACCATCAGAGGTCCAAATTGGTGCAAATGAACTTCTGATTGTGTGACAACATGATCCATCTAAGAAACCTAATTCAGAAGCAATGATTTTTCTTATGTTTTTTTTTTTTTTTTTTTTGTCTTTCTTTCTCAGGGCCCAAGAACATTCATGGGAGCTTGCTAAGGAACCATTTTGATTTGCCTGTTTGTGTAAAAATAATCCATGTTTCCTTGACATGTTGAGAATACAACATGCCAGAAATAACTTGCATACTTTTGGAGGTCTTTCTACTTGTGAAAGTCCAGCATGCTACTAGCTTTATCAAGAGGTCTAAAACGTGCTCGTGGAACTTGAAAAAGGCCTTTCCAATGACTGATGCAGCTAATTTGAAAGGCTAATTCATTAAATTAGCAGAAATGCTAACTCTTACAAGAAGCAATTGCTGTCTTATGCAAAACACGAAATGTGCTCATCTGGAAAAGGAAATTTCGTATCTCCTAGCTAATAATGAAATAACAGACCATCACAAACTCCTTCCGGACTCTTCTTATTTGGACATGCTCCACATCCTTTTCCATGCCAGCATTTTCCTGGCCAACATAAGCCACTGGGAGATCCTATCTCCACTTACATCTCCACAGTTCCAGCCCCAGCCAGGCTGGGGCCGGATAGTTATGGAAAAGCCAGCTGAAGGTACAGCATTACCTCCACAATATGCGGCAGTACGTATTGGAGAAGAGTATTCTGGAGTCGTAGTCTGAAGGACTGACATGTCCATAGGGCTGAAAAGGTTCCATGCAGCTCTTTTTTGTTTGTAGCTTCTCTAGATCACAGTGTTGTAACTTAAGGTTACACACAGGGAGAGGTCTCAAGACTTACAACATTTCCCTCACTACTAGCTCTTTAAAGAGTTTACTTATTGCCACAGGAAAAGGCTAGGGAAGCTGGGGTTATCAGAACACTTTTAATAGGAAATTTATCTTGTAGGTAGCCTTCTGTAATGTAGTTAATCTCAAAGTGAATACCAGAAAATCCAATATATTGGAGAAAAACGTCAAAGTCTCGGGATCACACGTGCTGCATGGTCATATGTACTTACACACGTCCCTTGCAGGATATCCAAAGGGATAACTGCACTTGTTAAAAGCATTTGAAAGCATTTGTTGATGGATCAAGTGTAACCAATAGCACCCAAAATATAAAAACACACCCCAGTTCTCACAGGGGATGCTTCCCGCTCCGCATCCTTTCTGATAGCACACGTACAGTACTGGTTCCCTGACCTGCCGCTGACCAAAAAGCATGTGTCACCGGGGTCATTAGGAAGGATTTATATTATTTTTTTTGCTAACATACAAGGTCTGCAGTTAGTCGATAACAGCAAGTAATTTGCGTTGCTGAGGGGAACTGTTTTCAGGCTCCTTCATTTACTACACGCAGACAGGACAGTGTCTGTCAAAGCAGGGTATGTACTCCTCAAGCAGTCCTACTTCTGGTCTCCAAAGGAGGAAAATATCCTGTTCAGTCCTCCTGGGCTGTCAAAGAGGCAGTAATAATGAAGGACCATATCGTTGGCTGGCATCCGCCAGGCTACCTTCCTTTACCTGAAGGTGTTTTCCTTCTTCTCCCAACTCCACCTATGAAATCATGGCAAAAACCCCTCAACCGCTGCCTTTATAGACATCGATTTAATTTCCCATTCCCCCCAGCCAGCTACCATTCCCCAGTTGTAATCAAACACCTGCCTGGGGCTAGAGCAAGGGCTTATTCTAGGCTGAAAGGTCACTGAGGGACAGCAGTCATCCCCCAAGAGGAGCTTCTGCACTGAGGTACATGCTTTCAACATATCACTGCTAGAAACCTTCCCCCATGGACAGGCAACAGGGTTGGCACTCAGAGCCTGGACATGGAACTTGGTCTGGGGTCTTCTTAGAGAAGGACAGGGTCACAGAGCCCCATGGAAATACTTTGCTTCTAAAAAGCCCCAAGCTATCAGAGAGCATCAGGCAATGATCTTGTCACACACACATCCTGTTCTCAAACTCTTCTCCTAGGCAGCTGCTTCTGGCCTCTGTCAGGGATGAGATACTGGCCTAGATAGACTTTGACAGAAACACCAGTCTCTGCATTTCCAGGTTTCTGCAGCAGGATACAGGGCAGCTTCTGGCTGCTCTGATTTGCAGCTCAAGCCCAGCTTGTGCCTGAGAGGCTTTAGAGTCCATGAAACGCCTCAGGGCCAGCTACACCCCATTGCATGGGAAAAGAGTGAGAGCCAGCCACATCCTGAGTGTTTGAAGAGCTCCACATAGACACTCCAGTGCTTCAGAGCTCCAGACCAGGTGCTGCTCTTGGTACCCAGACTCACTCTCTGGCTACATGCAACATCTCCTGAGGCTCACCAAAGCCTCCCAAAGATGCAAGGGCTGTCCTAACCCTCCCTTATTAATCTGCAGCAGCTTCTGTGGGTCTCTTGTCTCCACTGCCTGGAACGCTGAGCATCAGGGCATCTGCATAGCAGCAAATTTTACAGCCGGCTCCTGCCTCTGTTATTTCCCGCTCACTGCTGTGAGTAGCACAGGCCCCAGATGCTCAGCCCCACGCCTGACCCCTCTCCGCACAGCAGAAGCCTGCACTGGTATTGCTGCCCAGACACTTCCGCGGGCACAGAGGCAGAGACGGTATTTGCAGTTACACCCACTTATGTGTTTGTGCTGTGTGAAAAACTAGCACTCCCTGCTCGTCTAGTTTTTGGCTAAAAAGATCTTGAATTTGATTACGTCCTAAGACACATCTGGCTTTAGCAGTGCAGACGGGATCCTTGAAAAACCACAAAGAAAAGGTGTTTGGGTTAAGAATGCTCTTGTGATTAAAAAAAATACTGAAAGTCCTCAAGTGTTTGTTTAAAGAAAATAATTTTCATTTAAATGCTGGCACAATTTCAACAATTTGATTTTAATTTTGAAGTGTTGAAAATGCCCTCAGATAATTTCTGTAGCATTCCAGAACCTAAAAGTGATGGTAGAAAGCAAGTCACATAAGAAATCAAGTTAACTGCAGAGCTAAAATTCATTTCCTGTTTTCTAAGAAAACAAAAAGAGGGCCCAAAGCTCTTAAGTCTTTCTGAGAAAGATCTTCTCATGAGCATTTTCAAGCAGGCAAGCATGGTTTGCCTTTTTCCCCCCAAGCAAAACAGAGTTTACCCTTTGGGAAAGCTTCCAAGAACCTCACAAGCCATACTAATACAAATAATTTACTGGACTTTGGTACCAAGTATACTGCTTGAAGCACTGTTTGATTGTTCCTGAAAGCAGTCTAAAATAATTTTATTATTATGATTATAAAGATGCTCAATGATACATATTTTACAGTTTTTGTGCTCCAAGTTTCATCAAAGCAGTGGTCTGCCCATTTTATATTAGGATTTGATCTTGCAGGATTTAAGTGAGACTTAATTAAGATTGAAGTGAGACATCAGCACTGAGTTTCTGTGACATCACCATCTCTGACATCCTGGTTTAACTGAATCCTCAAGAGATGTTAAAAATCAGAAAGTTTTGCTGGTTTGGGGTCAAAGTTTGACTTAGTTTTCACTAAACCCAACCTACTGGCCCAAATTCTCTCAAATTCAGATGTAGATTTACTGAAGCTTCAGTTCATTGAACTTGGCTCGAGTACGTACAACTCTCTATTCAAAGAAACCAAGTGAAATTGTGTCTTTAGCTCACCTCCGATGAGTTAACAACTACCCCAGCTAGACGGGTCTCAGTAGGTTTCCTTCCCAGAGGTTTCGCTAGCAGCACCACTTGTAACATGATGTGCCTCCATCTAGCAAGATGAGATGTTGCAACTAGCTGCAATCACTGGTGTTGCCTCATATTGGTTTCAAGGGAGCAGATGCTGTAAAACGTTTTTAAATGGAAACCAGCTTTCCTAGCAAAAAGGGGGGGGGGAAGGAGGGGGAGACAAATATGCCTCTGAGCAGGCTTTTGAATGCTCTCTTTTGTTAAGTAACACAGTTAACAGGCCTGAATATGACAACGAGCTTCACATCAATAGCCTGCCTCAAAGCAAAAACACGAGTAAAGAAAAGCAGCTTGTGATACATCAGTTCAAACAACGATGTGCGTATACCCAACAGAGCACAAGTCGCTGTCGAGCTCATTTATGGAATGGAAGAAAGTATTAAGCAAGCAAGTATTAAGAGTGTTCCCCTCTGCCAGGACATCCCTTCCCTTGCGATCGCTTAGCTTTATTTGACCTTTATGTTCACAGAGCATTGGGGCACAATGCATTTCACCACTTTGCTTTTTGTAAAGCCTATGGCATTCTCGGAGGAAAGCGTATCCCAGCACCCTGCTAGCACTGCCACTGGGAACACAAGCGGTCTGTCTACAAAGAGAGGCTTCATCCCTACATCTCTGAACTCAGTGGCAACCACCAACTCACAAAGTCCCCAAATCCTGTGCAATGCTGGCAGCAGCCACTTTGACATGGCACATGGGTACTGCCTGAAGCAGCCAGCAGCTCCGCTCTTGGTGCGGACAGCGAAGCACAGCCATTAGAGTGGCCAGTGGGGATTTTACACAAACTCCATCCTGGAAACCCTCACAGATAATGCAGCAAGTCAGTCAATTTCCACCCTGGTCCTAGAGGTGATGGAGAGAGACCTCTTCCTGCAAGGATGGGGCCAAGACACCAGACATCCGATACGTGTTCAATGAGTAACAAACTCCAATATGAATAGCTAAATTTTTACAGAATTAACAAAACCAGTTATGAGTATGGACTCAGGCATTTCCTAGGTGTGCCTGAGGGTACAGGAGGTGGGTGCCACAGACACCCCATAGTACCACATCAATTTTTCTCTGCTGAAGTCCATCTGACACAGCCACAGCTCAACCTCTGCACTATCGCTTTGCATTTGAGGAGGAAAACATGGAGCTAAC
The DNA here is from genome assembly GCA_947846985.1 of Fratercula arctica. Taxonomy (NCBI): domain Eukaryota; kingdom Metazoa; phylum Chordata; class Aves; order Charadriiformes; family Alcidae; genus Fratercula; species Fratercula arctica. The sequence continues at coordinate 16,400,753 of CANTUZ010000003.1, read as the reverse complement.
TTTAGTATAAATACCAATGAAAATAATTCAGCCTTCTGCCATTGTCAAGGCTGAACAACCTCCAAGAAAGCAAACTTTGATAGAACTTTTCTATCTCAAACAGCTTTACAAACCTCATAGGAACAGCCAAGTTTTTTTTTTTTCCCCCCCCCCCCCCCCCCCCCCCCCCCCGCCTCAGTGACCAGCAATTGCGTGCCTCAGCTGCTTGATGCTTACCCTGAGATACCAAAAAGTGGCCTTTATTTTGTGGAAGAGAGTTCATCCTTTGACAAATAGGGCAATTTTAGGTATTGATAAAAGGCACGTAAAAACTGATATCCACAAAATCCCTATTTAGAAAATGCAGTTAATTTTTATTTTTTAATCTCACTATCATTCTCCAGATTTATCATCTACCCCAGTTTTCAGGTCCTCACAGCAACTTTCACTGGGTTTACCATATTCTTCACATTATTAGCCTACACTCACTCTTCATCAGCATATCTGCTTGGAGGCAGCTAAGAAATTAGAGGTAAGTTAGTTCACTGTTGAATCACTTGCTATAATAGATTCAGTGCATTAATCCTGATGTATGTGGTCTGGGGAGGGAGTAGAGAGGGCTGTTTTGTTGGTTTTGGTAGTTTTTCTCCTCTGTGCCTAGCACATGTGGTAAGGCAACAGCAATAAATCAGAACAAAGGAAATAAAGTACTAAGACTGGAGGGAACATGTGTTTTAAAAGAAAAACTTGGCTCACCACTAAAAGCAGTATTGCCTTATAACGGATGTTTAAAATTCAGATGTAGAAAGAGACAGAAAAAATTATATAAATACAACTGACTTACAGGTCTGTGCAGCTTTCAAACAGTACAGTCCATCTCCCCAGCTCTTCTTGGACCTGGCCAGGCAGATCCCACCCTCCAGAACAGCGAGAGGGGAGCAGCAGCAGCACATCTCATCTCTAAGCCATGCTGCAACACATTAGGTTGCAGAGAAAGGATTAAAGAATTAAAACCAACCCAGGCAATCGACATATTGTTTTCCAGGATCAGGGCTCTCCAGCCGCTGTTGACAGCCCTATTGCAAATCAATGTCAGCTAGAAACATGCTGAAGGAGTAAGTTGTCTTCCCTGGGATCCGTACATCCCTCACACCATAGTGGTATGGCAGCAGTTTCATACAGCAAGAAGGGACTCAGCTGAGACACCGTTCCCAGCCCTGGGCGGTCAGAAACTGCTCAACAGAAGTAATAATTACATTGGAGCAGATTTTCCAATATATTTAGAAGCTTAGACATGAAGAGAGGTGCCTCAAGGTGGGTCAGTCTCTTCAGACTCAATCCCCAAGATGGGAATGTTCCTCTTCTCTCCTTCCAACGTACTTATGAACTTTTGAAAGGCCACTAAATGCCCCTCTGCACCTTCAGGCACCGGAATACCTCAGCAGAGACTTTTAGTTTTCATAGCACTTCCCCTCTTCTCATGGTCTGCCCACGGGACTCCCAGCCAGGCTGGTGGCCAAGGGTCAGCACCGGACTGACCAGTGCTAAGGGCAAGAAAGCAATCCTGGCTGCTGGCAGGACACAAGAAATCCCAAGAGGATGAAAGGGCTCCGGTTTGTCTGTCCTGTGCCTTTTAACTTTTTAGGGTAAACGGTCTCTATTTCATTTAATGCAATAGCTTTGCTGCTAGTCTTCTGGTCATAAACTTAGGCCAATTAGTCTACCATTAAACGTGCCCTACATATACTTTGCTTGTGATGTTGGTCTGCCTTTCCCAATTTTCCCCTTTTCTCATGCTTTATCAGTTCCAAGCTTAAATGAAAACAAAGCCCAGATGCCAAGAACAAAGTAGTGACTAAGGTGAGGGCTGTGAAAAGGAATAGAGAGGGAAGACACTATAAATGGAATCAGGGAAGTGTGGCTTGGGGGTGATTAATGAGCTTACATCTGTGATGAGTCCTTACTATAAACAGCAGGTAGAGAAGCAGAGCCAGCAGCAGAAGGTGCTCAGGAGTAAAGAAGGTGGAGCTGTGCCTCCCCGCATCAGCAGCGGCCTGGCTGGTTGATGGACACTGGTGGGAACCAGAGATCCAGGGTTATCACTGTTCCTCCTAAGTGGGGCTTTGACTAGTGTGCGCAGAAGGATGCATGAAATGGGTGGGGAACAGCCTGCATCCCTGCATAAATCTAGGAGAAGACAGGGAGCAAAAATACAATTCCCTTTACTAGCAGCAATACAGCAGAGTCCTGGCAAAAGGGTCTTAAGGTGTAGCAAGAAAGTACCTGTGTTTTTACCCTCCTTCCCTGGGACTTTTCTCTGTCAGCAGCGATGCTTGGTGCCCGCACTGTTGTTTGCACCCACCTGGGTGGTGGGTAGCCCTAGTGGAAGAGGTATCACGGCACCTGCAGGCAGGTCACAGACTCAGCCCACAGCAAGAGGGTGCTCCTCAGGGCAGGCTGCCTCTCTCTGCAGGATGACAAGGGAGGAAAGTCATTTCAGTCACAGCACTTCTCCCCATCTGCTACCTTGGAAAGCCTACCAAGAAATATTGAGAGCATGCAGGGCTGGCTGCTCAAAAAGCTGAGGAGCATCAGCACAGCCAGGGTTGTAAAGTTAAAATGGGACACATACCAAAAAGAGAGCCTGCAGACACCAGCGCTCTGAAATCATACCAGCCTTCCATGGTCGTAGCTGCCTCCAGCCATGGGGTCAGGCAGCTTCCTGCAGCCCTGGGGACCTCCAGTGCCAAAGGCTTGCACCCTAGTCAGGTGGGCAATCAGACTGCAGCACCAAGCATGAGCTGCTAGGAAGTTCTGCCAGCAAAGCACAGAGGTTCACCACCACCAGCAGTCCTCAAATCAGGCTGGTATTTTACCAAATGTGGCCATTTATCACCCAGTTTTGGAAGGGCGCATCAGGGAAACTCATTGACCTGCTGCAGCAATCATCTCCAGGAGCAGACAGGATGGACATCTATCTTGTGGGAAACGCCTGCAAAAGGCACAGTCATTAGGCACCCATCCTGCAAGCTGCAGGCTCCTCTGGGTCACACAAGCACAAGTAACACAAGCAAACTGATAGGGAGCTTCCCCACATAGACAAACTCTCCAGGCTTCAGTAAATAAAAATCAAAGAGAAACTGGATTGGGGTAGAAAGAGAAAGACCTTGGGCAGGTTGAAGGACTAATGATCAAAGAAAATGCAGAGCAATTTGGAGCAGCTGTCCTGCAGTACTCAATAGAATTACCCATTGCCCATTTCTAAGGATAAATGCGTGAACGAAGCCTCCAAAAACCTGTTACTAGTTTAGAAAACAGAAAAACCCGAGCAAACAAACAAACAAAAAAAAAAACTCTGTGAATTTTGGGTTCTTTATTCATTGCATTCTGGTTCCTGAGCCTGTGGAGTATATTCAGCTCACGTTTCCAATCTTTTCTCTGTCATTACAAAAGAAAGAAGTATGCTTTTTAACATTACATTGTAATGAAAACTGAAATTTCCTCCTTGTTCTGTTTCAGGATCCATGCCTCCGAGGAAAGCTCAGAGTATTGTCGATTTGTGAGAAAATGGAGAAGAGGCAAAATTGGAATTCCAGAAGTGGATAACCATGGGTAAACTCAATGCAGACACTTTTTTTTTTTTTTTAAATAAGCTAGCCAAGACCAAATTATTGTTAAAACAAATACCAATTTTAAACAGTGAAAAAAAGCTATATAAACCAATCTATTCAGCATCTCTAAAGAAAAAGACTGTGTTACTCAAACACAGCATGCTCTATAAATAGCTCCAGCCCACTCCAGTTTGATTTTCTCCCTTTAAATGCAGAAAAAGTTTCCACTGCTTGTAGCAGCCAGCACCGAGTTAGACATCAGGGTGGCCCTCCAATACAGCAAATGCCCATGCTTGCTGCTGAAAGGAAAACAAAGGCCAGGAAACATTTACAGGAGATCGCTTCATGACAGAAATGTGTGTGGTTGTACCCAGGCTCGGTCGCCGAGAAGACTGCAGAGGAACACCCCAGCTGCTGTGCTTGCTCTAGATCACTATCTAGCAACCAAACACTCTCTGAAGTTTCCATCGAGAAACTTACACAGGAGAAAGCTGTAAAAGCTGCGCCTCGCGTAACACATGCATTTATCATATGGCAATGACACATATATCCAGAAAACAGTCAAAGCCGTAGCTCTGGCTGCTGCCAAGCACCAGAGCCCTGTTGCGAGAGTAGCTAGGGACCACCTCACCCTTGAGGTGCTAACGGGGGGATATCCATAGCACCACCCAACACGTACCCAAATACATGAGTATCACAACAAATTTCTCTTCCTTCTGCCATACTCTGGCCACAGCGCCCAGTCTCCTGCACACCAGCTGACAAACTGGGTCAGGGTAATCTCCAGCAATCCAGCTAAGCTAACTTTCTGCCTGCTCTGCATTTTTTTGCAGCAGTGCAGAGCAGATGCAATGGGGGGGTCAGGATCTGGCCCCCCACATGCATAGTTTTAAAGATTATCATTCAGCAGAAGCTATTGTGAGGAAGAAAAAACGCTAAGCCCAGAGCCTGAGTTATTCCTCTGACCCCGAATGCCTTAAAACATAGTATTTTATTTGGCCAGTTATAGAAAACATGTGGCAAAGCCTTCATTTTTTTGGAAGGCTTGTCCTGCAACACAAAAAGAAAAGAAAAATAACTGAACTTTTATTCTGCCTCTCCCTGCTGCGCACATCCCTGCACCCACCCAGACTGCTCTCACTTGAATTTTAAGTTATGAATATATTTGATAACTCTGTTTACTCTGCTGAAATACCAACAAGGTCCCAATCAAAGATTAACACCATGATCTACAGGGCGAGGGCAAACAGGAAAGTGCCCCCATGAAAAGTTTATACTCCAAGCAAAATGGGAAGGTTCAAGATGATCAGATATTAAAAAGGAGATGAAAGCAGCAAGTTCAGGACAGACTTGAACAGCAAAAAACATTCACCTGAGTCCTACTATATTTAGCAGCAGCAAGAAAATTTATTCAGTGCTCAACAATCTTAGACCCCTTACCTGAGTACAAGACTGAGGGATTAGTTTACAGCAGCATTTTGAGGGGGGAAAAAAAGCTTTGTTTTCAAAGTTCCAGTTCCAATTCTGACCTAAGATCAGACCCCAGTGATGTTCTCTCCCCTGTCAAAAAAAAAAAGGAGATAATTATTCATTTACCTCCCAGAAACCCAGCACACACTAATGAGCTTAAGCAGCATTTGCAGGAGAGTCAAAGGGCGAGAGACATTTTATCACACAGGAGAAGCACAGCAAGAGGGTTGCTTGTAAACCTATCAACCGTTATCACTGCATCCAAGTCTCTCCTAAACCTTTCTTAAGGATGTAGTACAAAACAGAGGGTTGCCCTCCAAGTACAGCTAGAAGAGCTTCAACCCAGCAGGGCAAGTGCAAGCCCACAGCAGCACCACGATGGGAGGCTCAGATTCTGGCCCTTCCCTGCAGGAAGGCTGATGCTCTGCCAGTGCAAACAAAGGGCACACACACATTTCACCCTACTGGCTCATCTCCAGGGATGGTTATTTCCAGCTGAGGGACAGCATCGAGCAGCAGTAGGAGGTAACCTTTCCAGCCTTTCCATCTGTTCCTGTAGACAAAGTGACATAGTAAAGGTGTTTCTTGACATTTCAAAGCAGGCAGATAGTCACGATGCTTGAGACAGCGACAGCCATCACCCTATTTCCTTCTCCAGGGGTAAATCCCACAACTATTTCTTAAGGCCTCCCCTCAACTGAGCCACCACAGGACCTATAATTCACCTCCTTCTTTCCCCTATTGACTGACTAGCAACCACAACCTCCCTTTGCCTATAAGTAAGGAGCAAGCCCACTGTTTAAGGCACCTGTGCTCTGTAGCCAGCAAATCAGTTGCCATTCTTAGTGGTTTTGCTAATCAGGCCATCAGTAATGCCCCCCAGGCTTGGTGCCTGTGACCAAGCTGCGGGCCAATTGCCATTCAGCAGCTGGCACTTGGCACAGCAGCTGTGCATGACTCAGGCTCGCAGGAGCCTTTGGAGATGCCTTCCCCTGATTTATATCCACAAGTGATTCTTTCTATTCGGACCATATTGTTGGCATGCCAGCTACACTGTAAAAATCTGGAGTTAATAAACTCCACTTTCAGATCACGGCAGCTCTTTCCAGCGCACAGCTTTGTAGCACTGGCAATGCTTGCTCCTGCCCTGTCAGCTAGCACGGCTGCTGATGCATTTCACGTTGGGAAAACCCTGTGATTGCATACATGAACAACCCCAGGGAAAGCCTAGGTTCCCAGTGTTTAATAGCCTGCCTCCCTCTTGCTCCACCTCCTTCTCCCATTCGGTGTGGAGTTCGGAGCCCGTGGTCCTGCAGCCCTACCCCTAACCATGAGAAAAGCCTCCTGGAACCTGTAAGATGGGCTTCCCCTGAGGAAAGAGGGAATTTCAAAAAAGAAAAAGAAAGACAAAAGATGGATGTGACCAGATGTCACAAACCCTTAAATCCAGGGGAATTTGTTACCTTCGCTCTAGTGACAGAAATGTTGCTGTCCTGGGCAGCAACCTGCCGTGCAGCAGGTCCCTCTGGGAGAGCTGTTCAGCCACGCCGGCTCTGGCCCCCATGGCAAAACCTGTCTCGGGGCATCTCATTTTGCATAGGCCTAAATCTGTTTCAGATCTGGCCTTTAACCTCCATACCTCATGTCTGCAGCTGCAAGATGGAGCAATTTTTCTTTTCCTTGCCTTTTCTGCAAGAAAACAAAAGGAAAGGTGAGCTTTGCCCTCTGGACACATTTTGCAAAGCCACAGGGGACAGAAAGGAAAGAGGCTTGAAGGTGATGGAGCTACATTGAGGGTAACTTCTTCCCCCTGCCTGGCACTTACCTGTCTCCTTTCTGATGTGCTGCCACGCATTTGTGGCCACAAGTGGTGACACCACGCTGTCTTTCTTGCAGGGCTTGCTCCTAGAGCCCTCGGAGCAGCTGGGACTTTCCTTGCAACATCATCAGGCTTGCGGCAGCCCAATCCTGCTTTGCTCTGGAGCAAGTTGCATTGGAAACTGCTTGAGGAAGGGCTGTTATTTTGCAAAGCACTAGGTTCATTTATGGAGCTGTATAAATAACAGGACCATCTCTGCCACCTGGGCTATGCTCTGCTAAACAGCTGCTGCATCTCTCTCCAGAACCAGTGACATTTTATAGTGGGTAAAATGACTCATGCGTTACACTGCAGTCTTTCTTCCATGCCAGATTTGTGGCTCGTTTGTGGATTATCAGCCAAAAAGGGTGGAAGCAACTTTCACTTCTCAGCATCCCCATGGGACAGGTACGCTTCAGAGCTGGCGACATTTCAGCAGAATGATTCATTTACTCTAAGCCATGTTTTCGGCTTGTATAAGCTGGATCGACATCAATGGAGCTACACCAGTTTTACATCAGCCCAAGAATGTGGCTCTGCATTTTCATGGCATGGAGCTCAGTCCTGGAAGGTTTTGAGCAGCCTCTTGATGGTGCAGGCTGGAAGTCCCTGTGGGCACTGAGCCCTGCCTGGGAGGAGCAGGATTTGGGGAGGATGGTTTGGCTTTGCATTACTCTGGAGAAGAAATGGGGCAGTATTAGTCACAGTGAACAACAACATGAGTACCAGAGGAAATGTCCGGCAAACAAAATAAAACACTTCAGGCCTGAAACTGGGAGCTGGCGCCGAAGGAGAGCTGCAACAGGCCCAAGAGAGCCCCCAGTGCGGGTATTCAGGAAAGCAGGATTGGATCGTGATACTCACGACCTCCATGAGACAGACACAGGTTCTCAACAACTTTTCATACCAAGAACTGAAAGGATTAAAACACTTCCATTCAGACACCCAGAAGAAAATTGGGAAACACAGGATGGCTGTCTGTGACCATAACTAATACTTCAATGCTGGTTCTGTGCACAGTGCTGAGCAGTGGGTCCTGTGCAGTGCTAGATGCTTGAGGTGAAAGGATGTGTGTAGCCCCCACCCATTTCACGCCATACGAGGTTAACAAGGGCTTACAGCCATCCTCTTTCTCCAGCCCTTTGTGAAGATTTACTCCTGGGTAAATCCCTCTTCCAAAAACTCACCGACAAATGTCTCAGGCCCAAGGTACATGTATTAAGGAGCTTGGAAGCTGATGTAAGAATTAGGCAGAGCCACAGAGTGATGCTATATGTTAAATATTGTGGATGTCTACAGAAACATTCACCCACAGATAGCAGCGCTCTTTGCAAAACCGGGTTGAGCACAAGTAACTCCGTCTTACGCAAGGAGAACCTAAGCCACAGAGATTAAAGGCTGCCACCATTAAAATAAAACCAAAACCTGCAAATACCATAGGCACCTTAAGCAAGATTTTGGCAGGATTTGGGCACCTTGGTTAAAAACTGCAATCTGGAAGCTCTGTGCTCCCGTTCAGCTGCTGCCTAGCCCTGGAGGTGCCTGAACTTGCCCACTGCCTCCTGGTTCGTCTCTCAGCCTCTGTAGGCGGCTCTTAACCTGCTCCCAAGCATGTCCAGAGCTGCTCCAGTGCAAACATTTCCACTCCAGCTCACACCTGAGTGCTGCCAGGGTCTGGCATTGCTGTCTGGGGCTGGCATCGCTGTCCCCATCCCTGGCAGGGATCAGCCTGGGAGCTGCAGCAGGAGCACACTGCGACAGAGCCTGCAGGTGAAACCCTGTGACAAGCACTACCACCCCACAAGAAATGCCTTTGGCTGCAGCAGCAGAGTTCTCCCTGGGAGCACCCGACCCAATGTGCTGCCCTGTGCAGCTCCCATCCTGTCTGCTACCCGCCTGTGGGGCACAAGGAGCTCCCCAACAGCCCCCCGACTCCCCAGCCACCTCACAGGGAGCAAGACATGGCAAGCCCCAGGGCAGGGTGAGAGGAGAGGGAGCAGGAGCCTGCACCGGTGGGGAAGGAGCCCAGTGAGGGATCGGTTGCCCCCAGGCAGTTCCCACACAGCAAGCCAGGCCTTGCCCTTTGCCCAGGGCACATGGCTTGGGCGCCACAGCAGCCCTTGTGTCTGGCGGGGGATGCCAGGCATTCAGTGGCTATGAGACCTTTCTTGGATTGAGGCCGAAGCATTCTCCAGCAGACCACCCAGCACGGCAGGGCCTTCAGTTACCTCAAAGCCATCCACAGCAGCAAGTGTGTGAAGCAAGAGCTGTTTGCTTCCTTCGTAGATGCTTTGCAGTGTCGCAGTGTCCTGGATGATGGTAGCAAACTGCAGCCATTGTCCGGCCTCCTCCATATCCTGCAAAGATGCCAGGGCAACATAGGCAGGGGTTGGCTGGGTCTTTTGCCACTTTTTCAGGATAACTGAGGTTTGAGGCAGGGCTTTGTTTCAGAAATCATATGCCCATTTCTCCTCCTGTTGTGTGAACAGGGTGGTTTCAGACAAGTAACATAACATAGTAAGCACCTGTGGTAAATAAGTGCTGAACCCCCAGCTCCCCCCACACTATAATCCTCTGCAGTTTTCTCAAACACAATCAACAGCCTGGCCTACGGCTTATTTACCCGCTTCCAAAATTCTTAGTCTGACAACTAATGATGCATTAATCACTGTCAGACCATGATCTTTTGTTTCTGCTCCTCTGCAGGCATCTGTCAGAACCACAAAAGATTAATTATCGCACCAGCCTGGATGCAGAAACGTAGACCCTCTCTGCAGATGTACTCTTAGTCGGGCACTTTGTGGCCCCTTCAGCAACCGCTGCCACCTGCACAATAATTCACCCATTCTTCTGCTCTTTCATTCATCCTTCCTATATTTCTAGCTCTAGGGCTGGATATCTGCTCCCTCTTGCCCAAGCATCAGTCCTTTTTCAGCCTCCCAAGCAGCACTAAAAGAGAGGACCACCAAAATCCTTCCCTGCGGCATTGGCCCATTCCAGGCACCCTGGCTGTCTCTTTGTTAACCATGTTGAGGAGGTGCCTCCTCTCTCCTTCACATACACATACATATATGGTTCAGTTTCTAACCTTCCAGCCAACACAGCACTCTAGAGTGTTAGTATTTAGAAGTATGAAACATCCTGGACAAAATTAAGCCATTCTCCATCCAAAGGGCAAGATGGAGAAAGGGAGGATGAACAGACCCAGGAGCAGTCTCTGGGAGGCATCTGAGCTCCACCACGGCAGATGAAGCAGCTGCATTGCTTCTTCAAAAGAGGCCTGACAGACTGAAATATGCTTTTTCTTTGCATCCTGGAGCCTGGACCCAGCTGTCGGCAGGGAACTGACACTGCTAGAAGATGGAGGGACACTGAGGTTTGTCTGCAGGGAAATGACACTGCTAGAAGATGGAGGGACACCGAGGTTTGTCTGCACGTGGTAGCTGTAAGTGTTTACACACACTGGCGCAGCATGAAATGCCTCTGGAGCCGACGCAGTTTGTGCCACAGTAAAGCTGTTCCCCACAACGTAGGCACAGCTGTTTCCAAAAGTGAAAGGAAATCTGTATTGATTTAAAGCACCTAAAGTGAGAATAAATTAAAAATAGATTGCTTTTACTCAAACGCAAATTAATTCTACAAGCAGGGGTGCTGGACCTGCATGCAATGCCCAGAGCCTTCTCTGCAGGGGCAGCCAGGAATGTCTGTTTGACCACCTTTTAGTGCTGAGTACTGCCTGAGGAAATCTCTTTTCTCCCTCCCATGAATGTTTGTGTGCGTGATTCAGCGGCTGTCTACAAAAAGTAATTGGGAAGATGAATGAGTTCACTAGGACAGAGGGAAAAACCAGGAGAGAGCATCCTTCTGGGCGAGTGAGGACATTTCAGTAGGTGCTTGGATCACACAAGTCTTCCTTCCATTTGACATGTTCCAGGTGTTAGAGTTGCTTCGCTTCTTGTTCCCCTCTCTGCAGTAAAGGCCTGAGAAGCAGGAACAGACAAAACCAAGCAGTAAACAAAATCAAGTATTTGTATATGGCACAGCAGTTTCACTCTAATAGCCTTTGAGTATGTGGGCTCCTTTACAGGAGGAAAATGCCAGGCACTGCCAACGCAATAAAATCATACTGCCACTGATAAGTTGAAAGCATAACCCAACAGGAGAGCATCTTTTCCTGTTGGGAGATTTAGCTTATACCTCCTTCCCAGAAATAAATCTAAAGCAGGAAGAGTTCTTGCTCCCCAAACTGCAATTCTCAGTGTTACACTGCCAAAGATTTAAATGTTCAATTTCTACTGAGAAATTGCCTCCTGTAAAGAAACTCCAGAAGTTCCCATAATCCCAACATTGCAATGGATCCCCACATCTGCTGGCCTTCAAACATCGCTCCAGCCAGAGCTTCCCAGCCTGCTGTGCTGCTGCTCATAAACCTCTGAGAAAGCGGCTGAGTCTTCTTAGAGCTTTTCTTCTCACGTATTTATGAGTTTCAGTTGATTCGAGTGGTTCCAGCTGCCAGCTGACACTGCGGAAAGGACAGCGCTAGACCAACCCACACTTCTCCCTCCCCACCGGCAAGTCTATTTGTGGCCTTGCGCAGTGACAGAAATAAACTGCTTTTCTTGGAGATACCCACTAGCAAGCGTTAGGCTCTCTACAGAGGCCACAGCAGGCTCAAAGAGAATCATTTTAACTCGGATTTCAATGTCCTCACCAAGGGGGTTTAGAGGGCTGGAATTGCTCCTGGAAGTGGTAGTGAGGGGGGAAAAGAAGGGAGGTAAAAAAAAAAAAAAAAAAAATCAGATTTTTCCTTCCCTCCCTGTGCTTGCAGAGCAGTCCTTCAGGGTCTGCCTGCTCCCTTCCCTCACATTTCTTCTTGTAGCTGGAAGATCCCAGCCTCACTAGTGCAGCGCTGAGAATATTTTTAAATGACTCATTAATGTTTGCATACATATGCCAGATGCTTTCTTTCTTAATAAACAAACAAACAGAAACCTCAGACAACCTCTGAGAGATGGAACATTTTTGCTAACAGCGAAGGACAGACTGGTTGCTTGTGCAGGACAGTGGAAGAAGGTATCCCCTCCTCCCCAAAACCCCACTTTATGAACATTTCCCCTCCCCAAACCCCCAATTTTATGAACAGTTCTCCTCCCTTCCTCATCCCTTCCCCTGCCACGCAGGTCATCCAGACTTTAGGGTGGGGTGGAGGTACTGAGAGATGTCACAGCTGCTTATTTCCTCCTGCAGCATGTAAGAAGGGAATTCGGACCTCAACCAAATATAGCTGGTGTGACCCTGCATTAATACAGCCTTTGATGAGTATTCATCAGAACATTTGCCCATGCAGGAACCCCCAGCTGAAAGAGGCAGTACCTGAGGTCACCACAGAGGGTTTGTTTTTTTTTTTTCCAATGCTATATGGCTGAGGCTTCCTAAGCTACTCAGGGCCTTTTTTCTTCCAATATTTCACTCAATTCACTGGGAAATTAAGCACTGTGATTTCCCTGTCCTGGCAGTATTCAACTTTGCTACGCAATTCCCATGTTCCTTACATCATGAAAATTGCAGCATTACACAAGGGATAACTAAGATAAATGGTAGGTGCACACAAATGGGTAATAAGAGAGTTGGGAGTCAAAAAGTTCAGATCCAAAATTGTAGGAAAGGTGATACCAGTGAGAAATGGCCTCTCTGTGTTGGCTCCACAAGCTTTACTCCCATGTCTCAGCTCTCACAGGCGAAGGAAATGCCCATTGCTTCATGTACACACAGCATCTTTCTTGTGGGGAACTGTTCATACGCATTGAACTGATTCCACATCAGCAATCACCATAAAATTTTAAATAAAAAAAGGGAAGCGTATATTCCTTTTATGTCTCGTGCAAAGGCATCGGCTACTGAAAGCAAGAGGGATTCAGGCGAGTGCTCCACAAGATGTGACTAGAATATGTTTCTTCTGAAGTCCTCTAATGAGAAGTAGTAATGTATTCCCTCTTTTCCCCTAAGACTTGGAAATCACATTTTAGCGCCTGTCACAGGACTGTCAGGATCAGCATTTCAAGTAGCAATTCAGCCTTTATCAACATTCAACAGCATTGTAAGTCAGGAATAATTAATGTAACATTAACATAGAGTTATCAAGAAATGTAAAACTGTAAGCGTTCAACATCAGATTCATTTAGTATTTACTGCAATAATGCGATCAGCATGAAGTCATTTAACATAAATGTCAGCTTCAGTGGGATGTCTCAGGGCAGTCAAGAGCAGTTCGGAGGTGTGCCCCCCTCTGTACGTACCACCCTTAAGCTCTCCAGAGCTCTTTAGTGTACTCCTCAGAGGGTCATCTTGGAAAGTCGCTTCATGTATCTGTGTCAAAAAAAAAAACCCAGAGAAATATTTCTGTAAAACCCACACACACTTTGCCATGATATATACCAGATGAATATGGAGCTACACTGCCCAGAGAGACAGATAGATCACACATACAGTATATATAGAAGTGAGCGATGAGAGTCTATAGGAATGATAGATAAGAGTCTGTAGAGCCATATTTTTGTATTTATGCACACATACAATATGTGAAAGAATATATAAAATCAAATCCGTACATCCATGCAGTAGAACAGGGCAATACATTGCAGCTTTTACACAAACTGTTTCTTGACTTTCAGTGGACACACCAAACAGTGTAATGTGTACTGTGCTACAGCAATATACATATAGATATATATATAAAAATACATAAATTGCTGTAAATTCAGTCCAAGGTTTTGCATCATAACAGAGGAAGACAACTAAGATACTTTTCTTAACATCTGGAAAGGATTTACTGTCTTTTGGGACAATTAGGTATTGGTTCAGCAGTTTTGGGGACCGATTCCTTCATTTCTGTTCCCTCTATCCCCAGGGCTACTCCAGTAGAGCCAACAGGAAAAGAAGCCTGGCTGAGGGGTCTGGCTGAGCAGGGCTGCAGTAAATGTCTAGTGGGATTTTCAAACACGCCAAGGCTGCTACCTTACACTGACATTAGCAGGAGCGAGGTGCCTAGGCATGCTGGAAAATCCCTGTAGCTAGCGTGGTGCATGTGACAGAGTGCCTGGAGCCAGGATCCCAATGAATTTCAGTGGAACTGGGACACCTGGATCCAGTAAGTTCCAGCAAAACCCTGCAGCGGCGAGCACTCACAGTGCTGCAGGACTGGGTACGTGCCCTGGGTTGTATCCATGCCGCAGCCTGGTTGCTCCCACTTTTCCCCTAGCTGCCACAATTGCTCTGAAACTGGGGTACAAAGAACAGGGAACAACAATGAACATAGAAGCAACAAACCTTTGCTCAGCCAGATAAGCCCCAAAGGTCAGATTCTGCACCATCAATCACAGAGCTGACGTAAGCAGCGCGCAGGGGAGCGGGTGAAGGATCAAGACTGACTCAGGGGAGAAGACATCTCTAACATGATCCCAACAGCCTGAAGCAGTGGTAAGGGCATCTACTATAATCTCCTTGTTACGTGTGGGGCTTTAACTGTGTCAGACATGTCTTTGAATGAACACCACATCTGTCTTTAAAACAAGGAAGAGCTTTTCCTACGTGTAAAATGATGTTAACAATCTGCTGCTTAGAATTATATCTAGATATGGAGTTCTACCACACTGCCTCTTTCTGGGGCCTGCAAAGAGTTTTCATTGCAATGGAGACACTTCCGCCAGAGAAGGTCTCCTCACCGCAGGGATGGGAGCAGGCAAGCCAGCCTGCTGCAGCTTAAGATGGCACGCTCCCACTGAATCCAAGTCCCACTGCTTCTTAGCAAGTGCCATGCTTGTTTGACTGTGTACAGACCAACTGCTACAGAAAAATGTAAATATTTTTATGGCCTGGCTTGCTTAAAAGCCTAGGAGGATGGCTGGCTAAGTGGAAAGGAATGCTGTGCACACACAGCAGAACAAATTTAAGAAAGAGAGAACCTAGAGGTATTCTTTAACCCAGAGACAGAGTGCTTTGCATTGTTAAACAGCGGTTGTTTAGTACACCACAAAGAGAGCATTAAAGTCTAGATAACACAATTAATAATGAACTCTCCAACACAAAGTACTGTCACCATCAGCATGACCTCACTCTCCTCATGCACAGAACACAGGCTGGCTTTACAGAGCTATTCACTTGTCTTGTCTTTCTTTTAAGAAACCAGCCAAGTGCTCAGTTCACTCTGTACTGTTGGATGGTTATGGTGGAGACAGAGCCAGGCTCCTCTCGGAGGTGTACAGGGGAAGGACAAGGGGCAATATGCACAAGACAGAAGATCTGAAAATGCACTTACATATTAGGAAAAGCGTTTTCACCATGAGGGTGGTCAAACATTGGAGCAGGGTGCAGTGAGGTGGTGGGATCCCTGTTCTTGGAGATACTCAACCATCAACTAAACATGGCCCTGAGCAACTTGATCCAGTTGGACCTGTGTTGAGTAGGGGTTGGAGAAGAGACATGCAGAGACTTCTACCAGCCTCTGTTATCCTGTCATTCTTTGGTTAACCAAAATGGGCACTTCTGAACAAGATATTTGTCACCACTTCTTTTCTTGCCTGCCTCCTGTATCAGTATATCCCCACTGACTGTCACAGACACCAAATCCACTGTACTGGCTGACTGAGCCTCCAGCTGAGTGACAGTTAGGAAACACATGGCTGGACCTAGCAATTGGCTTGAACTGGGGTACAAGTTTACTTTAAAGACCAGCTTCATCCTGTCAAATCTAGAATTCTATAGAACAGACTGAAATTTGGTGCTCACAAAGCGAAGACCAGGAGACAGTAACAGTTCAGATCCCTGGCACAGAAGCTGCAAAGGGTGGGCTACAGGAAAAGATAAAGGCTCCTCTGTGGCCACCATTAGGGTTGCTCTTGCCAGCACTGAGCCAACGGAGTCACACTGACTCTGATGGATCACTTCTGCTTGCCCTGCACACCTTTTCCAGACAAGACCCCCCTCCTGCATGCACTCCAGCCTCTGACAGCTGAGCCCTGAAGGAGACATGGGAGGAAATATGGTGGGTTCAGCTCCAAGAAGTCAGCTTTCTGACTACCCTCCCAGCCCCAGGAAGCTGTAGACATTGGAGAGCAGCGGTTTGATGTCAGGGTGTAGAACAGCTCGGCAGCGCTGCCTAGAAAGCACCCCTCACAGCCCAGTGTGCCTGGTCTGGTCGTGCAGGGTGCTCCTGCTCACCTCCACTCATCTAGGGAATGGGAATGCTTGAATATCCAGTTAACAACCAAAAAAACACCTTTCCTAAACCAAAGTTAACAAAAATCCTGAGCTGAGGTCTGCAAGCTGTTACCTCAGTGTCTTCAGTAACTGCAGGTTACACCTCTCAAAGTCGCCTCTCTCAGCA
Source organism: Fratercula arctica (assembly GCA_947846985.1). NCBI lineage: Eukaryota > Metazoa > Chordata > Aves > Charadriiformes > Alcidae > Fratercula > Fratercula arctica. Next base: position 16,384,453 of record CANTUZ010000003.1, on the reverse strand, counting down.
CAACTCTTAATGAAGACACTCCCTGGTGAGAAGTGCAGCCCCCAGCTGTTAGCTATAGCAGGAGAATCATTGCTTGCCAACAACATGCTTCAGCAGCAAGATCACAGGCGGCCAGCACCACCATCAACTGACAAAAAACATCAAAGGCAGCCTATATCTCCCTCACCCCGCTCTGTCTTTCAACATGATGTTCAAATGAGCTCTGAAAGTCGTAACTTACGTTTATGTTATACCTCCTTTCCTTTTCAGATGTTACCACCCCAGCTAGGTGCAGCCTCTGGCATGGGGATCACCCAGTTCAACTCCCATGGATACATCTAAGAGCACTGTACCCTGGGATGCAGCTTTAGTGAGGCCAGGAAAGCTACGCAAGGTGTAAAAGCTTTTGGAAGAGAGCCTAGATGCAACACCAAAGAAGAGGTAAGAGAGGTAAGCCCAGCACAAAGCTTGGCAGCATCCTAATACACTTAATTTCTTTAGATAAGTTTATTTAATTGTATCTTTTCATATCATCAGTGCTTATGAAGTTTAAGTTTAACCTGGGGGAAAAAAAAAAGAAAGACTCTTGTAGATGGATAAAATCTCATCTAAAATATTAAAACCATTTTTACAGCTAAGCATTAAAACTATTTCAGGTTGTTTCTTCAAATATAAATACTATAATTACGTTAAATGTAAGTTATTTCTCCCCATTTAACAAGTCCCTGGTCTTGTCTGCATGCTTGAAAAAGAAAAAAAAAAAAAAGGTAAGCAGACAAGGCTTAGCCAGGGTAGGATGAAAGTACAAATGCCCTGAGGCTTGTGCCAGCTTAATTTAAATTACAGGGTGCAAGGTCTCCAGCCACAGGGGGACAGCAGCTCAGGTGCCTGCCTCAATGCCTGCAGCCACTGGAAAACCCATCCCCAGACTTTAAGTCCAAAACTGCGCCACTGGAGCCAGTCCTCAGGACATCTTCCCCTTGACTCTGGGGCTCGGGCTGATTTGTTGGTCCCTGATGAACAGGCATCATCCTTCAAACCTGGGAGACGGCTCACCTTATCCCTCCAGGTGCCCTGATGCCTTTTCGCCTTGCTCCCCTCCACCTGGACCCTTCTCTGCCCCAGGGCACTGGGGGATGCTGATCCTTTCCCCTTTGTTACCATCAGCAGCCTCTTCAGCAGCCTCTTCGCTCGCTGACTAGGGCCTGGAATTTGCCTAGCTGGTAGGTGCTTTTTGGGCATCTGTACATGTGTCTGCATTAAGAGGCTCCTGAGAGCTGAATGCAGCTGCAGCAGCCAGCCAGCGACCTGTGAAGGGGCCCATGGTCATGTAGTTGCTTGAGTAGGGACTGTTTCCCTCAGGCTTTTTACGTGGTCTCACTCCCCTTTTCCTGCTGTTTCTGGCTACAGTTACAGCCATACGTGAACAATGCACCCTGTGTGCATGTTTCCCATTTAGCGCACAAGCTCATAAAACATTTTTAATACATGATTTACAAGGGTTCTGGATTGCACTGAAACTGTTCCCCTTACAAGCTGAGCAAGGGTGGACTGGCTGGAGGTGTTTATGGAGGGCAAGGTGGGAGACGACAGGCAGGGTGAAGGCTCTGACAGATCCAACATCCACTGCTGTATTCTACGAGAATCAATACGGAAACAAAACCATTCCTCCCCTCAACCGGCATTAACGCCCCCAAAAAGCATCCACCTTTCCAGAAGTGGCTTCTTTTGGGGATAGGCAATGTTTAAACTTGGTCAAAAGCAGAAGCAACCAAAAACTGCCGTAGCGTTTGAGCCAAGTCTGTTTGTGACCTTTTCTACCCACAGAAAAATGCAAGAAATACTACTAGAAACATACAAGGAATGGAGAAAACAATGGCATTTTGGTTAAAATAAGTAGTATGGAAAAACCACCTGATGATTTTATAATAGAAATATATTTTAAAAGAGAATTCTTATGAAAAGCAAGATTTAATTTAGAAGCATCAGGCACCCTGGTTTGTTATCATTCGAGTCCCTAAATGATCTTTCCAAAGGCTCAAGTAACTACATTAGACACAATATCCTATCCAAATTCCAATTCCTTACTCAGCTTCAATAAAGTTTCAACTGGAAAAGATAATATAAACTTCCTGTCCTAAAAAACTGTTACCACATGCAATTAAAGCAGTTGGGGAACGAGGCAGTGCTGTACTATGCATCTGATCAGCAGATGAGGCATTCAAGTCTCCCTTGCGGTGATACGCATTATGAAATGGAAGACTGCTATGACTTGATTTTATATATATATATTACAAGATGATGTAATCTCCACTTCAAGTGCTGACAAAACACACTTAATCACATCTTTGAGGATTCTTTACAGAGTTGTTGCTACAGTGTAAGTGCAGAGAAATGTTTCGGAGCTCTCTGGAAAGCCTAGCTAAGATGATTCCTTCACAGGTTGAAGCACACAGGACAAGTGCAGAAATCTGAAAGGCTCCCAGACACTGCTTTATAGAGTCACTGAGGGGAGGAGGTGTCTTAAAAATAATCATAAATCTATACCTTTTCATCCCATCAGAAACACCTTGTCCCTGCTAGCAGCAGCTCAAGGGTCCGGAGTTTGATCCCTGTTTTGAACTGCTTTGTACCACAATTCCATCAGCTGCTAAAGCAAGTCAGCACTAAGTGATGCTGAAATGACATTAGGCAGCACCTGACAGCTCAGAGCTCATGGCACCTGGTGGGCTGCACCTGCTGGGCTCTCCCCCAGGAGACACGCGTGATCATGGCCATGGGATTGCGGCTGCTGCCTGCTTCCCTGTTCCCAGCCATGCTGGGACCAGATCAATGACATGCATTGACTTTGCCAGCACTAACAGAAGCAGGGGGTTTGCTCTGCAGTGCTGGGACAAATCCTGCCCTGCTGCCAGGAGCAGGGGAAGCCCCAAGGCAGGAGACAAGCTGCTGAGCCCACTCACTCTCTGCGTGAGGTCTCAAACCACCTCTTGAGCTATTTCTTTCATTAGAACAGTTTAGTGACTATAATCCCTCTGTGCACGAAGCCTCTGACACCTATAAATGTTGCATTTCTCACATGCACCTATCTGCAGTGACTAAGCTGATGGAAGGCTTCGAAAGACGCTTAGGAAAGAAAAAAAGGTCGGCCAGCTGTTACCTGACCCGTTGAGCTCCGAGAGCAGAAAAGATTTGGAGTGGAAGCTGTGGGACTGAATGATTCTGAGCTGGAAGTTGCATCAGACAGCACACACTCAGCACTGCAAATGTGCTTTGGCACACCAAAGGTGTACGGAGAGATGCCAGAAATAGCTTGGAGGTCTCACTTTGCATTTTTTTTTTTTGCATAAAGGCTTTCCTTTAGTTCAGCCATTTCGTCTGTCTCTCATGTCAATTTGCTGAAACAGCTTCTTTTTTTTTTTTATTTTATTTTATTTCTCAATACCAATTCCTGGGAACCGCAAAGGGCAAGGCAGCCCACAGCTTTCAAAAGACCAACATTTCTCTTGGCATATTGATTACCAATACTGTCACTGCACTGACTGAGAATTTTCTGAGAATGCCAGGACTCTTAAATAAAACACTACAGCTCAGTAGACTTCTATTTTCTAGCTACACTTGAAAAAAATCCATGCAAAAGTTGTTCCTTATTCCCCTCCTGCTTTTCTTTTCTCCAGATCCAAATGTCAATGTGAGAATTTAAAACCTCCACAAAACACATTTCCATGTGTTTTGCTGCTCTCTTAAATGAGCTTTTCAACCATATGATGGCAGTAGCCTAAATATTCAGTGATGGCTTTACGAAAGAATAGGGGAAAAGCCTTCTTTCTCTCATTTCTACATTAATATTTTTGCTTAAAACCAGCCAATGGCTTGAACAAGAGATGATGGCACATAAAATTGCAGCTCATATCAATTAACCATAGGAGCAGAGAGAGGAAATGAGAAAGCGTGCGTGTGTGTGTGTGCGCGCGCACGCACACAGGCAATAATACAGCAAACAATTTCATTGCAGAAGCAGTCTACTAGCCTAGCACCTGGAGGTGTCTGAAGTGGGGTCACCTGTGCAAACATTATTTGCCCTCCCTGCACATTTACCTTATGCTAGAGCCTTGCGTTTCATAATTACATGCCATTTTTTCCATCACAGATAACTCAATGCTTAGCAGGGGTGGCACTAACTGAATAAAAAGTTATTCAACATTTGTTCCTCATCACTCAGTTTGCTGGCTCATGCCTTACATACTGTGTGTGGTTCCAACACTTCTCTGAACACAGAACTATTCATTTTCCATATGGTCCTCAGCGAGATGCCTATCGTATAGATCCTGACTGCTTGCAAGCTTTAATGACTGTAACCATTCATCTCCTGGGTGAAACAAAGGAATGGTGGTACTTCTTACTTAGGAGATGTGGAAGTGGCCACAGAGACGGGCAGAAGTACCCTTTTATTTCAGTGCCTAATATGGGATTTTTAGAGAGTGACTCTTCAGAGGCAACTGCATTCAGTAATGCTTCCTAGTGCCTCCACCCTGCCCTGCCAGGGAGGGAAGGATCAGCAATGCCTTTGCATCACCTTTGCCTGGCGATGGGATGTGGCTGTTTCCTCTCAGGAGCTGACACTATTGATGCCGACATATGGTCACCTCAGCCTGGACTGTGCCCAGCTCTCTACCTCCCCAGCATCCTCCTGCCCCTGTTACCACAGCATACGGAGGAGCTGGGGGGAGAGCAGACTGCGCTTGCACACCAGGCTCTGCCTTGGCTGCCAGTTCATTAATGGACAAAATTCAAAATGCTAATCCTAATCCACAAAGCCACCAGCGCACAGGGGTCAATTAGCTCTGCAACTGCCTTGCCCTGAACACCCCACTGTGACATGCTTGGGAAGTGTTTGCCAGCCCCTGCCAGAGATTTCCTGGGAGCAGGAGAATAAGCTCCTTTGCCTTCGGACTTGACTTCAGCTGAACTGGATTGCCTTTAGAGAGCCCTGGAAGAGATGGCTCATCTCCAAATGCTACTGAAATCGGGAGTCCCATTTTTTTCCCCATGATTTTTGAGTCGTGCCCTAACATGGCTCTACATTTTCCCTTTGCATAAAGTCAAATTTCTTACTAAGGCATTTTACGTAGAAGCTCAGTTAGGATGGAGCAGGCTGTGCTGTTCCCATGTTGGCAGGAAACAACAGTCCCTAGACATTAACATGATGGACATGTCGACATTGAGAAACGTATGGTACCAATTAAGACAGTATCAACAATTATGCAGAACACAGTTGAGTGGATTAATTTGTTGCCTGGAGAAAAGGCTGCCAGTACGAAGCTGACTGTCAAGAGACACACTTTCATCTTGCGTGCTGCCTTGTGCCAAATACTACAAAGCCTATGTGCACTAAGGATGATCACTGGCTTTTCTTTTTCCACCAGCAATCTTGAAGCAGGGAAGGAGCAACCAACTAATGTCTCTACATGCTGCCTCCTTTCTCCTCTGAGAAAAAAAAACAAACCCAAACAACAAAAAAAACCAAAAACTGCCATAACACACACAAAAAAAACCCAAAAACCAAAACACCACCACCAAAAAAAAATTAAAAACAAAAAAAAAGAAAAAACCCACACATTTGAAAAAAAAATATTTCCAAACGACCATTATTCCCAGAACACTAAAATAAGAACTACAAAGTAACTGGGAAAAGCTTTTCTTGCTCAAAAAGCTTTTCCTTTACTGAGAGGTTGACATGATAACTGACTTGTCAAACACACTTTCCCCCAGTTCTCTAAGTAGAGAGAATGGTTAAGTCACGTGTGACTTTTTTTTCCAGCTTGCTATTTTTACGCTGACCAGAAGGATATTCACCCTCTCCATCTCTTCCTTCCCACCCAGTCTTTGCCAAGGAAGATGCACGATTACCTCCAGCAAGCTGTGGCTAAATTCTCCTGCCTTGCCAAGTACTGTCCAGAGGCTTGGTAAAATACTTTAATTCTAAAGGGGCTGTAAGAACAAGCAGCTGATTTTGTCTAAAAACCTTATGTTTGCAAAATGCTACGTAGGTCTATGTCTGTCAGAGTATTAAACAGCAAAGAAAAAACTAGGACTTGTAAATGATCACTTGCTGCATTAATAAGCAGCAGCATTTGAATTCCTGTTAAAGCTTTGTACCAGCTGTGCTTTGTCCCAAAATCCAATTAAAAAAATATCTGCTTATGCTTGTTCCTACAATATGAAGAATATTGAACTACCCTTCATAAACTCTGCTGTTGCTTACAGAGCATATGGTCCCACATCAGGCTCTCATTTCTCCATATTTAGCCTTGTTAAACAACAGCATGCCTACCTGAGATATAAATTACCTTGAGGCTTGGAGTAATGCCATCCTGAGTAAGGAAACTATTCATAACACTGCACTCCTTAATTTAATGCAGGCAAAAGTCCCCTGCCCACTTACAACACAGCACACGCTGATCACAGTCGCTGATGGAGAAATCCAGTTTTCATCCAACATTCCCAGTAAATGTGTCGTTCAATGAGCAGCAGAGCCATGAAATCTGGTTTTCTGGAGGTTTATATTTTATATGCCTTACTCCCCCAGCCGTTACATTTGTAGAATATTTGCAGTTTGGCAATATTCCCACCACAAAACCCTCCAGCTCCTTCCTATTATCTTTATTCCTACTACTGCTCCTTGGGTAAAGAAGCTAGAAGCTGCAGGGTCCCAGAAATTACCTCCTTCTCAGGCCAGACGTGGAGCTGCCCTTCCTTAGGGACTGCACTCCTATGGGCCTCTCCTACTCTGACACTGATTTTCAGTAAAAAAAAAATTAAAAAAAATTTTTTTTCAGACCTTTCCCTCTTGGCCAAATTTGATCGAAACTCAACAACACTTACCAAAGCTTTTTAGGGTAAAGAATGGATGGACAGTGTAAGAGATCAGAATAACACAATTCATACCTGCTACATGTAAGTGCAATTCATATCTATGTTCTTACCTGCTACGTGTAAGTGCAAAGGTGCATCCAGCAAACCATTCACCAGGTGCTGAGCGTGAAGTCTGAGGGTGTTTCTGTCTAATTAGCATTTATTTGCTGATATTGTACAGATAAAGGGCACTTAACAGGATACTGAGCCTCCAGAGAGGCACTTCATGCTTCCCACCAGTGTCTCAACCACTGCACCAAGGAGTGGGAAGGAATCTTCAAAGCTGCTTCCAACATCTACACCAAAATCTAACGTATTTCTGGGCCCAAGTGCTTTACCGTATTTTTCTAACTTAGGGCTCATTTTTCTTCATTGCAAGAGACCTGTGCCCAAGGCTGTTTTCTTCCCTATGCTCAGGAATTTGCATAGACCCAACATTGTCCAAAGAAAAAGATAAAATATCGACAGGGACTTCCTGGAAAGTTACTTCTGCAGGCAGTAATTCTCTGCCTGCTGCCAGGCACACACCATCTTCCTGGTAAATACCAGCCTGGATCTGTGCTGGATGGGCGATTTCCCCCTTGCATGGAGAAGAGGGAGGCAGTTCTCAAAGCACACAGACAGAGGGTCCCCTTTTGCTGGAGTCCACCTGGAAAGGAGCTCCTCTGAGCACGCAGCAGCTCCTCGTGTCCATATAGTTCCCCCAAAGCACACAGATGCCTCCTGCCCTCCAGCCCATGGCCGCTGCTCCCAAGCTGTTCCCAAGGCTCCTTATCTGCTATTTCCAGATGCCTCTGACATAGCCAAAGGGGCAGAGGGGACTAGCAGTAATGCCAAGGAGAACTGAGGATGGTCAAAATGAGGCAGGAAAAATTGTACCTATTCAGACGTGCCCAAATACAATTCCCTCCCCCCGCAATTAAAGTTCTAAACATCTACATCATTAACAATTTTGATGGGGGGGGGGGGGGGGGAAGTATTCTTTTTCCTCCTGCTGACAACTGCAATACAAATGTTTCCCCCAAACATCTTTTCACTACAACCTTTTTTCCTTTTCTGCCATTTTGTTTCTCTTTTACTATTTTGCAGCTCTCCCAATGTGAAATGTTTTCAGAAATGGCAAGATAATAAAAACATCCACAAAACAATAAAAAAAAGACGAGATAGGAAAAATAACTGCAAGACTCCATTTAACCTTCTCGACTTAGTAGCACAAGAAAAGGAGGAGAAAAATAGCAAACTTAAAGCTCCAAAATACCTACATATCACCTCCTTTAAAAAACCTCAGAAGTTTTTCTTTGAAAAACTACTTCTGAATACCTGGAGATGGGCACCTTCTGAAAGATAAGTCAGGGTTTGGTTAAGCCTCATTTTTTTTCCTGCAGGAAACATTTCACTGGAGAGAGAAAAAAAAAAAAAAAAAAAAAGAAAAAAAGAAGCCAGCTCATTGTAATGAAAGTTTAGTCATCACCATCGCATGATTGGTGATTAAGAAGAGCATGATGCCATGTAGACTGCTTCCCTACCAATTTAGGGTAGAGAGAAGCTTCAGGAGGTGTTGGGTGATGGGAGAAGATACAGGACAGTGAGTGATATAACAGCAAGGACAGTTATTGTCCAGAACTGCTGGAATGGGCATGAGCTTCCCACCCTCCCACGAGGCAGAGGAGGCTAGAGCCCACATGGAGCCTATGCTGTTTGGGGGAATGGGAATTGGAGACAGCAAACCAATCCAACTCCAGCCTGCTCTTAAAGAAATGACTCAGACATTCAAATATACGAAAATACTGAACATTGTTTAGGTATTGAAATACTTGAAAATTAAATGTTTTCCTCATCAGGACTGGAGAGTGTGAGCTCAAAGGCAATGGCAATCCTCCTGCGAAGTTGCCTCAAGGGCACCTCCTGAGACATTTCACCCTAGTCTGCTCTGAGAATTTCCTTCAGATGGGAGATTGCTGGAGAGGCCCCTCCTGGTACCCTCTCTTGGTTGCTACGTTCAAGGTGATGTGACAAAGTTTGCACAGAAGGCTGAGAGAGGTCTGCTGGATCAAATGCATCTCCTCTACTAGCAATGAGACGACGGAGATTTCCTCCTGACAGCAAAATTGCTTTTTCTCCCTCAAAGACACAGAGCTTGCTGGAAGAAATGCAAAGCTACGTTGCATCTGCAGCTACACACATCTAGAGGGAAATCTCTCCATACACAAGTCTTCCTGAGCAGCACACAGCAGCGAGCCCAGGCTGGCTCCTAAGAACAGTTCTCTCCCACCTCCTCCTCCCCTCGCATCCTCAAATTGCACTTCCCAAGTCAAAAATCTGCAAATACATGGCGCTCTCTAGTGTCTTTGCTCCGCTCGGGAGAAACACAAGTATCCCAAGGCACCGACATCATTCCAGACAGCATGGTACAAACATCCAGGCTGAGGGATGCCCAAGGCCTGCTATTAATTAGGAAGAGTTTTCCAGCGTATCTGTTTGATTGAACCTTCTGGTGGAAGCCACTCTATCTCACTGTGGCCCCCACCAGTAGTGCAATGCCTCCCTGAGCAGTCATTTAAACAGAAACAGGTTTTTAAGCCACATTCCTGATGGAGAGAACTATTCCAGGAAAGTTTCTGATCCTGGATTAGGTCCCTGCAGACCCTGAGTGTGCTCCTGTCAGCTCCCAAATTGGCCGCCAGCGATGCGTAACACCAGTTGTAATTTCAGGGTGCAAGCTCGGAAGATAAATCCTCCTGGAGAAGTTGTCTCAGAGATGGCACCAGGGAGGGCTTGGCAAGGCACAGCACGAGTGGTACAAGGGCAGGCACGGGGCAGGCTGAGGGTTCCTTCAGGACCCGCAGGCACCATTAGCCATGCAGAACAGCTTCACTCCTGCCAAACATCATGGATGGGAGCAGCCCCGACAGGAACACCAGTCTTTCCCTTATGTCTTGCCTCTTCCCATCACCGCTTCACTGGGGGAGGAGGTGAGGGCAGAGCATGTTTCTAGCTGTTGAAGGTGAGCACAATCCAAAATGGCAACTGCTTTGATTTGCTCTCAAATGGCTTACCGGTCTGTATTATTACTGCATTTTCTACTCTGTTATGGTGCCTCTCTTTCTCCTGTGCTTTTCTGAGACTGACAGTTCCTGACAGAAATACAGCGTATCCCACTGACTCATAGCCTCAGGTCCAACTGTGTTTGCCTAAATGACAAGATAGATGTGGCAATGTGCTGCAGAACACATGAGATTCCCCCTTCTCCCCCTCTTCCTCTCTCCCCTTTAATATACATTTCACATTAAATCAGCGTCTACAGGGAGAAGGTTCCTCTGGTGCCCAGAACATATTTCCTTCGAGCTTGCAATGCTAGCTGGTGACAGGAGAAAATACGTTTGCACCGTGTAATTGATTTGATGTATGCCTTGTTTCAGCGGGATAAACACAACCCCCTGGACTCCTTGCATTCCAGCAACTCCAGTCTAAGCTCCTTGTTAAACCGTGCTGGGAGTCCATCAAAGACACTGAGTAGTTTTGACGTGAAGATAAATGCTCTTATCTTCAGCTTCCAACATTGCTTCTCTGAATAAGCACGCTTGACGGTTTTCGCTGTTTAAACTGCTCTTCAGCTGGGGATGGGAATAGGGGGAAACCGTTTTAACTCACCTTATTTCAGCAAACTTCTCTGCTGTGAGAATAAGCTTGTCACCAAACCAGATGACTTCCACTGGGACACATCACCACAATTCACAGGGAATAAATTAAGGCCCCATGCAGCCAACACACTTAAGCACCTGAATAAACCTGCAGCTTAAGTTTATCTGTTGCTTTATGGGCTTAGCATGTCCCAGATGGATATGCATCTCCAGAACCTCAAACATAATTGGAATACACCAGCAAAACCATGCATCCAAGTAGTACTGTGCTGCTGAGGAACTTTATTATTTTACAGACAGGCAAACACAAAAACATAAATAAGTATCTTTCAGGGGGACAGTCCAAGACACAGAAAGAAAACTCGGTCTTCCAGGTCCTCTACTTCTTGCTGTAGCAAGCTGTCCCAAACTGGAGCTCAGCCTCTCATCCCAGAATATGGGAGTGAAAATCCTGCTTTGTGCTTTCCACCTCCCCTCGCTGGAAAGCCAGCTACAGACCACAAACCTGACTATCAAGGCACAGCTCAGCTGGAGCCCAGGAAAAGCCCCACTGACTCAAACGGATCTAGGATTTCACTCTCTGCTTCTCTATACAGGGATTAAATGAATATTCTTCTGGTAGAAAAAGGCCACACGTCTGCTTGATTTTTAAAGTAAAGATACAGAAAAGTTGCAATAATTTCCAGTGGTATGGCAGGGGGTTAGGTTTAGGGCCAAAACAATATTTCAGGCACTGTAAATCCAATTCAAGTGTCTTTAATACAATGGAACAGATTTTGACAGGAAAAATGAAAAAGAAATACTAAAGAAAAAATCCAGGAAACTAAATTGCCAGAGGAGATAATATAAAATGCCTTAAGTATATGGGGAGGGAGATGCCCAGAGAAACAGCAGATCTCTGACAGCCCCAGCAAGCAGAGGGGGCAAACAAATAATGGAGTTTGCAACCAAGCCAAACAATGTCTTTGCAATCGCTGTTCACACTGGAGTATGGTTGGGGTTAGAATAAGGTAGAAGAAATAGCTATTCTGGAGGTCACTGTCTATGCTGAGACACTACCCAACATGCAGAAATAAAATAAATAAGAAGAGCACTGGAAAAACTGAAGATATCCCATTGAAACAAATCAGCTGGCCTGACAGCAGCTTTCTAAATGCACGGGCCACAAAGTAACTGAGCTCCTGACAAGAATATGGAATTCATCTTTACACAGCTGTCACTGCAGAGGGCCGCAAATTATATCTGCCCTTTAGAAGAGGGCCAAGATCACTGTGGGATGAGCCCAACAATTATAAAATGCCCAACTTAAGAAAAACAGCTGAGAAACATCGCATAGCTTGAAGTAAAAACCCCTCAGGCCAAACACAGCAGCAGATTTTTTAAGTCAGTGAAGTTACTCTGGATTTCTAGTGGAAGATTCCGGTTTTGATATTGGCCAGAGTATTCTGTAGGAGCCTTTGAGCTCTGTCAGTGAAAGATTCAGCTGCACAAATCAACAAGTCTACTTCTATACCCAGTTCCGAGAGCGAAAAGAATGAAGAATCACAGGGCTGTTTAAAACAATATTTTTGAATAATTTCTGTTAAAAGTATCAGAGAGGAGATAAACTCTCTTTTATTGGACCGAGTTGAAAAGTCACCTAGACTATGTATGCGCTTATATTTCAGGATGAAGTTTTCAATTTACCATAAAAGCGATCTCATTCCCTCTTCATCCCACAAAATGCTAATCACAAAACAATCCAAATTTAATTCTGTGTGTGGAAAACAGCATGCTTCTGGTCCAGCACACTAACCATTAGATTACACTGCCTCAACAAGAGTGAACACCCTCCGGATCTACTGGTTACATTGACTACTAATGCCTAAAGTCATGCAGAATAGACAGAAATAGTGACCATAGGTGGTGACCAAAGGTACATTCAAGGTCCAGCTGTATAAATTACCACCTCTTACTGAGGAAGCTCAGGGATATACCCAAAAAACAAACTGCAAAGCATGCTGTAGAAAACAGCTGTAAGAAACCAGCCAAAAATCTCGCTTCCACCAACAAAACTCTCTTGCTCTCAGCAGGATTGGAATTTTACCTTAGAATGAATGGTTGCTCCTACTTTGGCTCAGTGCATGACAGACAGATAATAAGGCAGCTCCTGAAAGATACCTGGAAAAAAAGACAAGACACAGATGTTATATATATCAGTCTTGGATTTTAGAGATATACTAATATGTCAGAGACAGTCAACTCTACATACTATTTGAGAAACTGTATTTCTGTCAATTTACTAGCTGCAGAGATGAGAACTCTTTGTACTTCAGTCTGGTCCTATTTGCACAAATCATAGTAGTAAGAGTCTTACTGGATTCTTACTACAATCTATAGCAAGGATGATAAGGTAAAACAGAATTGGAAGTCACAGTAACACCCATCTCTATGCTGGTATAAGCTGGCATTATTCCTTTATGATCCAGGAAGCTGTGCCAGTTTTCACCTGGGACTATCTGTAAAACACTATTTCACTGTTTTTCTATGGCACTAACAATTTTGCTGTCCTCTGTTTTGAGAGGTTGTCAAGGTCGATCTGCAAGATCAAATGGGAAAACAGTGTGAATCTCCTATGCGACCTTTACGTATGATTGTGCCTAACTGCTGAAAAGAGTGATGGTCCGCCAGGAGAGAAATGCCTCCAAGCACACTTGTGGTGTGCATAAAGATTGATGCCAGGTAAGGAACGCCTCCAGCATACGTTAAGATAGAGGCATACCAGGTACAGCAGTGCCAGCTGTGCCATACTGAGAACCATGTATTTGGGAGGTCTCAGCTATCTTCTGCAAGCCAGTGTTGAGCTGCATCTGCATGGCATATCAGTCTCTTTACTCCACCACTACTTGATTATAACCCATTGCCACAATTAAGATGAATAATACTGGGAGGACAACATGGAACTATGTTTGTGATCGATGAGTTTTCTAAATTCAATAGTAATATTAAAGGCCTCAATGCCTTGGTAATCCCCAAGAACAACTTGCATTTCAGAAGGTGGAGGCACTCTGAAAACCACATAGTGCATCTCTACTTGGGACCCCCAAAGCAGCTGGATTACTAGCCATCTTCCATATGCTGGCCCAGTATTTGCCTGTGCAATGGAGTATTGCAGTTTCCAGAAAGAAGTATGTAAAATAAATCAGCCCAAAAGCCTAAATATCAACCAACACTAACAAACTGAATAGCACAAATTTGATGAAAGTTCTGACTGAAAATTCAGGTGTAGACAGTAAAGATTTTTAAATTACAATTTCTCTGAAGTGTCCTGGACTAGAAAAGCACTTACATAGGCAAAAAGGACTGGGGGCAGGCTGGAGGGACAAACTCCAAGTAAGCAAATCTGTTTGATGAAAAATTCTGCTTCAGCTGAAGTCTACACTTTGACATCCTGATGACGTCAAAGCGAAACCAGTTGGGGCTCAAAGGGAGCAGAATGAAGCCTTTGCTGCTACCTGGACTCTTGTGGTCATTACCCTTTCTGCAGCATTCCTACATGAAAAGTATTTCTCAGCCTAGACTCTGCAAAGCTCTTAAGCACATGCTGAACCCAGTTAAATCAAGACTGGACAAGAAACAATCTCTCATTACATCAGGAATTACAAAGCTCACTGCAGACGTCCCTAATGAAGTTGTACAGTTTGTTTTGTCTGAAAGGTTAAAGCTCTTCCTTACCTGAAAAAAACTAAACTACATCTTTAATCCACTTCAGCAGAGTACCTAGTGCTGTCAGGACCCTGATCACACACAGGACTGAAAATATGGCGACACTAGTTGTCTGTTCTTAGCACAAATAAGCCAGCCCCAAGGAATTACAGCTTTTTACCCATTGCACTGGAAACTATAGCTGATGAGCTTTCTCTCCCAGATAACGGACATTCTGAAGTTTAGTTTAACTTGGCACTTCTCTGTCCTTCAAACGGCCTACAGGGAAAAGCTGCTCTAAAATACTTGTCCAGCAGAAGTTCACTCTCGCAGAGTCAAAAAACATTGAGAACAGAATGGAAGTAACAGAAGGAGAAGTTATTCAGCGTATAGACTCCACCCTTCACCAGGATGAGGTTTTGGGACATAATGGCTTGAATAAAGCACTGTCAGCCCAGGCTCTGAGGCTGAAATTCTCCCTCTTGCAGAATAAACCCTTGGCATGAGGCAGCTTTATCTACCTCTCATCTACAGCTGCCGGATCTGAACCCAGTCACCCATGCACGCTGGGGCAATCTGTAAGGTCTTCCATGCCACAATCTGCTGCCAACAGATGTTCACGCAAGTAAGGGTCAGCGGGATTCAAGAACAATCTCAGCGCATCACCTTCTGCCAGGACAGACTGCTGAGAAGGGATTTTTTTCAGTCACTCTTAAACTAGGACTCCTTGAGGCAAGGCTGAATATCAAGCTGGAAGTACCAACAGCTTTAAGACTAATTTGCAAACTCAAGCAGTTAACATAGATCTGAGGTTAAAGGCCCTCAACATCTGATAACTGAGACTTTTATAGTAAACAATCTTTATGAGGATTGCTTGAATTTACCTCCAGGGTTCTTTGGTTTTACAGCTTTGTAGAAATATCATCTTTATGCTATAACACACTCAGAAATCCACTTTCGGCACAGGAGCAAATACTGACTTATACTCCCTCTGTCTCTGCCTTTTTATAAGCAAATTCACCTGCAGTGACTACAAAGCAGTAACAACTCTCCTAGGGACTGTTATGTTATGTATGCACATGATACATGCTAGTGTGTTTCAGGAAAGTGAGACAGAGTTTGGAGATTAGGGGATAATAAAATGAAGAGAAATAACTCCTCATGTAATTCTTCAAAGCAAAAGACCACTCAGAAAAAAACGTGGATAGACTGCAGCCTTATAGGAATTTCCTTCCATTCTGCATTTGGCATCAAGTTCCTCTGGTTTCTTTACTCAGGCGTATTTTCCTTCAGGGAAAATACATTACAGTTAGAACACTGCCCATGATTTCATAATATGTATTTATGAAGTTAATCATACTCATGTCTCTCAAGGCGTCTGTTAATCTGGGCTGGTAAATTCCTAATTATCCTTGCAGGACAGCAATATAAATCCTGAGTCCTAGTACAGTGGGTTGCTACATTTAACGTTCAAGGAAAGAACATGTTCTTTAGGCGTGATCAATGAGGGCTGTCTGGTACTGCAGGCGGCAATTTGCAATGTATACCAAAACTCTTCTAACGTATTCAGCTCCTAAATCTTTTTCCCTCTCTGCCTGTTAGATTTCCTCTCAAGGAAATCAGGGGAGACCAATGTGATACACATCTAGCATAAACAGACATGGATCTGTTCAGTTAGATTTGTTTTACTTACAGAAGAGCAGATAAGGGAACATAAAATACAGAAACGAAAAGGTAGCTGCAGAAAGAAGCAGTTAAGTAGCTTTACTTCTCATCCTACCCACTGCATGGTGAGTAGGATGAAAAGTAAAGGAATAATTGAAAAAACTGTGACTTAGGCTAGATATTAGGACTGTATTTCATAATGATGCAGACAGTTGAGCACCAGGGTAGGTTTGCCGAGGCAGGCTGAGTAGTCTCTGTCATCGGAGAGGTGTGGTTTGGACATGGCTGACCTGGCTTTGGAACCAGAGGATGAAGTTCCTCTCCAGGGATCTATCTTGCTGATTTACATGGAGGATTTTAGGGATGCCACAGGTACGCCAAGTTACATCAGACAAGAGCTAGTGGATATTCATGATTTTTTAAAAGCAAAAGCAACCAGCTGAATAGAAATCATCTAGTCAAGTAGAAATCGACTTTGTTGATTTCCACCTCTCATTTTAATTACTTCTTATTGACCATGATGGCAAAGTACATCATTTGTCATGCTGTAACGCAAAGCCTGCAGCAGCTCACCACAGGTCTTCCCTCTCAACAAACCGCTGCAACTCAGTAAATGCTACAGAGGCAAATATCTGGCCCAAGCTGTGCTAATTCAAATTAAAGAAGAAAGAAATCACAGCGCAGTGGCACTTCACAGCAGACTCTAGCTTTTCTCACAGGTACCTCTGGTTGTCCTTTAAACATGTATAAAGGCAGTCTGTATTTGCCTCTTGATGTGGGTGCTGCAGTTTAATAACAACACTTCACCTGCACAGTGAACTCAGTGCATTTCTAATTAGAGCTGCTGCACCAGCATTGTATGCTTTAAAATACTGTTGTAATAAATCTAGCACCTGTAAACTCAGTATTTCATAAAGACCTTGTAAACAGAATCTGAGGGAAAAATTTGCTCTTAATTGAGTCCTATAATAAAGCGTTTCAGGGAGAGAGAGGACAAGCAAGCAAGCTGGATTTGATCCTTCAGTTCTGCCTCCTCCACCATGAATGGGAACAATGCGGTATGCAGGAAAGGACTTCCTTGATTTTAAGGAACACCTTTGCAGCAAAAATCCCTTTAGACTTTCTCCAGTCTTAAGCATCACTTTATAGGTCCTGGTTACATGAGAAACCCCATCTTCAAATGACAAATGGAAATTTTACATTTCAAAGACAGCAGACTGCAGAGTTCAAAATGATCGTTCATACTACAGTAGCAACTAGTATCACACCTAAGGCTGAGGTACAATGGTGCAAGTAGCCAACATGTACCCACAAATAAGAAGCCCCTGCTTTAAATCATTGAAAAAGTAATAAACAAAGAATTAAATGCCCTTTGGAACCTAGAAGAGTTACAACACTCTTTCTTCTTACTACTTGAAGAGAACCTAAGCCAAGTTTGGTTTGGTCTGGAAAAACAGCAAAGAGCCTAAAGCTAACAGACTATGGAACAAAAATAAATATGGAGCCAAATCCATGTGCCAACAGAGAGATACCGTAGATTGCAGTGGCATTGCACTAACATCCCCGAAGGCATAACCCATGACGTTTGAAGCTAAAGGCCTTGAACCAGAACTCTGCTTCTATGCTTTAATCTTTGACTGGAAATCCCATAAGTCTCACCGCCTTTCTCACAATCCTTTTACTCTCCCAAGGATGAAGTGTTTGCCTGGACATGAAGAACAGATAAAGGAGAAACACTGATGCTGACCTGGCAACACAACACATACCTTTACATTCAGCAAAGATTCAAAGCAGAGAGAGAGTTTGCTCTTATTTAGAAATCCAAATTTAGGCACCCAAATAGGTATTGGAGAATTCAAATATTTGACCTCAATTTAGGGCACTGCTTCTGCCCCCGCTTAAGTTGCACTGAAGTTCTGACATACTCACACCTTTGAAATTATGCATTTATGTAACTGTCCAAATAGGAATTTAGAAACTAAAAATAAAATAACCCTGCAATTAGTTTCTTAACTAAGCAACAGTCCTCTCTGTCTTGTGGCTTTTTTTTTTCCTAAATGATCAAATTACTAATGTTGTTCTCCATCACTCACTCAGGGTTTGGGCTTGAATTGATTACAAAGGACGAACAAAACAGCTATTACAGAGAACTGTCAGCAGCATGCAATAGCAAAATAAATCCTGCCTTCGCATAGGTTTATGATCACGCCGATGCAGGCCCCTTTTACCTTGGAGGTAAATTTTTTAAATACTGTGCCATCTTTCGATTCTGCAATAAAAAGAGAAAGCACTGGCACCGCCAGGGCCCATGCCCCAGGAAGCATGTTGCAAGAGTTGTAGAGAGAGCAGGTAAAGCATCTGGTGTGGTGCCCAGTGAACACAGACAGCCCTATAGGGCAGGGAGCCCATCTAGGGGAGCTCAGATCCACAAAAAAGCTTCTGTGAGAGCTTGGATCTCTGTAAAGCATTCAAGTTTTCCAACAGTTGGGCACAAACAAATTCAGCAAAACAACTCAACTCTACCGGTAATCAGCAGAGAAGAACAGACACATGCAGCAAGCACATTACTCCGTCCCATGA
Organism: Fratercula arctica; assembly: GCA_947846985.1. Classification (NCBI taxonomy): domain Eukaryota; kingdom Metazoa; phylum Chordata; class Aves; order Charadriiformes; family Alcidae; genus Fratercula; species Fratercula arctica. Next base: position 16,365,989 of record CANTUZ010000003.1, on the reverse strand, counting down.
ACAGCCTTTGAGGGGGAACTACCATACAGATGAAGCCTCTCTAGCTACTTTGGATTGCACAAGTAATATTTGGACAGCTAAAATTACCACAGGAAAGATCACCTCGCCTATTTATGCGAGCAAAGATGAGACCAAGGCTGAAGCCATCAGACCCTCTGCAATAAGGATCCTCCCATACACATACCCCACAAGCTGCAGAGGTCTGTAGAGCTCTGGAGCCAAAGCAGAATTCTCAGTGTGCATTTCTGCACTAACAGAACAGTGCAGCTATTGCAACCACACACCAGCCAAAACAGCATGTGCTGAGAGCCCCTACCACAGCCTTGAGTACTTCCTGAAAGAACAAGTCTCAAGTCTTCCTCACACTTGCAGGTGTGACTGGGGCAGAGTTTATCCCCAACAAGGTCCGGAAGCAAAGGAAGAACATAATTTTGCTGACAAAGCTTGTCATCAAAGCTTTTCAGACAAACAAAAAAGGGTACCCAGCCTGTTTGCAGTGTTATAACATGGTGTTCGCTCTCTATTCCAAATCAACCTTTTGAAAGTAAGAGGCCTCCGCGCCGGCCAGGTCATGCAAAGAGTCCTTTAAGGGCATATCAAGCATCTTCACAGAAATGAGAATCTGGCTCAGAATTCATCCCTCACAGTAAACTCCTCGTGCATCACAAAAATCTTGAGTACTTTTGCAACACAAATTGTAAAACTTGCTTAATAGCTGCGCCAGCCTTGAGAGTTTCCCAACATGCTCGACAAAACTACACATCAACAAAATAAAACAAGCTAGTGAGTGGGTCTAACTAAATGCCAAGTACAGCAAGAAGAAAATGAATCCACGGGAGCAAGCCTTTTCTTTTTTTTTTTTCCCCTGCTGTCTTTACACTTAAGACTAAAATAGCCAAGATATATTTAATGCATGGAATGACTGCAGTGATATGTAATACTTGAAACAGGGGCCTGGGCTAAGTCTCATCAGCAACAATAATTGTTTACCATGCACAAATATCCTGTAGGTGTTAAATGAACACCAGGGACTAGCGCACAAGTGACACAGAGAAAAGATTGTCCTGGGGTATTGCAAGCCAGGAGCACAGCTGTGAAATTGCTCTGGCAGACACTGTCACAGCTAATAACATGATCCTTTCAAACACACGCGTTAGAGTCTTCGTGGCATTTGTAATTTGGTAAAACTCTCAGTCTGTCACTTCATTCTGAGGACACGAGGAGAAAGCAAGCCTGGACCCTGCTCACCAGCACTTTTTACATGTTTTACAGCACTTCTGCTAAAACACTGGGCAGGTAGTAAAGGACAGGGTAGTAAGGAGAGTGATTTGTGTTGCTTGCACACTTATGGTTACATGAGGGACAGCAGCGCGGGCATGCCAGGGAAAATAGCATTTGTGAGATTCCACACCAGCACACTCAGAAATACAGCAATTGCGATTCAGGTGCAAAGATAAACCACTGGCACCATTTAAATGAACTCTGTGTTTCTGAAATGCCAACTGTAAAAAAAACCAAACTGCTGATATTTAATTTTGTTAGATATACTGCATCTGGTGTTTATGGCTTACTGCTGTTGCCAGAGAGCCCCAGGAGCTTCGGTCTGGGAGACAAGCCAGTGTCTACCAACTTAGTTGGACTACTGTGGATACACAGAGATACAATATTCCTCTGATTTAAAGCTCTCAGGCAGATTTTCAGAGACTTTTGTTTTATTTATAGCTAGCATGTGTGGAGAGAAATAAAACAGTCATTTAATACGCTGTGCAATTATGGGCCTATTTCTTCCAGTTTCACATTTCAGTAGCTTATTTTGAAGCGCAGCGAATTGGAAATTTGGTTATTTCTACCTTAACCATTCATATGTGGATAGACACACAGAAATTCAGTAATGAAATACCTTTCCATTTAAAAAAGAAAGGGCCAAACACAGTTTCATCACAAAAGCTGGAGGCTTACGTTGTTTATATAGATGGTCATCATAACTGTTACAGTCATATAACAGTTAAATGTTTTTCATTCTTCCCTCCTTATGGCACAGATTTATATCCTTCTGTTACAGGAAGCTCTGACTTGTCAATGAAGATGCCCTGGTGCTCTGATCCTTGAATTTTTAAGATTCTCTTCTGCTTGAAGCTGGAGTAAGTGCTATCCAACCATCGCTACAGAAAAATCAGAATTCTGTTCATTAAATTGACAAAAAAAATGCATGCCTCAGTCTAAAAGAAAAAATTAAACAGAATTAGTAAAAACAAAGAGTGTATATTCCATCTTTGGGGAATATTTTAAGCGTCTGCATAGACAAAAATATTAAACAAAAGCATGCACAATTTTATTTCGTGGGGACGTGGAGGATGCTTGGCCATCTGCTGAAAATGTAAGGCTGCCAAATATCACAGATTCACACCTTGAGTCTGGAAATTGAGTTCACATGGCAAATCCATGCATTTCTTGTGGTGTCTGCATTCCACTGGCCTTTCCTTTACCCACGACTCAGTTTTACACTTCACTGACTGCTAAGCTGGATTGCTTCAGTTTTTGAATGAGAAGAGTCCAATTTTGCAAAGTCCCACTGACTGCCACAGAGCTGCTGGCAGGATACCTGACTGTATGCTTGACAGGTTTTCAGAATTGGGGAACATCAGAAAAATCAAAGTGTTTGGGAGATCAGGGCCCCCGCTCAAAGCCACTGGCATCAGGAAAAGGCATGACATTGTACAGTTCAGGGGAAATTCTTCCATTCTGAAAAAGTAATCAAAAGGAAAATCCTTAAAGGCTGAACTTTTACAGGCCACCAGCTATTACTATGAAAAAACCCCAGAAACTTCCATGAATATCTGACTTAATCAAAACCCTGCCATACTTTTAATTCATATAAACCCGTCCGTGTGTCTAATTAGCTGAGAGCATGGGACTAGCATTTCCCTAACTTAAAGGGTGGTTAACCAGATCAGGACCAAGGCAACAACAGTAAAAGAAGGTTTCAGGCAATCTCATTGGAAATCTTGCAGATTCATCATCTTGCCACTGTCTATAGCGGAGACCTTTATGGCAAGATCTGCTAGATAGTGCAAAAGTCACCACTGTAGTTGTTGAGTCTGACACGAAACACATTTCTAGCACCTGCAAGCAACTAGCAAAATACAAATATACTTTTAAAATTCAGAAACCTATCTACATTAATGCTGGTTTTCATAGTGTTTCCTCAAATATAAAAGTGATCTTTAAACTCTTCTGTTATTTATTAGTTAGTTAGCCAGTTCTCAGGCATGCACTCACAGATTTTCGTCGTTGAAACTGCAGTACACCACTAGTGCCTTCACAGCTCAGAGCTTTGAGTCTGGCTCGGCCACAACATGACGTGGATGTCTACGAGTGCGGCTTGTGTTGGTTTACCCACCCCCAGACAGGCTAGCTAGCGCAGGCATCGCCATCACTATGCTGATTATGGGGAAAGCCTCACAGTTTAAGACCGAGTCAGGTCAAAAAAGCTGAAAAATACTCTTTTTACCTTTACTCAACTATTTCCTCGTAGAGCTGTCTTGCCAGAAAGTCTGAGCTACTTAGTTCAAAGGTAAACCAGGCTGAGCTGTGGTCACTGCTGTACACACACATCTTATACGACAAAACCTACATCGCTTCTTTCCTTTTACCTTATGTTTTGATACTTTGTAAGGAGTATTTTTACTGGATGACTTATCTGTCTGCTTATGTTCAGGACATGATGAATTACATACATTTTTCTGTAGGCTTCAACACAAACTGCAAACAGCATTTCACAGGACTCAACTTCTCTTGTTCTGTCTTATCTGTAAAATAGTGATAAGCCTCGCCTGTGTTTAAAACTATTTTCTAGGAGCACTTACACACCAAAGCCCACTGAGCTCCCTACTTCTAAGGGGACATGCACAGCATCCCTTGAAATTCTGGGTTATTTTTAATTCCTCCTCCCTTCCAATCTGCTGCCATTATTTAAAAATCATTCCCTCTTCATTTCTTCTGAAGGTCTTCAGGTTTTTTGTATGCAGATTCCTGCTTGCACACCCTAGTCTGGAGAAGTTCTTTGAAAAGTATCTGTTGTCAATACCACATCAGTCATCAGCTCAAAAGCCAAACGGATTTCTCAGAACTCCTGCTTGTTTAGCCATCTTTCTTTGTAGTTCTCCTGATGGGACAGAATGAAATTAAATTTAAACTCAGCTTTAAATTATTTAGTCAGAGATAATTGAGTTTGGAAAGACATACTAGAGAATGATCACCCAGGGAAGTAGCTAAATATGTTTTTGGGAGAAAAGAAGGAGCAGGTACAACTGTTACCAGTTCTCATAGTAAAAGACACAGGCTGCTCTTTCATTCTGACCGTGCAGAGAATAATTTCCTGCACACGTAAGAACAGCATCCTTTCTCCTCAGAATCAGGCCCTAAGGGGACTGAAAAACCTGGCGAACAGATTATTTCATTTTTAGGGGGACTACATTTTCCAAATAAAACAAGCAGAACTTGCATTTCCATTATTAACTTTGCATCATGCCATGAGAGTCTCCTATAAAGGACAAAAGCTAACTAGAGTAAAAAGGCTATGATCTCACCGTTGCTTTTAACTCAACAGTGACACAGACAGGTTTCCGTGAGGAAAAAGTATTTTCTTGTTTAGCTGTATCTGAATCTATCATCAAACAAGGGTCATTTGTATTCACCTTAAGTAATAAAGTAGCTCTGTCAACATCCATCCTTATTTTACTCCCCCCTCTCTTTAGCCATCATCAAGCACCATCATTTCCCTCTATTTATTCTGAGAGAGGTAGAGCAGTCCTGCAACTGCTTTCTTTACACCAACATTTCATTATTACCTTTTCAGGAAAAAGGCAAACCCTGCCCTACAGACTTACGAAAAAATTCACTCCGACTGATTAGAAAGGAACCAAAACAACGTAGGAGCTGAGGGAAGACACTCAGGGCTGGCACGCACCAGCATTTCAGAGGCAAAAGGACATTGTTTTGGGCAACTCTCACACACAGGGCTCTGCCACGAACAGCTCAGGGTGACCTGCCTGCCAGGTGCTGCTTTTTCATCTTCCAGGGATGATAAGCAGTCCCAATCAGGGAGGAAAGCACCACACTTGCACAGTGACCACAACAAGCAAAAATATTCTCCTCTGTGCATACATATCTACATGGCAGAAGTGGGAAAGCACCTCCGTGCATGTGTAAGCGCACACTGAGGTGGCAGTGACCACTCTCACACGTACAGTGCAAATAAACACGCTTTTATATCATACTAGTGATTGGGGGTTGTGGCAATTCCAAGCGCAAATCCAGGCTGGGTGGAGAATGGATGGAGAGCAACCCCGAGGAGAAGGACTTGGGGGTGTTGGTGGATGAGAAGCTCAACGTGACCCAGCAATGTGCGCTCACAGCCCAGAAAGCCAACCCCACCCTGGGCTGCATCCCCAGCAGCGTGGCCAGCAGGGCGAGGGAGGGGATTCTGCCCCTCTGCTCCGCTCTGGGGAGACCCCCCTGCAGGGCTGCCTCCAGCTCTGGGGCCACCAACAGCAGAAGGACATGGACCTGTTGCAGCAGGTCCAGAGGAGGCCACCAACTGGAGCCCCTCTGCTGTGAGGACAGGCTGAGAGAGTTGGGGGTGTTCAGCCTGGAGAAGAGAAGGCTCCGGGGAGACCTTAGAGCCCCTTCCAGTCCCTAAAGGGCTCCAGGAAAGATGGGGAGGGACTTTTTACAACGGCACATATTGACAGGACAAGGGGTAATGGCTTCAAACTGGAAGATGGTAGATTTATATGAGACATTAGGAGGAAATTCTTGACTGTGAGGGTGGTGAGACACTGGCCCAGGTTGCCCAGAGCAGCTGTGGCTGCCCCATCCCTGGAGGTGTTCAAGGCCAGGCTGGATGGGGCTTTGAGCAGCCTGGTCTGATGGGAGGTGTCCCTGCCCATGGCAGGGCGGTGGAACTGGGTGATCTTCAAGGTCCCTTCCAACCCAAACCATTCTGTTATTCTATAAATTTCGGTGCTCGGTATCTCCCACAGAGCGCTCCACTATAACACTGTCCTCGGCACAGCACCGCCGCTCCCCGCTCCCCAGTGCCGAGAGAGCCCTCACCGCGATGGAGCGGGCAGCCGGGCCGGCAACACCCCGCCTCCCCACCGCGCCTGCGCGCCCCGTCCTCGTCCCCACAGCAACGGCGGGCCGCGGCGCCGCAGCATGTCGCTGCCCCAGCCCCTGAGGAGGCGGCTGAGCTCCTTCAGCCGCACCGTCTTCACCGACAGCCGCCGCACCGGCCCGCAATACCCGGGCGACCGCCCAGGTAAAGCGTGGGGGCGGCTCGCCAGCAACAAAAATGGCGGAGGGTGCCGCTGGGGCGGGGGGGGGTGAAAAGGGGTGGAGCTCCCCGGGAAGGAAGATGGCGGCGCCAATCATCACCTGGGGGCAGTGGTGGAAGGGACCTGAGGGAGACACCGGCGGGGTGTCCCCGGCTGGCTTCCCCCGGGCAGAGCCCTGCCATCCGCAGGGGAAGCCGCCTCGTCCCCCCCCATCGTGGTTCGGGCAGCGAGGCTGAGGTGGCGGTCCCGGAGCCCCGTCGCTCTCCGCCACATCAAGGGGCCCGGCGGCACGGGTGCCGGCCAGCGGTGGAGAGCAGAGGGGCCTTTCGGGTGAGGCCTGGTTTCACCATCAGCCGTGCGATGTGGCTTCGTGGACACTGGGGTAAAGCCACAGCGGCTGCTCCGTCACCCTGCACCTCACACTGCCGCCGTGTCGCAGGCCTGGGAGAGGCTTCCCTAAAATGCTAAACGGGGAACAGTCTTGATTTAAAACTGGGCACGGAGAACACTCTATACCCGCCTGTACAGCTTAGTAAGCAAGTTTGCGTAAAATACTGCAGATAAAAATCCATTGCTCGCACACCAGGCGCTCTGCCTGTGCCCAAGTAAAAATGATTTGTGGCGAGCACAGAACAAATAAAAGCACCGAGCTATCATTTTAGGCTCAGTAGTCCTGCGTGGTTAGGACACCAGATGCGTAAAGCATGAAGTGGTGTAGTAAGCTAGAGTTAGGGAGCAAAAACTCAAGCCTGCAATACACCAGCTTTCTCTTTATTTTTCCAAGTCTGTCATCATGACCGGTAACCGTTCCTTCATCATATTGCCAGCGAAACTTGCAGGCCAACATGCCCCCTTTTTGTATCTTTAGAGTGAGAGTAGCCATAAAAATAAACACAGTCTGGCTACTTAGAAAAGTTATGTTAATTTCAACTGATAAATCCATTACAAGCTGATAAAATAAATCAAAAAGTGATTGTCATTTCAAGACAAGGGTACTAATTTTCTTTCTGTAGTTACACTGCTAAAACTTACTAATTCTTCATTTCATTTATCAAACACCACTGAAATATTTTTCTTACCTCCAGGAGTAGCTTCTGGTTTTAGTAATTTCTTTTCCCATTATGAAAACTCCTATGTGACTATCCATCCCAATTGCAAATGTACCATTAACTTCTTGGAGATCAGAATTTCAAAAAATAAAGTTTACATATATATACCTTGGTGACTTGCTCGATTATCAAAGAATTGGCCATCACAATCCTGTCTGGCTTTTCCATGAATTTTAGCAATCCCAGTAAATAAGCATAAGTTCAGTTTAGTGATAGAAAGATGAATTGTAAATTGGTTTAATATTGCTAAACATTCACCCAAAACACAGTTTGAAAACTTAAGCAGAAGTTACAGATACCAGTGCTATGTAAATGAAACCTTTAACATACCTAAAACATTGTCATCATAACTGATATTAGAGCTCTTGGCTTCTCTGTTTTTAAGTAATACAGCCATGAACCATTAAATTTTCATCCAATACGTATAGGGCAGAAACACAGTTACTTATAATTGGATGGCCATGTTTTCCTCGAAAGATAAAGCAGTGTTTTAGAATTGCATCTGAGTGCCCTCCGAAGTCCTCCTGGTGTTTAAGAGATTCATTCATTAGGACACCTGGGACAATTTTAGGTTGATAAGCATCTATATTCCTTTGCAGATGTAAGAAAGCATTGATGCTTAAAAATGCAATTAAAAAAAATAAATTTGTTGTCTTGCACTTTCTGTATAATAAATCCCTGCCCCTCACACCCTACCCTCAAGGTCTGTCCCAGTTCTGTTCCCAAATCCTCCTCCCTTCCCACCTAGTCTAGTAGCTTCTATGAATACTTCTGCAATTGGCATAAAGACTTCTGGAACAGACTGTACCAGGCTGCATGTGGCTGGACTAGAAGCAGGGATGCCAGACTGAGCTGGAACAAAGACAGGTATGAGAGTGGTTGGAAGATACGGAAAGAGAAGGCAATGTCAGAAGAGAGGTGGTTCTCAGGCTGAAAGTGAGACAGTGTGACTGTTCAGACTGATTTCCAATTGAATATCACGATTGTGACAGACAGGGGCATAGGACTCAAATACAAACGAGCAGGTCACAAATACTTAAACTTGCTCTGATAGCACTAAGTGAAGATGTGCCCATTGACTTCATTTGGGGAAAACATGAGAAAAGAGACTGTTAGTAATTGAAGTAAAGTGGATGCAATGTTATTTAACTAGATTATGGCAGTAAAGCTTCATCCATTAAAAATGAGTGAGTCCCTTAGAACGCCCATTTAAGTTTTTGGTTGTTTGAAGTCTAATCTTTTAGGTCTATTATTAAATCCTAAATATAGAATGTATTGCCTGAATGCTGGAGTTCAATATTTGCTTTTCTCTACGTTTTATGAATGCATTTTGCGCTCTCCAGACTTTAAAGGATAAGTTTTAGTTTGACACACATTTGAAAGTGTCAGCTCTCAAGAACTAGAAGAATTACTGGCTTCTTGCAACTTCACTTCCATCCAAATGTCTATTTAAATAAAGATTGAAAATTTAGAGTGGACAATGCAAACCTACTCTCGAGCAGTAAGTCCTTACTCAGGAGGATCGTGTACAACATAACAATAATCCAATATGAACTCCTTTAAACTTTGGCCATTGTCTTAGGAACAGCAATGAAATAACTACTAACTCTTTCTGCAATGTCAGGATACAGCACTACTTGAGCTAAGCTATCAGGCAGAGATTGTGGAGCAAACCATAAGCCACCAGGTTATCAACAATCAGACACTCAACTTGAATATATGACTGATAACAGTTCTGTGTGCTGTGAACTGAAAGTTGCATTAGATTCCAGGAAATGGTGTAACTCAAGATAGGATAAGAAGTTTTCCTCTGGATATATAAAAATATTTTTCTTAACGTTTAATTCGACTGGGAAGAGTGTTAATGCCCTGCTTGAAGCTAAGATGGAGCAGTACCTTTCTGTCATATTTATGGAAGGGACATATGGAACAAACTAGGAGTGATAAAGACTTCTCTCTACCTACAGATAGTGAAATGCTTTCCAGTTTACCACTGCAGATGTCCCTCTATTTCAACGTTTATTTTTTCCCATTTTGGTGGCTCAGCACCGTTGTCATGCTCCAACTGAAGGTGAGTCCTGAAGGAAAGTGATGGTTTGCAAATGTGATCTGTTTCTGATAAAACACCTCCTACTACTGAGAGGAAGCTCACTGGAGTTAGAGGCTATTAGGTTTATTTGGGACTTCCTTGAAACTAGATGTTCAAGAGTATTTGGAAGCCAACACAACACTGTCAGCTTACAGTAGCATGCAGCATCTTCATTTAATCACAAACAGCATGTAACGAAACAGCACAGCAGAAACTTTCACTCTCTTCTTCCTTCTAGTATTCGTTCTTGTCAGATTACTACAAGTTCATCCTGGTCACAATCATGATCCTCGCCTCTCTAATAGAGGTCATTCGACTCTACCTGGGATACATGGGCAATCTGCAGGAGAAGGTAAGGTACCGCATGTACATATTAATTTGTGCAGGAGAGCCTTTTGGAGTTGAACGTAAATGAAGTGGTCCACTATTCATCTAAGAGATTTAAGTTGAAGAAATGGTTATTTCTCTTAAGTTACAGTCTGCATCTTGTATTCCCTTGGCATCAGCTTCCACTTAATTATGTGCATTCCAAGAAATTTTCCCTCAGAAGAGAGCCCTTTCACTCCCTAAAACTGTTTTGTCAGAAAAAATAATTATGACTAAAAATACAGCATATGGAAATATTAAGCCACCTCATTTGACATTTCACATTGTATGTTGGCTTTTGGAAAATTAAAAGTGTTTTTTGTTTACAAGGTTTTGGATGTTTTTTTTCATCTCCAGGTGCCAGTTTTTAATAGGTGGTGTCTCCCCTTTTGTAGGTCCCTGAGCTGGCTGGGTTTTGGCTCCTGACTCTCCTCCTGCAGTTGCCTATAATTCTCTTCTTGCTGTTTAATGAAGGTCTGAAAATTCAGCCACTGGAGCGAGCAGTCCATATCATCTTTGCCCTGTTCCTCACCTTCCAAGTCATTGCAGCCTTTGTCACCCTGAAAAGAATGGTGAACAAACTGGCAACCCACTTCCGCCTTAATGAATTTGACCAGCTGGAGGAACATCCCGTGCCTTATTTTTATAGCCTGGATAAAGAAGAGAGAGCAGTTTCCATGGCTGGTAGGGGCCCCAGTGCTGGCTGGGGAATCACACGCTGAGGGCCTGAGAAGCTAACAGAGGCAGGCCTCATGCTGCTGCAGCTCTGTTTCTGTTTTGTTGGGTAATTCTTTACCTTCCTACATCAGAGATATTAAAAAAAAAAAAAAAACCAGATCTTAAGAGCCAGCGTTAAACCTCAGAGATTGGAGCTCCATTCTGCAAGAAAAATCGAAGCCTTTTACATAACTAGCTTGAGTGGACTATTTGTGGACTCTTACTGCGTAGAGTAGATTTGGTGGGGTTTACAAAGTCATGTGGGGTTTTAAAAAAAAAAAAAAAAAAACACCACACACCAAAAGAGAAGCCTTTTTTCTTCACTGTTTGCACAGAATTGTTTTGTTTACAATAAATCTTTTATACACATTTTTATATGTGTTCATAGCAGTTTTCTCTCTATTCTTCCAGATATGTTGCACATATTTAAAGTCTGATACCTCAGTTAAGCCAAAAAAAAAAAAAACCCAACCAAAAAACAACCCCAGACCCAAAACAAAGAACCCCAAGAAATCCCGAGTCCCAGAAAGCACAATGAATGTTAAGATAGTGAACAAAGACTACAGTTTCAGGTGCGGTCTTCCAGATAATTCCAGCACTTGGAATTCCTTACTAATAAACTAAGGATGGAATTTTAAAAGTATTCCTCCTCAAAACTCTTACACTCGTCTTCTTTGACTTAGCTTGAGCTTTAACCATCAAGCCATTCAAACAGGGTGGTGCAATTTTCTCAAACAGGACTCAATAAGTCAGCAATAACAAAGTTATAGCCATTTAAAAAATTGGTTTATGTCACTGAAAGGCAGAGCCTGTTTCTCACAAGCCAGGGCATATGCCAAAGTTCTCTCATTCCTGTTATTTTTATTAGTGTCTAGACTATCTTCTCTGGTTTCAGTAATGGCTAAAAGTTCCCCTTCTCTGTGCAGGAGGGATGGAGATCAAAAGTTAAAATAAATTTTTCATCTGAATCCTTTGAGTCTTCAGCAGGGCAAGAGTCATCAGTTTTGAGAGGTGGCACAGACATCCAAAGTCCTCAAAGGAATGTAAAGAAGATGGGTCTAACGTGAAAAAGTCACAGCATGCTTAAAGCTGCTGCATACATAAAGCTTATAGAACCTCTAGCTAAAAGAAGGCATTAGCTTTGTTTTATACCAGAACGGTTCACTTTATTTTTAATCCATAAGTGAATAGTACAATTAATTCTACTAAGTTTCCTTCTTTATTTTGTTATCATAAAGCATACATTGTCAGAGCACATACACCTTTGTTTTTAAACAAACTACTGGCTTGGATTGGCTATTGCACAGGAAAAGAGGATTTCTGTAAAAGAGTCTCTAAGAGTGTCTTTAACTGTTAATATAAAACATTTAGAGCCCTGTATTCACAGCCTGCAAGAGAGACACTGAGGTTTAGGCAGAAGTTACATCATCTCAAAAACACTTTTACAGTGTTAGAAACTCCTTGAAAAACATTCTTAACGGATGCGATGGGAACATCGCGCATATTTTTGTGTCAACCACAATTACGCTACTGGAGAGTGCCAAGGTCAGGGCTGATGAGCTACAGGAGACGCTTGGTAGGATCCATTACAATAACAGATAACAGCATAATGGGTCCTGACAGGCCAAATAGAAACATCAAATACCTTGGAGCCCGTTTTCTCCCGTGGTTGTGAACTGTAACTCAGATGGCTTAGTGCCTCAGTAGCCATACAGAGCTGCTTCTTCCTGCCCAAATACGATGGGACTAACATCAAAAGGCTGCCCTTTCTGCCCAAGGATGTAGGGTAGACCTCCAAGGAGCTCGCATCCATCACTGCAAAAACCTGGATGTTCGAGCAATACAGGCTAACGATGCAGCATGGAAGCTGAGCGCTGCTGGCTTTCAATGCCTCCCAGTAGTTTGTCTAAGAGAACATACAAGTTAAGGGAAAGCAGTATCTTTTCCATAGGTACACCGGCTCCAAGTCTGCCCTTGATGTCACCTTAGAAGAGACACTAGGGCAGTTACCATCTCTTCTGCTCTGCACGTAGCTTGCCCATTCTCCTTAATAAAGGCCCACTATGGGAGATTCATAGGGAAGTACACCGAGATGGTACAGGAAACCAAGCTCTGAGGAGACAGAGGGATTACCTGTAGTAATTCAATCTCCTGCCTTAACTAGAAAGCGGCACATCCTTTGGTTTTCTTTCTTCTATCACCTTAAAAAGTTTAAAACTTAAACTGTTTTGTGAGATTAAGGATGTAATGGGTGAGAAGATTTTTTTTTTTTTAACGCCAAGTGTATCAAATACAACATAAAGCTGAAAAAAAAGTCAACTGTACACCAGTGCTGGCAACAAGGAACTGCCCTCCAGGCTAAGGCCACGAGATACCATTCAAAATCTTTGCTTTCAGTGATAAGGAAATCATGCACTTGGAAGATCAAATTGCCATGCAAGACAATTATCAGGAGGCAAAGACACAGGGACACATAGCGCTCTGCTGGAGAGAGAAAGCGTGCGCATTGATGAGGCGATACAGGAAATAAAATTTAGAGAAACATGGTTAGAATTAGAGGTGCCTGGAAATGCTTGAGGTAGAAACCAGTCTGGGATGTAAAACTTCATCATCGTATTTGATCAACACGAGATCTCTCCTTTCTCTCTGCTCAGGCTTCCTAACGGACTTGCTAGTCTGTTTTTAATTTCATCTTTACCAGCTTAAACATTTAATTATGAAGAAAGCCTGCAAGCAGCTAGAACTTCAGCGCCTACAGCTGCAGTTTTTCCATGAGTTTCCTACTCCTCATGTACCCAGAGACGAGAGAAGAAAGTTACAGTAGCACTCAGGAAAACACAACGACAAATGGAGAGTCGCACTGAAACTTTCCTTCTGTTTCCAAATTTCACAAGAACGTCAAATAAGCAGGAAATATACTAATCGCTTGTAACAGCCAAGTTTCAGACACATAAAAGCAAACTTCAGAACAGAAAATTTCAATAAGCATGTTGGGGGGAAAAAAAGTTCACTGAGCAGCATCTAGACAGTTTTGAACACAAGCTGCACAATAGCAGCTTTTTGCCACACTAGGGTTTGTGCAGAAATAAAACCACAAAACAGGCTTTGATCATCTAGGCAGCTACCAGTAGCTCCCCCTTCATGAGCAAAATCTTTGAATGGCAAAAGTCTATGTACAGACCTCAGTTATTTTATTTCACCAAGTTTACTCTTAGGAAAGGCCGACAGCCAGTTTGGAAGGAAATTTGTACCAACATATTTCCTTTAACTGAAGAAAAGAAATGAAGAATGGGCGTATTATCTTAAAATGTTCTTTTTTAGGTTACTGATCAATTTGAAGATGAGGAGTATTTTGTGTTCAAGGGCATAGTTGCCGAGTCATTAGTACCTGAACTTGGCATGTGTTCCTTGTCCAAAATAGACTTTGTAAAAGGGTTTTTTTTTTTTTTTTTTTTAAATGCAGGACTTCCGAGAAGGAGAAATTAAATTTGGAAGATGCTTCAATTATGTACCTTACTCAAGCAGATCTGATAAAGCAGACATGAGATAAGGCCCAGATTTGATAAAAAAACCCCAGACAATAAAAAAGGGGGGTACAGCATTAACCTCTCTATATGAACAATTCACTCTTTCAGATTGCTGAAAGAATTGCACCCAGAGGAATGAGATCATACACATTTCACTCTTGCCTTTGTCTCTTAAAAAGCTAGGCTAGAACTTAGTGTTAATCTTTAAATAGTTAACGAAGCAGGTAGAGTTGGCATCATTACACAGTCTGGTAAGATAGTCAATAGTAATATTTGATAGCTGGGGAATGCTGCAGAGATAATTTATTTTGAAAAACAAGTTTTGTTTCTCCAGGACAGAATCACATCAGATGGCAGCAATTAAGAAGGACTTTGTTCAGTGCTTCGAATAAAGCAAAGGTAATGAAGAGGTCTTCTATAGGAGGCAGGCAAAGCAGTATGTAAGGGTCAGCTGATAAGACCAAGAAGAATTTAAACTATAACAGAATAAATAGGTTCAAGAAGTGTAACACTGGGGGAAAATTAGTATGTTGATGATTGATGCCACTGAAGGAGCCCCTGAGTACATGAAGCAGAGGATTTATTAAAGGGAAACAAATGCGCTAAGTTTCTAGCTTGAAATCATACAGGGATTCAGAGGAAACGTTATTCACCCAGCTAAGCAGCAGCCTACAGGACACAGCTCCACACTCATTAAATACATGCAACTTTTGCAGCTTGTTATAAAAAACCCTCACACTTTCTTCTTCAGTCGATCCAAGGCTTGAAAGTAATAGAAATACAGTCCCCGGGAAGCACATACTAGCCAGGAGACACGAGCACAACAGAGAAACCATAGAAAGAAAGGAACAAGCCTGGCAGGCAGCTACAAGCACAACCAGGCTAAGAGCTGTGGCTTCCCTGGTGAATTTAGGAAGTATTAGTGACTTACTTGAGAGCCGCCTGGAACATCCCAGGTTAGGGAAGGAGTTCCTGCAGTCTGTGAAAGGAGCTACTGTTGTTCTTCAAGAGATAGAAAAGACCTTTCTTTATTCACACTGCTAGACCCGGGCTGTTCCCAAGTTAAAAAATTCAAGCAAAAATGCTTGAACACTCTTAAGTTACCATGTTCTCAATTTATTGAAACTGCGTCATAAGCTGAATTCATTAAGGCAAGAATAACATCAGATACACCTATTCCTAATCACTCAGACAGCTAATGCCAGGGGAAGCTTATTTCTTTTTATTTTACACAGAGAAAGCTTATGGCAGCCTGAAGCTTTGACCAGAACCTCTCATCCCAGGTGGCTACTGGTCCCTGGTTGCTTAAAGAGGAACCTACTGGCTTGTGTCAATCCAGAATGATTCTTATCAGTCAATGTGTTTGATCTCCTGTTTGAATTACAGAAAGGATTTTAGCATGGACACTGGTTCTCTCTTTGTTTTGCCCTTGACCCCATGACCTTCTGCACAGGAAATACAGAATTTATCATGGGAGTAAAACTTGCAAGAGCACAACAGAAGGTAGCCAAGTATGCTTAGGACTGCAGGATGTTCATGTAAGACTCAACATTTAGAAGCTATACCTAAAGGATTCCATGTTTGATTTTTTTTCTTTGTTTTTAAAGCACCTCAGTTTGAAGTGAAATCTCACCACACCCAGAAATGCTAGAAATCCTCCCTCTGTGAAGCATCTGGAAATAGTTGGACAACAGGTCTTTGAACAATGCCTTCACTTTGAAAATCCTGTAGAAACCTAAAGCTCACTCTTTTTCCCTCACCAACTAATTCAGCATAGTTAGCAGAGCATGTGTAAAAACACAAGTGGGGAAAAAAATAATAGTGCTTTGCCAAGGGTTTTCTAGCAGCCACACAAAGTATTCCAGAAGCCTGTGGAGAAATACCAGAATTGATGCAAGTAGAAGACCCTCAGCACGTGGCAGGGGCTTTCTGCAGGCATCCCCAATATCCTGAGTGCCTCAAACACAGTGACAGCGGCTCAGGACACCCTGAAGCACGTCTGAGCAGCCTCAACAGGGGCTTTGATGATGGAAGAGTCTCAAGGTTATCATGCTGTTAGAAACATACCTCCAAAAGTTATTAGCATCTTTTAGCCAAGACAAAGCTATGCTCCTAGGAAAGAATAAGTGGCTGATTGTTGCTTACCTCAGGCATCACCCAAAAGCCACAGCTGTTTAGAAAGACCAGCACCACCCTGAGGAGTTCCCTCCTTCAGAAGAGCATACTTTACTGTAGAGGGGAAAAGGATTAAATAACCTCCATCTGCGCCCTGGCTGGGAACAATTTCAGGAGTATCTCGCAGCCCTGATTGAAAGCACTAAAAAATCAGAATTAATGGGTTGAATGGGGACAGCTGTTTGGGATGCCCTGGGTGTAACTTCGGTTGATTAGCAGATGTCTCCTCATGCCCAAGAGATACAAGGACGCTTGGTGAGGAGCAGCAACAGCAGGTGATGCAGGGCTGTCCTGGTGAACTGCTCAGGTGTGCCACATCGAAAAGCATGTGATGAGAGCAAGTATGCTCAGCTGATGTGTCCCACCAAAAAGAAACACCCCTCAGTTTTGCCATTTGGCAATTATTTTCTTTCCTTTTTTTTTTTTTAAAGGGATTATTAATTATTCATTTATTCAAAATTGAAAGTGTTCTCATCTGGCAAAAAAAAAAGATAACCACAGCTTGTCCAGTTATTTGATAGAGCTGCTTTGACTGATAGATATCAGAAACAACATGCTTCTCCTGCCACAAAGGCGCTTGCTCCCATGTGATAGCACCCACGTAGCAGCGTATCTGCTTGGTGCAATCTGTATTTCTCTAAATAAAGAGACAATGTCCTTTTACGATCGCCTTGGCCCCCACTCGTGACTGCATAGCAGAGCCTGAGAATTTAAAACTGTTATTTTATGCAGTTTTACATAGGAAAAAGAAGCAGCTGCACCCTGTGCCCTAGGAAGGTAGGGTCTTGCGTGCCACGTTGGGCAGGCATTGGCAGGTAAACACCATTAAATCACGGAGCTTAGCATTCTCCATATGTATAAATGCATGTGCGGATCTGTACCGTGTGCACAGGGAGATTGGATCATAAAATGGTTCTCCGCTCTTTCACCACACCCATCAAGAGTGGAAATCTTTTCGTGTTGTCAGCTTTGGAGAATATTGAATTTTTCCTCTTCCCCAAGTGGAGAAAATGGGATGGCAGCTGCCAAAATCGTGCTCCCAATATTAACTGCCTGCTTGTCTTTGTATGTGATCACTTACCAGACCGAGCAATCACAGAGGGCAGTCACAAATTTCATAGAACTGGGAGGGTGGGGGAAACAAGAAAAAATCCTAAAAGCTGAGAAAGTAGAATAGACAAACAATGAATTACAAAAAATACTGATAAGGCAGCAGCAAAAGGATTAGCCAGGCTGGTTGCAGTCAGTGATGGTGAAATGTGACACAATAAAAACTCAGTCATTGAGTTAGGACAGCCCTAGGATACAAAAGAAATGAAGGAAAGCTGTGGATTGCTTTGTTCTTAAATATTGAATTTTTTTTCCAGAAGCGTGAAGCATGAAATATTACTGTGATAACAGAGATTGGAAAAGAAAAAAAAAAAAACACAAAAAAAAAACCCAACCAAGGAAAAGTCTTTAAGGGTTTATTTAGGATGTACTGAAAGAGTAATTTGGTTCAATCCTAAACATCACCTGCAACAAAGCGGCCCAACGGCTCTGAGTAGGATGGGACATGTTCCCATGTTCCCATTTCTCAGTGCAGCTTTTGATTATACTTTGCTAAAGGACCGGTGCTGGTCCAGGAAGGCAAGGGAGCAGCCTGGGAGCCCCCCAATCTCCCCAGCCAGCGGCTTCCCACCTGGCGTGCCAAGCTAGTCCCTGGGCACAGGGACCCTCCCGGGTGGGGGGATGCGCAAGCATCCCACAAATGCAAACGGCGACGCCGCTGCCCTGAAATCTGGCCGCTGCCAATGGGGATTTGAACTCTGAGAAGAAGGTGAACCCTCAGCGGGGATCCAAGGAAGAGTTTGTTTGTGTTTTTAATTTCACCGTATGGCCAGCTGCCATTGTTTCAGGCTGTATTGCTGGTAGTTAATCAGGCAGCCAGAGGCTTGAATTTTTAGTGCTGGCTGGCAGCCAGTTGCAAATATCCCAGCCTGGCGTGGTCACCAGCTGTGACAGGACCTTGAGCAGCCTACCTTCACACTACCGCTACGTCCATCTGAATCCAAAACCAGAGCAAGCACATGGGCTGTAAAAGCACCGCTGAGGATGTACATCATCACACTGAGTGAGAAATCAGTTGTATTCCCCCCATCCCAGCACCTGGGGTAAATACAACGTGTTTCTCACGAGGCCTGCGGAAAACCAGTGACTTCCAACAATGTCACCTGGTATCTTTTCATCCTCAAAAGGTGTCTGCACTGTCTTGGTCTTTTTCAGGCAATCAGGCACACAGAAATTGATATTGCCCTACTTCAGGCATAAAAGAATCAGAAAATTAAAGCTAAAACCTTGAGGGGAACAACATCTCTTTCAGGGAAGAGCTCTGCCCATCGTCCCGCTGAACAAATGGTTTGAGCTTGTAAAAATAAATAAATAATTTCGTATTCTTCTTCATGCTTGGAGGATCAGGATGTTTAGAGAAATTGCCCAGTGCTTTGAGCCATTTTACTGCCTTGTTTTTGATACTTCTAAAATCAGCCAGTGAACAAGTGATGTTCTGGGTCTGAAGGCTGATGGAGCCTTGTCTCCCAAAGCTGACAGACTTTAGCCAGTCCCACTTGCCACGTACATAATACAGCATTGCCCATTTTAGACCATCAGATCGCCGTCCCGTGTGACGGATATTCAGAACACAGCTCTTCCCATACTTTTATGGGAATTAGGCACTTTTCCAGGCACATGTGGTTCAGCCCTGCAGACATCCTGGTGCTGTTTGTATGCAGAACAGGCACGTGCGGCCGGTTCAGTGCTTCAGCAGCCCTATTATTTAGCATCCATTTACTATACATCATTAATACCCCATAGGGCTTTCCAATGCCTAGTTTGCTCCTGCTGTCACTTCTGTATGGTTTGGATGCGTTAGAGGTGCGAACGGTGCTTTTCAGGGCTGTTTTCAGAGCAATGCTTACGGTCTTGTTTGCTGCTGCATCAGTGTGATTTGGAAACTAATAAAAATGGAGGCATCAGCTTCACCGTCAGCGAGCGCGCACTTACATGGATGCTGTTGCCTGGAACCTTTTAGGGGAAAAACAAAACCATATTGGAAATATCTTCTGTGCTGTTTTCAGCCAGCAGAAGGGCAGGGGAGCTTTTTCTCTTGCTAGCAACGTAAGAAATCCCCATTGTAATATCTAGCACTTATTATCCTTGTTGATAGCTTCCTGATCCCTTGCAATGTAGGAAGAAGCTGTGGCAGGAGGGCAAGCAGAGAGTTGCAGTGGATCGGGTTTTATTCACTGCTGAAACCTTCCCAAGTCAGCTAAACCCTCTCACTCAGGTGCCTTCATTCTCCATTTAAAATGAGGAAAAAAAAATTAAATAAGCAGCCTGCACCAGAAGCTGTGAATGGGGAGATGCAGTACATGCTGTGTAACCAGCACAGGGAGAGGCAGTGTAGGAGGGTACAGCGTAGCTTACTGCCAGCCGGTTACAACAGAAAAGGGATTATTTTTTTCCTCCTCCTCAATGTCTGGGAGAAATCAAAAGCAAACAGACCCAGATTTTAATGCGGTGCATCGTGTAGCAAATTGAACTAGCCACAAAAAGCGCTTTGCAAAGTTTCTGGTGTGCCAGTAGGAGGACAGCTTCTGGGCTGAGACACGGCACTGCTCCTTCTGCAGGGTATACTGACTTCAGCCGACTGCTTTAAGAGATTTAAATCCTACAAAATGCCCAGCATCCCCTTCAAAAGACTAAAATCTGATCGCTTTGAAGCCCTGTCAGGTCTTTTCCGTGATTTACCTCCAGAGAGGAGAGGAGGAGAGTGTGACAAGGCCTGAGGGACACAGAGAGGAACATGGAAATCCTAGAATAAAATTGCCCATCGTCACTGTGACCATGTAGTTTAATTGTAGAAGCTAGGACCAAAATCCTACTACAGTCAGCATTATCAAGCACATCTTTACTACAATATATCGTTCACATGTGCACCTCGCCCTTAAGAGAGGCACTTTGGCTCAGTATCTTAGAAAACCTCTTAAATAAGTTCAAACTGTTGCACTTATTCAGTGCCACGTGCAGATGTTTTTCTGCTGCACTCTCCATCCCTATTTCCCCTTCCAGCTCTGAGCAAGCCCAGACCACTGCATGTCCCCAGAAAACAGCTGAAAACACCCAAACCCACAATTACACAGTCCCATGGCCAATTTCCACAAGTCGGACCAACAAGAACTGGGGGGAAATAATTAAAGCTCAAATGCCCAAAACAAGTCAAGCCACAGCTAAGCTGCATAATTTCAAGGGCAGGTCTAAAGCACACATACCAGCGCAAATATTTTGATGATCTCAGTGAAGAGACTCCACCTCTCCCTCCTCAGGGCCATAAACACAGTTAGGTCACCGGAAAAACATTTTGAACTGAAGTTAACTTGGAGTTAAAACTCCTCCTTGGAGTTTTAACTATTAAAGCCTTATAAAGCTCTTATAAATGTATACTTTATAAACAAAAGTGGGATAAAATCAGTATGTTCAGTAGGATTTTTTTAATATTTTTTTTTAAAGCTAACTACGGAGAGCTTAACATTATCCTCAGGGTGACGCAGAGGCTGAAGCACAGGCAATGTGCAGCTGGGCACGGCTTTGTTGCCTTCCATAGGTTGAACCTTGGCATTCGCTGGAAAGCTGAAAGCAAGCCTGGAGGTGGGCACAAGGTGGCTGGTGGTGCACGGTGGGACCGCCTGCGCATCGCCCTGGAACAAGCGGCTGTGCCACGGCTGGTGGCTGCGCAAGAATTTGGGGAGTAGGGGGGAAGAGCTATAATTACATTTCTGCGACAGTAATTATGTGTATTTCACACAGCTTAGCAGATGTCATGTGGTACAATAGGTGCTGTGAAGAATACTCATTTATTAAGTAATTTATAGCATAATAATTAACAGCTAATCACTTGCCAGTTAAGATGCTCTGGGAACAGACCCAATTCGCAGTATGTGCTGCCTCCTTCCAGGAAACCTCGCTATTTAGAGCGCGCTCCTCACCCCCACAAAGCCGGCTTCTCCGCTCCATCCCCACAGAGCCTATGCTTGCACACACACATCTGCAGGTAATAACTGTGTACATGGCAGCAGCTCAAACGAAGAAATCAAACTCCTGTGTGATATCCAAGGGTGGGTGGGGAGCCTCAGCTGCTGCCTCTGAAGTCGTAGGAAATCCCAAGCAATCCCAAGCACAAATCCAGGCTGGGCGGAGAATGGATGGAGAGCAACCCCGAGGAGAAGGACTTGGGGGTGTTGGTGGATGAGAAGCTCAACATGACCCAGCAATGTGCGCTCACAGCCCAGAAAGCCAACCCCATCCTGGGCTGCATCCCCAGCAGCGTGGCCAGCAGGGCGAGGGAGGGGATTCTGCCCCTCTGCTCCGCTCTGGGGAGACCCCCCTGCAGGGCTGCCTCCAGCTCTGGGGCCACCAACAGCAGAAGGACATGGACCTGTTGGAGCGGGTCCAGAGGAGGCCACCAACTGGAGCCCCTCTGCTGTGAGGACAGGCTGAGAGAGTTGGGGCTGTTCAGCCTGGAGAAGAGAAGGCTCCGGGGAGACTTTGGAGCCCCTTCCAGTCCCTAAAGGGGCTACAGGAAAGATGGGAAGGGACTCTGGATCAGGGAGGGGAGCAATAGGGTGAGGGGGAACAGTTTTCAACTGAAAGAGGGGAGATTTAGATTAGATATTGGGAAGAAATTCTTTACTGTGAGGGTGGTGAGACACTGGCGCAGGTTGCCCAGAGCAGCTGTGGCTGCCCCATCCCTGGAGGTGTTCAAGGCCAGGCTGGATGGGGCTTTGAGCAGCCTGGTCTGGTGGGAGGTGTCCCTGCCCATGGCAGGGGGTTGGAACTGGATGGTCTTTAAGGTCCCTTCCAACCCAAACCATTCTGTGATTCTATGAAATAGGAGAACAGCTTTTAGGTCTAGAAGAAAAACACTGTCTTTTTACAACAGAGAAGGCTTCGTTCCTCTGCTCTGCCTGGTTAATTTGAAGCCAATGCAGATATATCTACACTTGGTATATCCACCACATCTCCCATCACAGCATGGTAGTGCTGAGCTGGAAACTGCTTCAGCCTCCCCACGTTGCTACTGCACATCCTGAAAGCTGCATCACGGGATGGCTTAATTTAAAGCTTTCATCCCAAAACTTGCTTTCCAAGCCTGCCCTCCCTGTGCTCGCCCCTTCCCTGCAACCTCCATTTCCTGCCTTGCTGCACGCCAGCTTGCATGGCCCAACCTGCACCTTCTCCAGCAGCCCGGCAGGAGGGGGGTTGTTGAGGGATTTGGGGTCACTGGAAGCCTCTGTACATCTGGGATGGTCATCCCATGGTCTAAGTGCTAGCATTTGGGCTTTTAAACTGCTTTCACTGCTTCTCGAAGGGCTGCCCTGGGGAAGTTCAGTGGGAAATCACTGCTCAGAAGCAGCCTGAGCTTTCCAGGAGATGAGGCTTTCCCCAGCATCCCCAAGTCATTTCTGAGCCATATTTACTGCATTTTTCCACCTGTCAATCACTCTCTTGGGTGGATATCACACAGTCAATCAACAGAATACTGCTAAAAGTTTCTCACTGAGCTGATACAGTAAAAAATACTTTCTCCAGGAGGCACTGTCCTCAGTTTGGGATTATCTTACAGCCTCACCAACTTAGTGCCATTCAAACCACAGCATTAAAGCCACATTTCCACTTTTCCCTGCATGCAGCAAAGCCCCAGAAGCGCATGCCAGTGCTTGGTGGGGGACAAGGAGCCGTTTCCAGCACAGAGCATCACGCCAGCCATCACGAAGAGGCATGTTTTGGCCACGGCACTGATCAGAGGAAGGTCCTGTCCTCGGCTGGCATGACCCTGTGCAGCCCAGTCCCAGCTGTAGGTGCCAGAACATCAGCCCCACGTGGTTTAGTCTGCTGTGCAGAGAAACCTCTTCCCCACTCCCACTGGTTGTGGCCTGAAGCAGGAGACTTTCAACCCCTTCATCATATATTTTCACTTAACTGTAGGTTGTCCTCTGTCCTCGCCCCCATAGCTAACTCCCATTTGGGCACCACAAAACTTGCTCTCAGCTGTATCTGCTATCAGTGAACTCCCCTGCCCCGTTTCACGTTATTAAAAAATAATAATTCCGTTATGAGTTTAAAGTTTGCCTTTGCAGATTGCTTTCAGGGAGCGTCCCTTCATTCCTCTACCATGAGACAAGCCCGTTAGGGTATATATCGCTACCACAGCCTTTTATTTCTTTCCCCTTTAAACTAAGCTGCACCAATCCCTAACCTTTTCATGTAGGGGCCCCTCCAAACTGTAATCATTTTCATCACCCACCCAGTCCCACGACTGCCTGTGTTTTTGAATGACAACAATAAGCTGAAGTTGTTCTGCTGTTTCTCTTCGGCTTCAGCCTTTGGTTTTGTTTCAGTCGTCTGCAACACAAGCAGAGGCGACTCGCCATGAGCCTTGCCTGCCTGCAGGAGTGCTTATTCCTGCCCTCCCATGGGGTCATGGGGCTCGCTGGAGCCTCCACACCCTCCTTTACTGCAAGGAATTGCTTAGGAGATCCCATACGTACATTGCATGTGAAGGTCATGGCCAGGAAAGTTTCAGTTTGGCAGAGCGGTGCCACAATACTGTCCTCGTTTGAGCGACACAGGATTAAATTCTCTTTCAGTAATTTTACTTTTCACTAAGGTCTCTTCTAATGCTTGGGAAAACTGCACTTTTAGAAGACTCTGGTGTCTGAATTTGTGAAAATATTTACTTTACAGCCAGCTATGGTGTGCAGTTTCAAGATCTCAGTGTTTTCGAGCTCGCCAGGTGCAGGGATGAAGAGGAGCAAGACCCGGGCGCTTGACCCAAGCTGGCCAACACGGTTATTTCATACCATGAACGTCACATTCAATATAAATTAGAAAGTTTGCTGAGAAGTTCTCTCTCTCCCTTGATGGCTGCGATCCTGAGAACTTCTTGTCCCAGTGCAGAACCCCTGAGCCCTTCCCTTCCTCCCAGGGCCGCAGCGCTCGCAGTGTCCCACATTTGCTGTCCTCTGCTGGGAGTGCACGGCTTCCTGCTGACGGAATGAGCTGAATATAATCCTTGTATATTGTATCTTGGCATTGGGATCAATACTGGTTCTTTAGTGTTATTACTGTTAATTATCTAATATTATTCTATTAAATATGTTTATATATCAACCCTCAGGTTTCCTTGTTTTTTCCCAGTTCCCCTTCCCAGGTCGGGAGGAGTCACTGGGTGAGAGAATAATTGTCTAAATGACAATAAATTGTTGTGGATTCTTCAAACCACAAGAGATACATAGCCACAGGGCTGGCCAACTCCATAAAGCACAAAGCTTAATGCAAAGGCAGTAGTATTGTTTATCTGCTGTCTGTTTAGAGCAAGCACAGCGATGCATTCAAACTGCTCTGAGGAGATGGGAGAAAGGAGAGGGGAAAACCCAGGGGGGAAAAAAAAAACCAAACAGGGAAAAACCAGTCAGATGAACTTGAAGCATTTTGGAAGAATGAGTTCAACCAGGGCTCAGTAAATGTCTTTAAAACAAAATAAAAAAAAAATCAGCTGACCTTCAAATACTGTTCCTCCCCTGCAGCTCCTGGGACATTTCCCAGTCTCCAAGTAAATCACGGACCCTCTGAAACCTCTGCACACACTGCAGTCACTCAGCGATAATGCATGAGGGAACAGTTCCTGCTGCAAAAAAAATTGTACCTGATGGCCCATAAATCAACACGGCATGTCATTTCGTATGGCCAAGGGCTGTGAGCGAGCGGAGCGCCGTACAGGGAGGTGACAAATTCATTTTGGATGTCAGAAGCGGCAGAGCTTCCAGTCAATCTAAGACTGCAGTGCCCAAATTCAGATTTCCAGATCCAGCAGATTTACTTTTTGCCTTGTTTTATTGTCTATTAATTCTCTCTGGGAGAGATGAGAGAGGAGAGCAGGTGCCAATAGCCTGATCTGCAGCAGAGGGGAGAAATTCAGCCCCTCTGGATTCAACTCAGGAGGGCAGGAAAGGAGGGATGGGCTGTTCCTAAAGCCAGCCTGGTGTTCATGAGGCCAAGCAGGGCTGCATGCAGCTCCTTCGGCCTCAGTGGAAAATAAAAAGCAACATTATTTGGGACTGAAAACAGCAGATATTTGTAACAGGGAATCTGTAACACCTATTGCTTATGATGGGCTTGATGTCCGGATCTAAATCCTGTTGTGTTTCGCACGCAGATCCCACGTGTGCTGTAGATGCTTCCAATAAACGCCTGACATTTCTCCAACGCGCAGCCGTGAGGGGCAGGTGCTGTCACTTCACACCCGATAAGGAGAGAGGCAGCATGCCAGCTCCACCTCCTGCTTTCACGCCAAGCATGGATGGACCCGCTGCTGTAGCAGCTTTGGCTGCAGCAAGCCCTGCCCAGGGCCTCCTTCCCTCCCCCCAGGCTGGCGCATGAGCATCAGCAGGACATTTTGTCGGGATGAAGGGAAAGATGGTGCAGTGGGAGCCTCGTGCCTGGGATACAGTGCAGACTGCCAGCGATAGAAATCAAAAATGATGAGCTGAAACCAGCTCCCATCCTTGACTTGGACCACCAGGTCCAAGCGGTCGGGTCCTGCCCCAGCAGTTGGCTGTGCTGCACTGGAAGCCACAGGATTTCCCTCAGTGGTTTAAAGCATGAATTTAAGGAGTCATAGAATCACAGAATGGTTCAGGTTAGAAGGGACCTTAAAAGATCATCTAGTTCCAACCCCCTGCCATGGGCAGGGACACCTCCCACCAGACCAGGTTGCTCAAAGCCCCATCCAGCCTGGCCTTGAACGCCTCCACGCACGGGGCAGCCACAGCTTCTCAAGGCAACCTTAGTGCATGGGAATAGGCTGGTATAAGTAAACTAAATGCTAGGGACTTTCCATACAGCACTTGATATTCCCCCCTCCCAGGTTTAAGAGCAAGCTGCGTGCTGGGCATAGCAGGGGCAGGCAGAGCTTTGCCCGTTGTCCTCATTGCCTGAGAAACCACAGCCTCCAAACCTAGAGGCTGCTTGCTCGGGGCCATCTCCCACAAGGGATCCAGCCTGAGCCTGGCATTTCTGGGACACCAGCTTCAGAAGCCGGACACAAGATCATCCGGCCATCCTTGTCTGGCTCCGCTGGCCCCAGAAACAGCAACCAAGCACCCAAAACCTCAGAGAAACCCACTGGCCTCCCTCAAAGAGTGAGCTATAAAAGGGACTGCTTTTTTTACATCAGGAAAGGTGTTGCCTGACTTTCTTTCTCATGTGGGAGGCAATAAAGAGTTTGTTGTTCTGCAACCCCTTGCATGTAAGCATGGGAATGCACTGATGAGTAGGGCATCCCTTTGCATTAGACAAAGGATGACATGGCATTTCTACAAGTGGGGGAAAGCCAGCAAAGATGCAGCTAGCTGGCATCCTACCCAGGAACAGAAACCCTCTCCACCCTGCCTGTGCTGCACATATCCATCCTGAAACCTGTCCTCCATAAGTGACAGCTCAGCTGATGGCCTTTTTTGGGAATTACATCGTCTGTTTACCTTTCGTAGCGCACAGTCCGAGTAAGCCATTGCCATCCTTGCATCTCCTCCTCTTCTCGCCGAGCGCTGGCGGGGTTGTGCTGCCCATGCATTGCTCCAGGTGCAGGCTCCAGCGGGAAGCACCAGCTCCATCCTCAGGTCTATTATCTCTGTGGTACACCATAATATTGCTGAGGAAAGACCTCCCAGCCATAATGCCGGAGCTGGGATGAGCTATTAAGGGGGAGATAATTCCACGGTGCTGCCAGAAATCCCAGCTGTGCTTTGCAGTAACATAAGTCTGCCTGTGGAAGATGATCTGCTTATTAACGATACAGCTACAACAGACAGGGCTGGGAATCAGCACAGCACGAATCAGATTTTTTTAAGCACTTAAAACACTTCGTATCCACTGTATGCTTTGTGACCAAAATAAAAGCCAAACGAGATGGGGATCTTTCACTCAATCTCTTCTCTGAGGCATTGGTTAAAGAAAATGAGGAAAATCGCTCCATGAAGATGCCTCCAGCCCATCACCTTCTTGCATATGTGCCCGTGCACATACAAGACAGTATATATCTATATGTCAAAGTTTTGATGCCTTGACCAAAACCTGCCAAGCAATCATCCCATCCTCCCTTGCATAGGGGGATGCTGCGGGATGTCTCCCCACTTTGCAGTTGGAGCACACCCCCAAATGTGTGTCTCCATCCACCCCCATAGGGCATCTCTGCTTTTGGGACAGCGAGGATTGCTCCTCCTGGAGCAGTCATGGGGCTGGGAGGAGACCCCTTGCCTTGGTCTGGCCCACAGTGCAGGACAAACCTTGCTCCCTCAAGGTCAAGCACAAAGCTCATCTCTAAGCGTGCATTTTTCTCCCAAAATCTCTCCCTGACCTCCACATTGTCTCCTCCAAAACCACAGAGGAAACCACGGTGCAAACTAGAACTGGAAACCCTGAGGCCCTGGGGTTGCAGCAGCACCTCTCCACCTCAGGTCACCTTGCTGCCTCCTCTCCAGAGCCACACACTCCAACAGAGAAAGGAAAACCCCTAAAGACAGCGAAACATCACCTTTTTGCAGGCTTGAAGACCAGCCCACCCCTTGCAAGCACTGATGTAGCTCCTCAGTGGGTAACAGGGCCCAGGTGCTGCCTGGCCTGGCTCAGCCCCAAATCATCTCTGCAGCTGAAACGAGCCAAGCCAGGGAACGGCACATCACTGTCAGCATGCCAAAACAGGCAGGGACACCCCCGCCAAGCCCCCTTGTGCCACGGTGGCTCTGGGTCAGCCTGAGTGCAATTTTCAGATCAAGCTGCTGGGAATGACCTGGAGAGGAATTATTTGACTTGCGATGTGGGTAGCATTCATAGCCTGTGCTTGTGGCACAGATGGATAAACATTCTGCTATTTTTTTCAATATATAAGCAGTCCTTTGAGTTTGAAGCACTGTGACTTACAGAAGCAGCAATGCAGTGGAGCTGCCGTGAGCTCCTGAAAGCACCAGCTGCGTTTCCAATGTGTGTCACCCCCTTTTTCCAGTACATCATCAAGATGAGTAGCTAAACATCCAGCTTCTGATGCTTTCCAGCAGCTACAGAATGGAGATAATTAGACTTGAGGAAACCTCTTAGGATGGGACAAAACAGGCTGTGGCTACGGGAAAGAGTGGGATGCATTGGTTTCATAACCGGCCAGGAGATGGCAGCTCAAAAGGTTTGTGGAAGGTAAGTTGGTCCCTTTAACTCATTCCTGGATGGCACCACAGGGTTGGGGAAATACCACAGCTTTTGCTAACCTGACGAGTATTACAGGAGGTAGCTTCCCACGCAGGAGCACAATGTGGGTCTCACCCTACTCCTGGAAAAGCTGGAAAGTCAGCAGAAGCATCCATCTGCTTGTGAATTGCTTGGCTTTGGGATCCAAACCTTACCTTACTGGGAGAGAACGGAGCTTGTAAACTGAAAAGCCCCCAAGCCCCTTTCATGGAGCCAAGGAGGGAAAAGGGGAGAAGCTGGCCAGCCAAACCCAAAGCCAACAGAAGGACAGTATTATTTTAGCCCCCGCTGCTTTTCTTTGACCTCGGCGGGGAGACAAGCACACTCTGTGCAAACCCGTTAATGGTTTCCGTCTCTTTATGATAGAAAATTACACACACTTATCTGCCTCCTAGGGAGACGTTTGCATTTAATTCTCCGCTATTTGCAAAATACTTTGGAAACCACATGTAGAAAATGGTCGGTAAGAGCCGATTGCTCCGCATAGGTCAAAGGAAGGAACGATCAGGTTGTCTTTAGGAGACCTATTTTTGTCTAACCTTATTGGTACCCGCATCTGGGTGGCACTAAACAGCACTGAAGTGAGTTGCTGTTGGAAGAGTGCGTGCAGGGAGGTGTTTGTTCTGCTTTGCGCATCTCTGCAGGCAGGAGGGTCCCACCGGCATCAGCTAATTTGGATGTGCCCATTACTGGAGAACACCACAGTCACGCCTCACCAGAGGGGCACAACAGCTGCCAGCCAAGCACCAGGGATGCTTGTTTATTTATCATCTCAGCGCAAGCAAACAGCCTCTCACCTGGTTTTGCACAACGTTGGCATTTATAATGCCCCAACTTGTACTGCAGCCCCCTCCCTTGGCACATTCCCCTCCCTGCTGCACATGTTGCTTCTCCCCTGGTTCAACAGCGGAGATATAGGAATTGTTTTAGGGGGTTTTTTGTTGGGTTTGGTTTGGGGTTTGGTTTTTTTTTTTTTTTTGTGGTGGTGGGAAGGATGGAAAAGAGTTACTCTAGAGAAATCTCTGAGGTCCCTTTTTCCTCCTTCACCAGCATTCTCGCCGCTTCCCTGTGGAGAAGCGCAGCAGGGCCTTTTCCAGCCCCTTTTAAGCTCACCCTGGAGAGCAAAAGCTGAGCTGGGCACGCATGTGCACAAGCTGCTTCCTTCAACCCACACTCCACAGCACACCTTAGCCAAAGCTGGTTAGCAAGTGCAAAGAGACCAGCCATGACCTGCACAAACTGGTCCTGATTCACTCAGGGACCACCAGCTCCAGCTGTGCCCCACATCTGGCAGCCCCTGCCCCGACCAGCACAGGAGCACAGCTCCGCTGCAGCAGCCCTTGCTGGGTTTTTGGTGGCAGACAGTGCCCTCCAGTGGGACATTTGCCACCACGCCATTCACACATCTTCCCAGGGCAGGGAGAGGGGGAAATACAGTTATTTAAATTTAAAAAGCCCCATAACTCAACAGATGGAGAAGTTACAAGCCTGCAGTTGGGGAGACAACTGTGCTTTACTGCCAG
Source organism: Fratercula arctica (assembly GCA_947846985.1). Taxonomy (NCBI): domain Eukaryota; kingdom Metazoa; phylum Chordata; class Aves; order Charadriiformes; family Alcidae; genus Fratercula; species Fratercula arctica. The sequence continues at coordinate 16,335,812 of CANTUZ010000003.1, read as the reverse complement.
CCAGGAGAATTTCGGTGGCGGTGATGCTTTTTGCAGCCAGCATCTCAATAACCAACACTCATGCAAGCACCAAAAATTGCTGTCCCCGTCACTCAGTGCAGGGGATCCGCATGCCAGAACCTGGCCAGGATTCTCCCCAGAAAGCTTAAAGTCAAGCCCTGGGTGTGGTTCCCAGCCAGGCTACAAGAAGCCCCCCAACATCCTCAAGGCTTCCCGTAGAGCTCTGCAGCACCACACCCAGGGCCAAGAGTAATCTTTAATTTCTTAAATTAAGCACCAAAACATCTTATTTCCTTTTTTTTCCATAAATAAAAAAGTGTTTAATTTCAATGCACTGAGGGGGTAAGTTGGGAGAAGACGTTTGGCAGTGTGGAGCAAGCACTTTGCTTCCCAAGCTGAGCAAGCATTAAAAAAAAAAAAAAATTTAAGTGACAAGAAAGACTTGATATTTGTGGTCCATAAAACACATGGGAAGGGTTTGCACAGCCAGTGGCTTGTGTGGGCCAGGGAAGGGAGGACTGACTGTGCAGCTCACTGGATTTGGGGGACGCCCTCAGAGTGGGGGGTCTGCTCCAGGAAGACCCGGTAGGCCTGGCCAGCATGGACACGGGCACCCCACAGCCACTCAGGGGGCCTGGCCCGCAGCTTCAGCTGGAAGGGGTCGAGGCGCAGGCACTCCCCCAGGTCGTGCAGCTCCATTGCTGGCTCCTCCACAGCCCTCACTGATGGCTCCTCAGGGTTTGGGTTCCTCCTGGGGTGCCGCCTCCGCCTGGCTGCCCTGCACAGGGCTCCGGCAGCCACCAGCATCGCCAGGCCAGCCGTGATGGCTGCCCCCACCAGGATGTCAGCATGGCGGAGGAAGAAGCCGATCCCTGCAAGAGAAGGGCCATGGCCTTGTTCTGCTTGTCCTAGTGTGCCCCCACTGTTCTTAAAGCCCCCCATGTTCCCCACATCATGACTGCAGTGCTCAGGGGTGAGACCTGGAGCTGTGGGTGCTCCTCAAGGAGGATCAACATCTCCCCTGCTGCCCTCCAGAAACTCTCACGGCAACCTCCAGGGTAGAGCATCTCTCCCAAACCTCCACCTCAAAGAGATATTTGGGCCAAGAGCCAGCCTGCAGGAGCAGCACAGGGCTGGTGCTACCCCAGGAGAGCCTCAATAGAGCAAAGCCATTGCTAAACAAATGTGTAGCTACATGGAGGCTAGAAGACCTGCTACCATTCTCACCCAGACCTGAACGGACCCACTCCCTGCTACCATTCTCACCCAGACCTGAAGGGACCCACTCCTTGACCTAAGAGATAAATATGCATTTATAAAATTATTTACCTATGAATATAACACCATATCCAGCTCATCTGGACAGGCTTAGACAGCATAACTGGTTAATCAATTTGGAGCTGAGAGGATTGATGAGAAATGCAATTTGTCTGCAAGCTCACCTTCAGGTTTAAGCCACTTCCAGTGTCGCAGGGTTGAGAAGTATGTTTTGGTAAAGTAGCAGCAGTGTTTTGAGTACATATGGCAGAATATCAGTGTTTTTCAGGCCAGAAGGCCCCATTACTCTGAGATTTGATAAGCCGGCTATGATTATAGTCAAGCACCACATGCCATCTGCTTAGCCTTGTGTCAAATATGTCAAGGGAGTGCTGGGGTAAACACCAGGAACATCAATGTCTTTCTCACCAAGATCTACACAGCATCACTCCAAGGAGTGACCAAGTTTGCTGATCACATTGGGTACAACAGAGGTAACTCATAAATCACCCTTGACCACACTTTGCTTACAGCAACAAGCTCCAAGTAGCCAAGGCCAGAAGATGCAGAAGGTCTGGGGGAATAAAGGCTCACATGTGCCAAGTTGTAACCCTGATGCAGGGAAAGTAGCAGGCTGGGGAGAGAGAGGATAAGCCTCATGGAGAGGTTATACTTAGAAGTGGTAATGCAGCCAGTGAGCAGAGCACAGCAGCAAACACCATGGCTGGTTACCAGTATTTCAACACCTGTTAAATGCTCCAGGTTCAGGTGCTGGCTGTCACATCAACCCACTGCTCCCAGGGAGCATGAACTCTACCAAGATTTTCCATCCACAGCCTCCCTTGAGCAGGGAGGGGGAATCACAGAGGGGCTGAGGTGGGAAGGGAACTCTGGAGGTCATCTGGTCCAACCCACCTGCTAAAGCAGGGCCACCTAGAGCCAGTTTCCCAGGGTCATGTCTAGACAGTTTTTTTAATATCTCCGAGGATGGAGACTCCACAACCTCCCTAGGCAACCTATGTGGGTGCTCAGTCACCCTCACAGCAAAATAAGTGTTTCCTGATGTTCAGAGGGAACCTCCTGGGTTTCACTTTGTGCCCACTGCCTCTGGTTCAGTCAACGGGTACCACTGAGAAGAGCCTGGCCCTATCTTCTTTCCACCCTCCCTTCAGGTATTTATATACATTGATAAGGAGCCCAGAAGTAACAGCACTCCCTAAAACTTTCAGGCACCAGTCAGGAGAGCCTTTGGGAGCAGAGATGTCACATTGAGTTACACCCAACAAACAGCGATACTTTAACCTGACACATTTGATGCAGGTCAGCCCTTGGATGCCTGTCTAGGCTAACCTCTGAAAAGGCTGTTTCTCCTTTGAGTACAAGGCTCTCCCCCTAACTTAGATACCTCACTCTTCCTCCCTCCCCTCAGCTTCCAGAAGTGCCTCCAACTGTGTTCATACCTGAACACAACTCCCAGAGAAGAGCTCCTAACACCAAAGGAGAAAGCCTAAGGGGACAACCAGCTGGGAATTGCCTTGCAAAGGTATCATGTCTCCTTCCCACAGCAGGCCCAGACATCTAAAAACACCACTCCAGTAGCAGAGCCATTAAGCATCACACACAATGCACATTAGCAGAGGCACAGCTGGTAGGACCCCAGTCAAGGAGAGAGCCCCTTCCCCTGACGTGCTCCCTCCAGGTTCCACATGGTAAGAGCAATGCTGCACAAATCACTCCCCCACAGGAAAAAGCACCCAGCCACAGGAGAAAGCAGAGCCGCTACTTTGTTCTCTACCTGATCGGGGAGCAGGGATGCAGAGGGTGCCGGACTTGGTGGGAGAATGATCTTCGTAGTCCTTTTTGCAGCGGCAGAGGTATGTGCCCATGCCATTGAAGCACTCTGCCTCCTCCCCACAGAGCCCGACCCCAGTGCTGCACTCGTTCACGTCTGTAATGGGGGAAATAACTGCTGTAAGTTGAGTCAGGCTTGGCAAAAAAAAAAAAAGGGGGGTTACCCCAGAGAAAAGTGAAGCACTCGCCTTCCACAAACAGCGACACAAGCTGCACCTTCTCCACCCCTACCGAGGTGCCAAGCAGCTCCTCCAGCTGGGAGCGCAGGAGCAGAGACACATTTCTCTCCTCCGGCTTCAGGTGCAGCCAGAAGGTGAGCAGCAGGTTGGCATCGCGCGTCCTGCGGGCAGGGGAGAGCCCAGGGTGAGGTGGGAGGAAAGCATCACCCCCCCCAGCCCAGCTCTGAAAGCCCATTTAGACCTTCCACCCACTTGTATCAGACTGTGGTGCTGCAAGGCTCTTGCAAAGATTATTTGTGACAAGAGGCAGCTTTGCACTTGGACCAAGGGAAAAAGGAAAGCCCGGTAATGGCTCCTCACTTGGAGCTAGGTTGAAGTGACTAGATATTTGCATAAAGCGAATTGCAGTGGCAATCTGCAGCCCCAGGTCAGCCTCAACGAAGTGTGGCAGGGACCTCGCTGACAGCTCCCACCTTTATCCAGCAGACACCACTGCAAGTGTGGGGATCCTCATTTTCTCCAGAGTTTAAATCCATCTTAGACCTGTAAAGGCCCTAGCCAGCACTAAACATCAACCTTCACCATCTTTCCTCTACCTTCAGCACAAATTACAGATCACAGGAGAGAAACAAGGCAGGGCCTCTGCCTGGGGAAGGAGAATGAGAAGCCAAGCCACTGCTATCCAAGAAATATTACAGGTTATAGCAGAGTCACCTGCCAAGCCAGCACAGCAGCAGCCCTACCTTTTGATTTCCTTTAACTTTATTTCATTGACTCTGTTGGCAGAAAGTTTCAGGTTCTCCTGGATCTGCAAAGGAAGAGAGTGACCAGTGCTGGTCTGATGGGCAGGAGCACGGCAGCAAACAGTTTCTTACCTCAGTCTACCTGCCCACCTTGTTCTTCCCCTTCACAAACCACTCAGGACACATTAGATGTCCCATAGCCCACTGCACTGAGCCATTTCTCTAGAAGAATACTAATTGCTCCCATCTGCTTCAGCTTCAGCTCAACCCTCACAAACACACAAGGTAATCTGGGAAAAGGAAGGGCAATAGTAGCCCCAGGTAACTGTTTTGGTGCTAAACCATCACAGATAGCAGCTTTCTAGGCTAGGCAACAGGCTGAACCCTGGACCTGCTACAGTTTGTGTCCCAGAAAAGAAGTTTAGGTGCAGCCCTGAAAGCAGATGCTCACACACTTGCCCCCTTTTAGGCCCTGGCTACAAGCTGCTCTGTTTCCCAAGGCGAGTTACAGCCCTCAGTTGGTTGTGTCCCTGTCTCTGCAGTGCTTTTGCGCTGCCTTCCAATGGCATGGTGCTCTGAAGGGCTGCAGCAGCTAAATGCCTGCCACTGTGGCCAGGCACCCCGCCAGGGTATCAGCATTGGCCTCAGATGATGACCAGCACAAGCTACTCAGATGCTGGCTCATCATGTGGCTTTAACAGAAAATCCCTGGAATGAAGGGCACAACATGGTCCCTTCTAATTGAAGATTCAGGACATCATGTTTGGGTTTTTTCCCCTCCTCTTCCCTGTGCCCAGACTTACGTGATTCTTCATAGATTCAAGAAAACCCTTTTGGAGCTCACTTCCACCACGAGGAATCCAGTCCTTGGGTTTGATTTCAATAGCTACTTCAAACAGCACATCTGCCAGAAGACACAAGATCCTGCCATGTTTAAGTCCACATAACACAAACAGGCTCCTTAAATGAGCTAGTCCTTAAACGAGCTAGTCCTTAAACATCGACACTAGCAGAACAGCTCCACAAGGACATGCTTGTGTAAATCAGTGCCACATGGGGATTCCCAGAGGTTGTGCATCAGATCAAAGAAGTTGTTGGATAACAACAGGGGAAAACAAACCTCAGCTAATGCTCAATGCTGAACACGGAAATTGATTTTTGAGCAAAAAGTATACAACGCATTAATGTGCATCCCATTGCACTCACATTCCTTTAGCCATTCTCTTTCCCAAAAGTATCGTCATAATTTGTGATGGAGTCTAAAAGCCCATTTCTCTCACCCATCTCAGTTTAGGATCAGCTTAGATAAACTGCTGCGGTCTGGCTGAACCCAGGCTGGCACAGATTTGCCAGAGTCTGCCATTTAAAGCCTATTTATTCAACAATATTTCTCCTCTTCAAAGCTCAGGCTCCTTCTGCGTCAACTCCTTTTTGCAAGCTGTTTCTGTGGCTTGCTCTGCCACACAAGCCCAGCATTGTGCTGCTCAGTTGCTAATGCTCCCATAAGGGGGTTTTGCTTCTCTCCTTGACCTGACGAGCAGGACTCCTGCAGGTTTCTGAGCCAGGTAGTCATGAGACAGCCATTGGAGTATATTGGAGGAATTGAGGCACATTCAGACTCATTCGCCTTAGAAAAATCTTCGTTAAACAGCCAACAAGTAATGCTTGAACTCAAACAAGCCAGCATTTATGTCAGCTTTAGCGCGTGAACTCAGGGTAAGGGACCAAGTGGCCAAAGCACAAATGCGGGGTTGCAGTGATAGCTTAAAAATTAAAATCTTCAAAGCGGTTACTACTCGGAAGCACCCTCCACTGCTTCCTAAACTTAAGGAGCAGGCGAAGTTCATGCACAAAACCTATCAGCACACTGAACTTAGGGCAATGTTTTAAGACACGCTTAAAACATTTGAGCCTCTTTGCATGGCTCACCTCCGGGATGGTGCTGGGACCGCAGGGCTGTGTCATTCTCCAGAGACCCCAGGGCAGAAACCAGATCTGTCAGAGCAAGGGAAAGAATCAGGCTGCTAACTTCAATGGTTGGGGGGGGGGGGGGGGGAGGGGGAATAAAATACATGAGGTATGTGTCACTTTGCAAGAAGAATGGCATGTGCCAGCTCCCTCCTATAGTCCTTATACTGAAATTAAATATCAAGCTCTAAATGCTATCTACTCTTCTCTATAGTGGGAAGCAGTCTTTAGAAAGAAGTCACCCCAATAAACCCCATCTCTCTTTCTGGAAGTGGATGAAATGTTATCCCTGTGAAGCTGCCAGAGCTCCTTCAATGGAGCTGCCTTGGACCCTGGCAGGGCAGCTCAGCTTCTGTGTTAGGTGCCAGCAACTGCAAAATAGCTAAACAAACTCTTCCCCACACCTACAACGAAGGGGCAAGAGCAGTTTGGAAGGGAGGAAAGACCAATTCTCTTCTACCTTCAGGCAGAAATTAATGCATATCAGTGGCTAAATATTTCTGTGAAAGAAGTCTACTATCAACCCTAAACTTCCTTAGGAGACAAAAGCCTTACCCCCCCGGCTTTTCCCACTAACTTCTGGAGTTCAAACTCAGTTATCATGGCTAGGAGCACCATGGCAGGCTACAGCCATAGGAGTCAATGCAAGCAGGAGGTGTTTAACAGCAAGATGGGCATTCACAGGCTGCTTTGGGTGTGAAGTCGCAGCTGAGAGGCTGGCTCCTCCATGGATAATTCAGAGCACTTGGATTAGGAACCAGCCTCTCCCTGTTAAGAGGAGCATCAGCCCATAGGTGCCCATGGTACAACAGATAACCCTATATTTTCTCAAGTACCACCTTCCTTGGATATAAGAGTCAAGAGTGCTACCATATGGACCAACTGAAGGTAATTAGCCGTGTCTACAAATAAAACCTCTCTTAACAGAGCACTGCATCACTGGAAATGGATATTGCTCAGTGTCAGGCATCAGTTCAGCCACAAATAACCCAAAACACCTTACCAAAGAGCTCTTCATTCCTTTCTTCTGGAGACACCACATCTCCAGCAGTCACACCAGGAGAGGGGTAGAGAGGAGAAGGCTTTATATGTGTGTTTAGCGGTGGCTCTTCCAGCACTGGTGTCTGTGTGCTATGTGCAGCAGCAACCACTTCTTCTGACAGGCTGTTGCTGACCTGATCCAGGCTAGATGATTTGGGAGAGAGACCTACATTGCTGCTGGGCACCTTTGAGGAGCATGGGCCTACGGTGACCAAAGCAGACACAAGCTCTACATCCCCCTTTGCAATCTCCAGAGGGGACAGTTCATCTTTATGCTCAGCATCTTGCCCAGCTGGAGACGGCTCCACCGACACATCATCCTTAGCTTCTCTGCCTTCAGTGCCACCATCCTTAAGGCTCCTTTCCATCTCTGTTTCATCCCACAGCTGACCACACTCATTCAGGTCAAGCTTGTTCAGGTTAGCACCAGACTGAGCACCTTCCATGAGATCGGGAGGGTGCTGAGTCTTTTCATCTGGGCTCACAAGCTCAGGCTGGATCCTGCCACCAGCAAGTGCAGCTGATGGGCCTGGAGAGGTTCTCAGCACGGGCAATAAATCTTTTGCCTCCACTGTCCTCCAGCTCTCTTTTTTGGAGACCTCCTGGACAGGCTCTTGGGGAGCTGTGGTATCATCTGAAGAGCCTACAGTTTCAGAGTCTCTGAATACATAATACTGTCCTTTAAAATGTCTGTATTCATGGCTTAGGGAACCACTCCCCGATATAAACAATACATGGACCGCAGCAGCTTGCGTAGCAAAGATCAGAGTACCTTGGTTGTGACAGGCATACACCACTTTGGTTTCCACGCTTGATGAGACCCCCTGGAAGATTATCTTGTCCTGGTTCTTGCCGCAGCCTTCGGTCCCCTGGAAGCCCTGGACATAGATGACAATGTGCTTCTGGGGGCCTGCCCAAATGGTCCAGTTGCACCAGATGTTGGTTTTAATGTCAGCATGCAGCGGCAGGTAAAACATCCCAGACTTATCCCGAAAGACAAGGTGGCAGCTGCTGATGGGGAAGTACTCCATTGCCCAGGGAGGTCCTAGCTCTGACACATTGGAAAGGAAATGCATAGTCAATGGTTATTGTACACACCAGGACATGGACATCAGCACTTCTAGGAGCACTGTGAACTAGCACAGAAGAGGCCCTGTTTAAAAACCTTCTCCTGCTGCATGATTTCTACAGTTTGAGCACCCAGAGCCACATCTCAGGTCTGCAATGGGAGCTGAGCCCAGGCCCCAGCTTCTCTGCAGGGATCTGGCCCTTTGCAGCCCATCCAGCCTTCAGCAGCTTGAATTACATGGTTTTGCTTCCAACAGAGGTTTGGACAACAAGACCACTTATTGGAAGCCTTCCCCTCCCCAGACAGCCAGGGCTACACTTGCCAGGCTTGGAGTGCAGGTGATAGACATAGCCTCATCCTTGTCCCCACCAATTACTTCTGCCTTCTAAAGATGGTTTACAACAATATAGGAAGTACTGGGAGACCTACCAGCATGTTTCTGTTGCTGTCCTCCTGGCATCTGGGTGTTTCTGGATACAGGATCATCAGAGGGCTCCTGAGGCTTTTGGCCTCTCCATGCAGTTTCTCCCTGATGGGCCACAGGAGAACCAGGGTGTGCAGTACTGGAGGAGTCATTTCTCTGCTCTCCTGCACCCACTCGGAGAGCTTCAGTTGTTTTCTGCATTTTAAATCCCCTGAGAATGGAGGCAGAATCCAGTTTATCACTAGCAGCCATGCCCTGATGTTGCACAGGCACCATATGCTCCTCTCTCCTAGCCCCCCAGGTGCCAGGCAGGGAAGCTGATGCCACCCCAGAGCCACTGCTCACGTGGTCCTCAGGCTGAGGAAGCCCCACACCAGGCTTTGGGCCAGTGACGGAAACTGGGGAGGGATCCCTGGCCATTGAGCCCATGGAGTCTGAGGTTTCTCCTCGCTGGCCACCTGCCTCCCCTAACAACAGCTTTTGCATCCCAGGGCCAAGGTGTCCAGAGGACCCATCTGTGCCCAGTTCAGGGGCTACTGATGGATGGCAAGGTGGTGAAAGGGAGACCATCTCCTGTTCTCCTGGGCTAGCCAGTGAGATGCCTGCCCTTTGCCTGAGGCTGACAGGGTCCACATCCAAAGCAGCTGGTGGAGAGAAGACAACCCTGGACATGGGCCCCACTTCTGGAGGAAGATGTACTTCAGGGGTGAAATGACTAGAGCCGAAGTCTGCAGGGACAGGTTCTGTGCAGGAGGCCACCAGCGTGGGGGTTGTTTCTGTCCCTAGGGTGGACGTGTCTGTGGAAAGATGCTTCAGCCCTGTTGGCAAAGGGGGTATGACCAACCTCGGCTGTGCCGCTCTGTCACTTGAGGGGTGGCAGCTTTTTACACTCAAGGAAGATGCATGAGCTTTCTCAGCATCCGGACCATCATGTGCTTGGGCATTTTGAGGAAGGCTCCCAGGGTCTGCAGAGGCTGAATGCAGGACGTAACTGCTCTGGCCACACAAATGAGGATGCTCTTGGAGGATGTCCCATGTTGCTGTGGGATGCAACACTGTTTTAGGGGAGCTGTTGAGGGGAAAACATTCTGGGGATGAAATACCCATGAGCTTTGTATGTCGAAGGCCAGTTGTTCCTAACTCAGGTTGAGTCACAGACAAAGCTCCAGAACTGTGTTGGTATCTTTGACTTCTCTCAGGTAGCAGATGTGAGTGGTCCCCATTTACCACTTCATACAGGCTACTCAGGCTGGGCATCAGGCTCTTTGCAAGGCCATCAGCATCACCGCTCACTGTGCCATCAGCCAAGACACTCAACTGAGGATACTGGGGATGGCTTTCGTCCTTCTCTAAACTGACTGTGCTGAGCCCTCGGTACGTGGTTGCATCCATGCTCTCTTTGCTTTCTCTTCTGCCAGGGGACAAAGACTGCAAGTGTGCAGCCAGGTCCAGGGAACTTGTGTGTGTTGGTTTAATACTAAACTGTAGGTCTCCCAGATCTTTTGGCCTCAGGGTAGGGTGCAGGACAGACTGCCTGTTCTCCAGACCCACGCCTGCCGGCTGCAAAAAAGGCTCCGCTACCTGCAAAGCACCAAGCAAAGGAGTTTCTGAAAGCACACTTGAAAGTCTGTGCGTATAACCAAACCCCACAGTGATGTCCCCACTCACAGAGAGACTCTGCCCCCAGGTATCCTGTGCTGCAGTGGGGATTATGCCCCCAGGGGCTCCTCTGCCTTGAGGTTCCTCACAGTGTCTCAGACCTCCTCGCAGCTCAGACCCCAGCACACAAGGAGCTTTTGTTTCCCAGAGCTGTGTCCTTGCACCTTCATATGGGACAAGCTCAAGAGGACTTCCAACAGCCATAGTACCCAATGCGCTCCCTCTTCCCCGCAGCGACCCACTGCTCAATACGGTGGTCTTGCCAAGGCTCACGGTGCTATGTGTGGTTGCAAAGCCCAGCACATCTTTAGGGTCTTCAGCCCATCCAGACTGAAAAATACTATCTTGCTTTCGCAGTTTTGGAGCAGAAGTTTCAGAAATCACATCGTCTTTGGAGGAAGATTCACCTTCCCGGTCTTGGAAGATGTAGTACTTCCCTTTAAATTGCGTCTCCGTGCAGTTTGGCAAGTATCTCTTCAGCAACACAATGTGGACAGCCTGAGCAAAGGTGGCAAAAACATGCATCTCCTTTTTCCAGCAAGCATAAACCACACTGTTTTCCACCAGTGAAGAAACTCCTTCAAATAGGATTTTGTCTTCATTTTTGTTGCAATCCTCCTTAGTGATAAAGCCCTGAATATAAATTATTATATGCTTTCTGGACCCTGCCCAGATTGTCCAGTTGCACCAAAAGTTTATGGGGGTATCACCATGGTACGCTGGAGGAGAAAACTCCCCATATTTGTCCTTCAGGACTCTGTGGCAGCTTCTGACAGGCACATATGCCAATATCCAAGGAGACTCTGACCCTAGAAGAAAAGAAGCAACAGCCTCAAGTTCTCCTCCATCTCCAGCTCCCAGAGTTACTAGTCCTTACTCCCATAAATTATTTTCAAGCTCCCTTATCTCTGCATTTTGCTACCTCCTACTCCTGTTTGCTAAGCAATGTGCAAATCCATCAGCAGGAGAACATGCAGGCAACTCTGTGTCAGGTCCTGAGGTGAAGGGCAGGGCACCACCTGAGCATGCACCCACACACCAGCCCAGGGACATGCCTTCCAGCCCGAGTGACTGTTTCCATCCACATCTGCCAGCAACCTAACCCAGAACTCTTCCCCACCAGTGCTCACCCCACCAGTATGTGCCGCTCCAGAGTACTCAGAGGGTTGGGGGCAGCTGAAGAAGTTCTGGCCACCACCACCTCCTGCCCCACAGAGAGCCAGGCTGTACCCCCACTGCTACCACCCAAGAATTAAAGCTCCTGATTTAATTCCCGCCCCCCCCCCGCAACGTCGACATGTCCATGCAGGAGCACAGAGGTCCCAGCACAGCCACACACTCGGTGCCACTTGCCCCATGGAGGTGGGTTCCCATCCACAGGGTTGGGCTGTTTAGGTCTCAAGCTAAAGGCTCAGGGAATTGCCACATCAGGACAAGTTACAAAAGTGATGAGCATGCATTGGTTTCAGCAAACAGGAAAGGTTTTTTTTGTTGATAGACCTGCAGAGCTGGGAGGTAGTGCTCTCCTGAAGGCATTTTCACCCCCTTTGCTCTAAAGGGTTCAGCCAAGCAAGAAGCCCTCAGAGCTTCGATAGAACAAGCAACATCAGCATCTCACCATAGATAATTTATCGCTCAAAGCAGGAAACACCTTCCCTCAGGCAGGAAGAAACAGGGTGTTTTCCAAAAACACTATCTCAAAGCTAGAAAAGCCACAAGCCAGCAATAGGTTTACCCTACAGGGGCACAATTAAAGTTTGGATTGAACTTTTGCTACTTGTTTTAATTGCTGCCCAACAGTGATTTGCTACAGCACACTTGCTCCTGCCTCCGGGGTCCTGCTCGGTGGTTGGGGTTTGGCAGCCGCAAGACAGCGGTGCAGGTTATCTCCCACACGAGCATCGATTTTTCCCTCCCGCAGCACTCGGCATCAGCCGCGTCCCCTTCTCTCTCCACATCACCCTGGGGCCGGCTTGTTGCTCCTGGCTTTCCGCACCGTGGCTTGAGGTACCCAACAAGTTCTGGGGAAGATTTATTCAGGTTAATTAAATAAAATTTTAAAAAAAAAAAAAAGCTGGTCTGAGAATTAACTCTTACCTGGTTTAACCTTCAGATATTCCTGAGAGGACCCACACGCCTATAAAGAAAATAGTGCCTTATTCCAGACCCAAGTACCACTGCCCGGGCCATAACACTGCTCAGAGAGATGCCAGCCCAAACACGGTAAGAAGGAAGCACAAAATCCACCATGTAGCTTGGTATTTCGCCTGTGCCTGGACCAAGTCCCTAGGCCACCTCATTTTTTCCACGTGATAATAAACATTTACCCTTCCCTACCTCCAGATGCATTGCTTAATTTATGCTATTAGACCACAACCAGTACAAAAACACCCCCAAAACAGAGCAAGCTGTCCTTTAATCCATAGAGGCCACGCAGAGGAGAGCGGGATTCATAAGATGCACCCAAAAAGTGATTTTCCTACAAGGAACTGAGCCACCCTTCCCGTCACTCACCCCTGGGGCAGCATCGCAGCCGGCAGCATCGCAGTGGGACCGCAGCATCGCCCCAGGACCCTGCCTGCCAGCGGCCGGTCCCCACACACAGGGTGCCAGGAGCAGGGCCAGAAGCATCAGGGAGCGCAAAGGCTTCATGGCAGAGGTTTAATGGAGGCACTGCATTAAAATGAGACAAAAAGGAAAAAAAAAAAAAGAAAAAAAGAAAACAATTCCCTCCCTAAAATAATCCCTCAGGAAGAGAGAACATGGGATCACCACCTTTCCTAGCCCCTCTCCAAAACACATCCCTACAGCAAAGGGTATAGGCTGGGAGCCCACTGGCTCATATACTGCCCTGCTACACCTGTGATAGCAATTAGCTCATCAATGAAATGAGGCCAGCTGTCACTCATTAGGGACAGACCTGCTCTTTCAATTCGCCGCCCAGTATTCCTCCTTTTCTGGGTGTTTTGGTGAGAAGGCATTATCTGTTTATGATGCATAATGCTATAAACTGGAATTAAAGTGATGTTGATACCCCTGACCTGCCCCAAAAGCAGAGCCTACATTGGTTGTTCTCTTAAAAAAATAAAAAGATTCAATTACTGGAGGAGAAGAAAAAAAAAAAAAGCCCTAATGTAAAAGCGCGTATTTTCATCACAACGTTTTAACCGGCTTCTGCTGAAGGCTGTGATTTCCCCCGGGGCTGCGCCATCCTGACGCAGGAGTGAGTGAAACAGGTGGAAGCGCTTTGAAACACAACCAGCTCCTCTCCTCATCTGCACTTAGTGAGGTGCAGAAAGCAAATAGCCCAGGTGATGATGTGTAAATTATTAGATGCTTAAAATTCTTTCAGCTGTAATAGTGTAACTTGTCATTGGGGGCCACGCAGATAAGGCAATTAGGCTGTTTGACATGTGGCTTTGACAATATTCCTTTTAAAATGTCAATCATCATTTAGCAAAATAAAATAAAAAAATCCATTTTTTTTTTCTTCTAAGTCATCACAGCTTGACAGGCTGACGGATGGATGTTCAGGGACAAATATGCCCTTTTTTTTTTTTTTTTCTGTGGGTTGAAACAAGCAGCGTGTCAGACCTTCCCAGCGGTGCTGGTGTGAGCAACTGCATCCCAGCTCCCGATTTTTAAGCTTTTCCACCCATCCCGCATGCAGCCCCGATGGCCAAAAGGCCAGCAAGAGGCTGTGCTTCTTCCAGCGGCGCAAGCCTTCTCCTCCCATGGCTGTGTGTTTGTAACTCCCAATGTCCAAAGCAACCCATGGCGTCCCTGCCCGTGGCAGGGGGTTGGAACTAGATGATCTTTAAGGTCTCTTCAAACCCAAACCATCCTGTGATTCTTTGACCCCAAATTCTCCTCGCTGTCCTACAGCAGGCACGGACAGACCCACAAACCCCGCTCCACGCTCATCCTGTGAATGGGGTTTGCCCTCATGAGCATCAGACAGGGTTGTGGTACCACGGTGTAACCCCTGGAAGGGAAGCATCCTGGCTGGACACCCTGTTGCGAAGCGGGGAGGTCCCTCAAGTCACATTTGGCTTGCGAGAACAGGAGCGTTTGCTCGATTTTAGCTTAGCAGACGGTCGAGTGGAGATGGTGAAATAAATCGTAAGCCTGAGTTTATTTTTAATTTGCCAATACGTAAGTATTTAAGTGAGGAATTTTAACATGTGGAGAGGTTTTTCTGTTTGCTTGATGGTTATTTTTTTGATTTTTTTTTCATATTTACATAAAACTGTAGATTGCCCATTAGGTTGTTTGGCCCTTTTGACTAAATCCTTATGCTCAGTGGTTGCTGATTTTCTCCTTTATTTTGGGGCCATCTGCCTCAAAAATCCTTTTGGAGGAGAGATGGCTGGCCCGTGCTGAGTTGTACCTGCAAACTCTGCACCACGGGGGCCAAAAAACCCGCATTGGAGGTCTCAGCCTCTTTACCAGCTCCTGTGCTCCCAGTTTCTCGGGACGGGGTTGAAGCTCTCCCAGGACAACCCGATGGACCCGACAGGACCCTCGGCAGCCGGGCAGCTCTGAAGCTGCCGAGGCACCTGGGCTGGCCGCAGCTGCCGGGGGGGACACAGCCACCTTGGGGACCGCTGGTGTGGGCAGGTCCATCAAAGGGACAGCCACCAAAATTAAGCTAATTTCAGCAAACGCTCAAAATTCCCCCCTTGGGCAGCATGACATGCTGGGAGCTCCTTCTTACAACTGTTCTGCTGTCATTTATAAGGCAACATGAATTAGCTGAGAGCTTGGGATAGATAAATTTACTGTCTGCCTCCCCCTAGTGATTGCATTGCTGCATAGAGAGAGCAAAAATCATGCAAGGCAATAGTTATTTTTATTTTCTTTCTTGGAAGATCAAAGTAACTGAACGCTTTCATTTTTTTCTGTCGCTTATTCATGATTCTCTTACGCACCAAAAGAGAATGGGAAGAGCTAAAGGAGGATGAGAAATTAGGACTCCACTCATCACCTCGCTAACTGGAAATAACTAAGGGTAACATGGATGGCAGCTAAATGCTGCTGCAGAAACAATATTTGAGGAACAGTGTTTCAAAGTCCACAATATTTTTAGGAAAAATGGTAATGACACTGCTAAGTTCTTATTTTACCAAGTTTCAAAAGTTGTGTTATTCTTTAGAGCTCGGCAAGGCGGCCAGCTAAATACCGGGGGATGTGTCCTGGGTGCCCATCTTAATAGCTCCATCCCTCCGAGTGAGCTGCCGGTGCCGTGCTGGCAGGGACTGCTCTATAATTTATATATACATTATGTACAACCAGATCCCTGTATTTAGTTACCGGAGATAAGCATCAATTTAAGTCCCATTTCTTTGTGTCGCTCATTAGCCGGATTGATTTTAGGTCTGTTGGGGCCAAAGATGCAATTATGCTCTTAGATACAATTAAAAGTATGGGATTTCTCAGGAGCTGATATTTTCCTTAAATACGGAGTTGGTTTTCCTTGATCATTGGCTGCTTTTCATCAATTTGGCTGCTAATCCTCCAGATTGTGCTCAGGGATGTTTTAACTGAGTGATGCCGTCACGCTACAATTTAGCATGGTGAGTGTTTTACGCGTGTTGACGGTGAACTGTAGTACTATTAATAAAACCGATAGTTTAGACTTTGCGTTTTATGGGATTTCAATAGACTAACAGCATAAACTGCACACCTGCAAGATTTGTGTAAGAAGATGTGTAGCATGGGAGGGCTAAAGTGATTTTTCTCTGGGCTTTCTGATGCCTTCAAGGCACCTGTCCCTTCCTTATCCTGATCTGGGGGTCTGTGGACACCATTATTTACCCTCAGTGGGAGAAAGCTATAGGATCCACATGCAATGTAGATCTTGACTTAAAGATCCCCGCTGTTGATTGCAGAGCATCTCACATTTGCACGGAGCCCATCTCCGTAGCCCTTAGAGCCCCAGATGTTTGTATCCAGGTGTTTGTGTGCCTATGTCCAGATGTAGAGTCCAGATGTGCCTCTGGCCTTCTCTCTGTGGAACAGCATAAAAGGTCCTGAAGGTGACAATAAATTGCATAAAGTGAGCAAATCCCTAGCTCTCTTTGTGCACCCAGTAAACAGACAGAGTCACACCAGCAGGACCAAGTTTCAGTGTTGACCTGCAGATGGTACCTGGGGGGGCACCCAAAACCCTCCTGGCTTGAAAAACCACAAACTCCCAAGTTTTGACCTGTTCTGAGGTGAGACGGAAACGAGTGTTGCTGCATGCCAAGAAACCAAGTGCTCATGGGCATTTCCCATCAGACAGGCCCCGGTGGTGGGACACATGCTTCCAACCCCACCGGCCAGATGACCTCTTGACCAAACCAGGCTGGCCAAGGGCTCCTGCAGCCCCGGTCCCCCTTTGCTTGGGACCTTCCTTGGGGCCATCACCCCAGCCAGCCTGCAGTGGCCACGTGTTTCCAGCTCCAGAAAGGCAGGCAAGGAGCCCTTTGCAGGCTGCGGATGGAAAGCCAACATGAATCTGAAATGTGATGAAGACGCAAGGCTGAACGAAAGAGTCATCAGTCAATGCTGGTTATTTCGTCGGCTGATTAATTAGCCGTGTGTGTATTTTAGCCCCATTTCTCACAGGCAAGGAGCTCGGCTGCCAGAGGGGTCCAACTCCTGCCCGACCCATGGCAAGAGCAAAGCCCTGTGAAAGGCCACAGGGACAAGCTGAGGGCTGGCCCCAAGGTGGAAATGCCCCATGAGCAGACCAGGTCATTTCCCCCCACAAACCAGCCCCAAATGGTGGGGTGGCTTGTGGCCAGCAGAGACCTGGGCAGCTGGAGAGGTCGGAGCAGCCCCTTAGCGACTGAGAGGAGAAGGGCTAGTCCCAAACCACCACCTTCCCTACAGTGGGGAAAGGTGCCCTTATTCCCCCACAGTCTGGAAAATAGAAAAAAAAAAAGAGGGGGAAGAAGAGGAAAAGGAAAAAAGGGAAAAGGGAAAAGCAGAGAAGGAGGAAAAGGAGGAGAAAAAGAGGAAGAGGAAGATAAAAGAGAAAAGAAAAGGAAAAGAGAAAAAAAGGATAACAGGAAAAAGGAAAAGAGAAAAAGGAAAGAAGGGGGAAGGGGAAAACTGGGAAGAAAGGAAAAAAGGAAGAAAGGAGAAAGAAAGGAGAAAAGGGGAAAAAAGGAGAAAAAAGAGGAAAAAATAAAAAGGGGAAAAAAGGGGGGAAAAGAGGAAAATGAAAAAGAGGAAAATGAAAAAAAGGAAAAGACAAAGAAAAAAAGCCATACACTTCTAACTGTGTGTCTAGGAGGAACACACTGGTTTTCCCAGCTGCAAATTCACCCTGGGGCGGTGGGCAGGAGGGTGAGGGGGCACCTCCTGCCTGGCTTTCCTCCCCAGCAATGGGGGCAACGCTGGAGGGAAAACCACGCCGTGGTCACCAAAACCCCTTCTCCACACAGGGTATCAGCGCCCAGTTAACGAGCACCCTCGGAAATTCACCACCCTGGCTGGACACAGGCACCTCTTCCCCTTCTTGCCTCTGGAAGGAGGTGTTTTCCCACCCACACCGGGCCTTTCCCGGAGGAGCAGCTCCACCCAAGGTCTGGGAAACGTCCTCGTCGATCTATTTAGAAGAGGTGGGGTTTCCCCGAGACACTCCCCGTGAACAATCCCAGCGATTTCTGTGCCCGTGGCACAGGTTCACGTGATGATCTGCCTGGCTGGCATGTTCCCTACATGCCGGTTTCGCTTGGCTGGTGGCAGAGGTTGAGCGGGGCCATCACTCTGCCCCGACGGCAGCGGAAAAAAAAAAGAGGTTTCCAGCTTTTTCAGCACGGCAACATGATGGCAAACGAGCTGCTCTCCAGAACACATGGTAAAACGCATTTTAAAAGAGATGATGGAAATAAATACCTGCAGAAATGTTTTCCAACAAAATATTCTTAATATTGAGAACATTATGCATCCCATACGTGCAACATGCGAGCCGCTGCTTTGTTGCACTCAGACTGATTTTTTTTCATTCATTTAATTCAGCATCGCTCTGATGAACTATTTTCAGAAACCAAAGGAAGTATTTCCCTGCTAATGGCTCCCAAGACCAGTTTTCCATTGGGAAAGCAGGTTTATTATAAGTGAGCCCATGTGTCCGCAGTGATACACGGGGAACTGGACTCCACAGGGAATTCCAAAAGATGGCGAAAATGGAGCCCTTGCCCCATTTCAGCAAACAAAGACCACCTCCCCTGCTCTTTCATCGTTCCTTATTTTGGTTGTGAGCCCAACACAGCTCCATCTGTGAGTCTTTCCTCGCTGGCAACACCAGGGGTTGGTGCTTTGCTCTGGGTTTTTCCTCATCACCTGTTTTAAATGACATCGCAAGAAATTCCCACCTAAAGTTGATGCAGCCCTTTGTTCCTCCCCGAGCTTTCAGTGGAGCTGCTGACCTGGCAGGTGCCAAAAATGCCAGCATTCTTGCCGGGAGCTGCCGAGGGGGCTGGCGAACACCAACGGGGCGAGAGGAAGGAAGCACATTGCTGAACTGCTGCGGCTGTGGATGACCTGTGGAGGTTTGTCCTCCTCAGGAGCAATACCAAAGCAACCAAAAAAACCTCAGCCCAAATGGGGGAGGACCACTGAGGGAATGGGAGATGCCATGGAGCCAGGCACAGGAGGAGAAGGTGATGGGGAGGGAGAGCGGGGAGGACCATGCGGCTGAGCCTGTGAGGAAGATGAAACTCCTGGGGGAAGGCTGAAGGCTTCCCAGAAAGGGTCTGGGGATGGATGCCAAGATGCAGGTGGTGCTCCTCGGTTCAAAAGATGTTTGGATCATTCTTTTCCCCTGCACTCAGGTATCAGAGGACACTAAGGCGGATCACTTGGCTGCGTGTGCCCAGCAAGAGGGATTGCCTGGGCACTGAGGGGACACACGTGGCTGTGATGCTCGGGGGGAGCCATGAGAGCACCTCCGAGACAGCCTGGCTGGGGGACAGCAGGAAGCCCACGCAGCCAGTGGCAGCTCCTGGCCACAGAGGGCTTCAGCGCCTTGGCATGATCCCAGCCTGGGCAGACCCCAGGTCGGCACTTACATTGCCCAGCTGATGCTCTCAGGAGCACCTCACGGCACGTCCAGGGGATGCGACACAAGAAGTGCTCTGTCAAGCTGGAAAGGAAGTTACTCTCTCCGTGCGTATCTTGTTTCTTAGCCCTGTAAGCCACTGCGACCATTTTCAGACACCAGGTCACGTCAACCCACGATCCAGGACAACACATTTCTCTCTTAACCTTCTCGTTCAAGCCCAAATTCCAGTTCGTGCTCAGGAAGGATCCCCCATGGAGGTTTGCCCTCCAGTGGCTGCAAGGGAGGGTACTGGAGAAAGTCAATCTCAGCATCTCCCCAGCGACAGTAATTTCTGCTTGGCGATGGTGGAGAGGAGACCCAGGGCTGGGAGAAGACAGATGCCAGAAGCAACATCTGGCAGGACCAGAGCGCCCCCGCACCCTGTCTCCTGGCAGTGGCAGACACAGCCCTCCTGCCCCAGACGCTGGGGAGGGCGGCAGGTGAGAGGGCTGGTGGCCATTCCTTTGTCCCCAGGAGGTTCCCAAGCCAGGGCTCTCTTGGGAGGACCAGCTCTGGAGGATCTGGGAGGGCTTTCATCCAGCCGGGCATAGGCAGGACACTCCCGTTCCCCCTGGTCTCCCAAGGGAGGGGACCCCAAGGTCACCCCCTGGAGCGATTCCCACCTCCTGCACATCCCGAGCAGTAGCAAGAAGGAAAGACAGAACAAAAACCCCATGGTGACGATGCCCTGGCCGCTGACCCACGTGCCTGGCCAGGCCGTTCATTCTGGTGGGAGGAAACCCGGGCTGCAGGCAGCTTTGTGTCCTGCAAACCACTGCAAAACTGATTTATATTAAAAATAAAGAGCACACAATACTGAAGTGGTTGGGGTTTGTCTATTAATCTCTCAACAGTCAGCTGCAAACCTAACAAATCCCCTGAAATAGCAGTGGGGAGCCGTGCCTGAGCTCATTCCTCCCTGCCCCCTTTTGCAGCTAAAAATAATCAATAATGACTATCCGAAACAGGGAGACTAAAGCAATTTTACAGGCAGCAGGATCATGACTCATATTTTCACTCACGCGCTGGCCGGGCACAAAAAGCACCCACGGGGCTGCGTTTCCCAGCAGCCGCAGTGGAAAATCACCTCCGAACCCCCGGGGAGCCGGACAGAGGGGCCGTGATCCCCTCCTTTTGCCGTGATGCTCTGCTGGGAAGAAACGAAAATAAAAATAATGCGGCCGGGTTGCGAGCGGCGTTATCCCTCCCTGCTTTATGCAAGCGAGCGCTAATTGAACCGCCCGGGAGCAACAAGCCCCGGGGAGGCAGCCGTGGTTGTTATTCTGCTGGTAATTGCTGTTTTCAGCCGCCGTAGGCAGCAGAAGGGACTTGTCCAGGGTTTCCTGGGGTGGCAACGGTGCCGGAAAAGCTTTCCATCCAAATCCCTATCCCAAAGGGGCCAACCTCCTTCCCGAGCAGCCGTCCGGCTCAGGTGGGTCCATCCTCTCTCCTGCATGTCTGTGCATGGTTTTGCCTCAAGAAGCATCAGCAGCACCAAAGGAGACGCCGGCAGCGGCAAAACTGGGGCCCGTTTCCTCCGTGGTGACCACATTTCAAGAGCCGACAACAAAAACTTGCATTTCCCACCCGACTTTGCCACCGTGCTGGCTCCTGCCGCAGCCGCAGAGGGGAAGGTGCAGCCTCACATCTCTGCGTTGGTGTTGCCAACGTGGGAGAAGCCCAGTGCCTTGGGGATTTCCCCAGCCTGGCAAAAAAAGTGAGCTATATTGCTCCCTTCTGCCCCCAAACAGCTCAGCCTGGCCTCGAATAGGTGGCGGCGGGGTGCCAGCATGGCGAACCGATGCGTTAGTTCCCGCCCCAGACTTTCAGGATGACTGTACCTAGATCCACATGCTGAGAAACGCTCTCTTTCGGTGGCCAGATCCCCTCTCCCCCCACCGCGTTTCCTTCCCTGCCGCACTCTCGCAGCAGCACGCGTGGGCGTGAGGCGGCCCCGACACTTTGCTGTTCCTCGCCGTGTTGGGCCGTTGTTGCAAAGCTAGGGGGGGAAAAAAATTCTGACCTCTGCGTTAAAAAAAAAAAAAAAAAAAAAGCAGAAACGCAAAGAAAAAAAAAAAAAAGAAAAAATAGAGGTCACTAAGGCTTTGGCTAGATTGCTGTGGCTGGCTTGTGGTGCTCAGGGACATCCACACCTGGGAGTCCTGGTGGACAACAAGTTGCCCAGGAGCCAGCAATGTGCCCCTGTGGCCAAGAAGGCCAATGGTCTCCTGCGGTGCATTAAAAAGAGTGTGGTCAGCAGGTCGAGAGAGGTTGTCCTACCCCCCTACTCTGCCCTGGTGAGGCCACATCTGGAGTACTGTGTCCAGTTCTGGGCTGCCCAGTTCAGGAAAGACAAGGAAATACTGGAGAGAATCCAGCAGAGGGCTACAAAGATGATCAGGGGACTGGAGCATCTCTCTGATGGGGAAAGGCTGAGAGACCTGGGTCTGTTCAGCCTGGAGAAGAGAAGACTGAGAGGGGATCTCATCAATGCTTATCAGTATCTAAAGGGTCGGTGGCAAGAGGATGGGGCCAGACTCTTTTCAGTGGTGCCCAGCGACAGGACAAGGGGCAACTGGCACAAACTGGAACATGGGAAATTCCATCCCAACATGAGGAAAAAATTCTTTACTTTTGAGGGTGACAGCACACTGGAAGAGGCTGCCCAGGGAGGTTGTGGAGTCTCCTTCTCTGGAGATATTGAAAACCCACCCAGGTGTGATCCTGTCCAACCTGCTCTAGCTCAACCTGCTCTGGCAGGGTGGTTGGACTAGATGATCTCCAAAGGTCCCTTCCAACCCCTACCATTCTGTGATTCTGCCATGGTCTAGTGGTGGGCTTGGCAGTGCCAGGTTAACAGTTGGACTTGATGATCTTAAAGGTCTTTTCCAACCTAAATGATTCTGTGATTACTCACATCTGCTCAGTAATGGGGTGCCAAGGGGTTGCAGGGGTCTTGCCCTGACGCCAGCACAGGCTCGGTGCAGACTGATGCTCTTCGCTTTAGGTTACCCCCATTTCAAGCCAGCATGGCTGGGGTGCTGCGCTGGCCTGCCAAAAGACTGACCCACTGCAGCCAGGCGTAGGGCTGGTGTCGTAGCAAAACATCCTATGAAGAAGAGGCTGTAGAGGAGACCTTTTCCTGAAGCCCTGGGTGGATCTGCACAGCCCTGGTTAGACAGGCTCCCTGAGTAATACGCACCCAGTCTTCTCAGCAAGGTCTGCTGCAGATGGGCTCGATTCCGTTGCTCATGGTGCGTAGGTAGGGATGGGGTCACATTGCTGAAACCTTGGCCAGATGTGGGCACTGAGCTGGTGGTGACCAAGGGCTAGTGGTGGTGACCAAGGGCTGGTGCTGGGCTCTGCCGGGGCTGCTCATCACCCCACACACAGACATGCACGGCCAAAGGGCTTTGAAGGCAGAAGTGGCAACCCGACACACGGTGCTTGCCTACACTTTCAAATCCGCTTTACCCAGACTGCTAACCCCCTCTCTTCCCACCTCCTTTGACCCCACCACAGTCAGCAGCTACTCCAGGAGTCTGGCAGCACCATCACCTTGCAACTCTCTGCATGGAGAAAGGTTTCATTCCCGAAGTGCTGCCGCCGCCACCGGCTTCACTGGGTACATTGCGAAGCTGGGACTGGGAAGTGCTGGAGAAAGGCAGCAGGGATTGCTGGGGCGTGAAAATCCCCCGTGATGCTGGCAAAGAAATGGATGCTTTGAGGATGATGTTGCAGTCAGGAAGCGGTTTAAGAAACGGTGCAAAAGTTCAAACTGGGACCATGTCACCGCTTTTCCTTTTAATGCCTCTAACTGCGTGTGATTCTTCAGAACAATGTTATTCCTGGTACAGAGCTACCACTTTCTGCTCTTGCTAAAGGCTTTCACATGGAGGAGAAGCAAAGAGAAATGTTGAAAATCCAACAAACAAATCATAAAAATGAGGACAAAGCCCAGCTCTGAAAGGCTGCAGGAAGCGCTGCTCCATACGCCCACGCGACGGAGCCACCAAGGGACCGCAGCAGCAAAGGAAATAAGAGAGATGGATCCTTCTCACTGCTCTGCGCAAGGAGCAAATGGCTCCTAAATATTGTGTCTGGCAGCACCTCTTTGGAAAACATCCAGCTACGAGCCGCGACACTTCCAGTTTCAGCCAAAAGTCAGGTATTTTGGTGGAAACCCCTCGGGAAATGGGCTGCTCAGAAGCAACCTGTTGCACGCACTGGGGGTGTTCAATGAAGGCGGTGGCAAAGCCCTGCCTGATTTCAAGGCAGACACGAGCTCAGCCTGAAAGGTCTAAATCCCAGACGCTTCGTGCCTGCTTGCAGGGGTGACGAATGGGTCTGTGCTGGCAGCGGCCACCACCCTCAACATCAGCTCTTCGAGAGAAAAATCAGAAACACGTCCAATTCCTCCAGCAGGACGTTCCAATGACCACACCAGTAACATCCTCGAACAACAGACTGGAAGAGCTAGCGAAGGGGAATTTCCCCTCCCTTCAGCCTGAACTCTCTTTTACTTCTGCTAATGACTTCACATGAAGGAATCCAGATGTTAGAAATGACAGTGGCGCCAAAGAGCCAACCCGTGCCCAGTGTGTGACACTGCCCCGCTCTCCTGGCCAGGCTGTGGGATTGCTCCGGAGCGAAAACCCAGCTGAGCAACAGCTTGCATGAGCTGAGCGACTGCCAGCAGCCACAGCAACTCCCGAACCAAAGAGAAAAATCCCACCTGGAATAAGCCTGGATGACGGTTGGTTAAAAACAAACAAACAAACAAACAAACAAACAAACAAACAAACAAAAAAAAACAAAAACAAAAAAATAGACCGAGCACACATCGCAGCCCTTCATGGCTTTGAAAATTAAAATTAAGTTTAAAAAAAAAAGTCAGTAAGAGGTACGCTTGGAAAGGGGAGTTGTAAAACAGCAGCTTGACCACCACTTCTCTGGGTCTCTGCCCAGAGCAACTGCCCTGCTCCAATCAGCCGACCACGCCGTGCTGGGGACGATCTTGTGCAAGAGAGAGCTCTGCAGGACTCAATGCGTCCGGTAACGCATATACACGTATTTTTAACAAGTAGGTCTGTTTGCAATGCAAGAGGGCTTTACCTCCCCTACTGAGGGGACTGGCTGGTATCCATAAGCCACCAGCACCCATCAAAAATGCCCCCAGGTTGGGGCTTTCGTGCTCAGCTGGGTGTTGTGGGGCTTGTACCAACTTCAAGCCCCAGTTTGGCTGGAAAGGGTTTGCCCGCCGCCACACTCGCCCCAGCAGCGCGTTCGGCGAGGAGCAGAGGGGCCGGGAGAGTCGACCGCATTCTTTAAATGCAGAAGTATTTCGACAGCTGGGCTTATGGCAAATGATCCTAATGAAAAGCAGCTGCCTCGTGCCTGTAAATAGGCTTCTCTATGCGGCATTTTGCCCTAACAGAGTAAAATCAGAAGATAGGAATTTTTTTTTTATATACATAGATATATATAAAAATACTTGCAGTCTCAAATCTAAACTTTACTGACACGCCAGTGGCATTGGTTGGAGGGGGAGGGTTTCGGGTCAATCATTTATTGAAATAATTTATTCCAACGTGTTTGTTGAGACTTGAAGACTGCCCGAGGCTTTGCTCTGCTTTGGTGGGGGTCAGAATACGCAGAGCCTGCTCCTTCCCCCCCGGGACACTACATCCTCCAGCTCCACTGGGCTGGGAGCTGCCAGGCAAAGCCCCAGCTGCCGTCACACCGGCATTTGGGGACAACAACCTTCCCACATAAGTGCTGGGTCAGGGCAGCGCTGGTTCAGAAGACGACCTGCATCTGAACACCCCAGTGTCTGCAAAAAAGCTCAGCACAGAGCTGTCAAGTTACCTCAAGCAGCCTTAAGTATCTCCCCCTGCCTCCAGCTGCTCTCTGAATCCCTCTGGTGAGAGAGATATGCTTTATGTCACACCAACCTCTTCACTCCCAGCCCTCTCTCGCTCTCCCAGGCTGGTTTCTCTGCCAGGTCCCTCCTTGTTGGCCTCCCCAGGCTCTGGCTGGTGGCTCAGCCCCTGCTGGGTTTGCATCGTACGGTCAGGGTTGAATCCGGCTTAACCTCCCTCACCACGCAGGCACTCATCCCAGTGCAAACTTGTCCACGATGCAACGTGAGTGTAAGCTGGGGCTGCGGCATCTGCCTGAGCCCAATCATCTCCATCCAGAACAACAGCGGGTGCTCCAGCAGTCAATGGATGTGGACACGTATGGACAGAGCCTGCGCGAGAGGTGAGGAGCACTGCCATGGGGCAGGGCAGCTTGCCCACCCCACTGCAGCACTGGGGCGAAACACCTACCCATTTCCCAGTGGCTTTTCCTTCTCAGGTGGATTCACAGCCAGCAAAACCACCTGAGAAATGGCATGCACTGTTTTCTCCAAGGGTACGGTCTCCTGTGGGAGGAAGGAGCGAGAACCAAAGCATTACTGATGTAAACCTCAAGTATTAGGCTAATAGCAGACACGTGAGCAACGGGCATGGCCACCACCGGGTGACACCAGCTTCCTCCCTTTCTCCGCTCACGACTTCTGGCTCAAGAAGTTGGCGAGTTGTCTGCGGAGCCAGAGTCACTTGTGCTTCGAAAGCCTGAGCTTTAGGGCTGTCGTTCTGGGGAGCCTCATCAAAATGAAGACAACAAAGGCTTAGTAAATGAGCACTACCTACGTGCAATGGCTTGTTGTGAAAATGAGGAAAATAATTATCTTCTGTGCAGTTATTACAGAGTTGGTGTTCTTACATGTTATACTGCTGGTAATTGCTAGGAATTTTGTATATTAAGAAAACAAAGATTTTTTGGGCTGGCTCCTGAAAACACTACTGAACATGAACATCAGAACCAGCCCCAGGACAGGCCAATGGTCCATCCAGCCCTGTCTTCACCTCCAACAGTGCTCACGAACAAACAGCCAGGGAAGAGTAAGAACAAGACGACCATGTCTTCTGAGCCAGATGTGATTTCTGCTGTGACACTCATCACACAAATACCATGTTCCTGAAGCAGGCTCTCATCTTCAAGTACTTGCCCAGTTTCCCCTTGAGCTCACGTAAATTTTGAGCATCCAAAAATCCTCGGTCTGGGAGCTCCACAGATCCACCCTTTTTTTGTTGTGCTTTTGACTCTGACTGGCTCCCTTTGAAGACTCCTGCTTCCTGCTTTTCCAGGCCACTCATGATTTTGTAGACCTCTGTCATGCCCCTCTTCAGTCATTTCTTTCCAAATTGTGAGTTGTACCTCACGTAACTGTTCCTGAGTTGCTCAGCGTGGATCCTTGTTGTCTCCTTCTGCACCTTTTGCAGTTCTCCTCCATCCTTTTTAGATGACGAAACCTGAACCATGTGCACTAATGAAGATGCAGATAGACCGTGGATTTAGAGTGCTCGCTCTCTTTCCTTGCCATGTTTGGTACGTGATGGGCTTTGACCGCTACCCACCACTACCCACAGCAACCCCAAATCCTGCTCCAGCGCGGCACCAGATTACACGAACTTCTCCCCCCGCTGCCTCATCTTCCACCTATCTTTCGTCACCTCTATCTCCTATTTTACTTGGCCTCCTACATCCCTTCTGAACCGTCCCTCCGGGCTGCCCATGTCCTCCTTACCACCACCCTCAAAAACATCATCTCATGAACAAGCTGTCCCATCTTACTGCTCACCTCCAGTTCAGCATGCCTACATTGAAGACCATCTTGGTTCCTGTAAGAAAATGCCCCGTGTTCACAGGCCTAGGACTCAAGATGGTGAGCGAGGACGGTCCAAATAACAGAGGTTCTGATTTCTGTTACAGAGCATTTGGCTTTTCTCAAAAATACTTGTCTCTCAAATCTTTCCTGAGAGCCCAAATGGTTAGGGAAAAAGCTGAATTTTTAGATATATTTATACAGCCCATCTCAGATGCTCTTTTCCTCTGCAGTGTCTCCATGAGTCAGTGCGGAAGCATCCCAGAGCTGAGTTTCAGAGGTTATCCCTTTTTTCTCTCCACAAACACCAGCCCAGAAGGATATGATGCAGCTGGTAAGAGCACTGAGCTCCTCTAACTCTTTATCCCATTTCTTAAATACCAGACTATTTCCCCTCCAAGGGTGTGTTTATAAAGGTTTTCAAATCTTAACAAGAACAAAAATTCCCCGGAGTAGAGGCTGGCATCACGCCACACTATATATCATTAAAAAAGACAAATTCCAGACACTGGGATATTCAGAACAGACCAGAAATAAAAGGAAGAAACACAAGGGGAATTTAAAGAGAAGTAGGCAGAAGGGATTTTTAGTATAACGTTAAAGCAGCACTCGTGTTTTTAAGCAAACGCTGAGTGACTAAATGAAACGCCAGCTGTAGTGTTTTTCTTCTACCCAATTTGGGCCCTTTCATTGCACGAATCTCTCATCTGGGCACAGAAACAATAACGGCAGCCCCAGAGCACCATGTTTATCTCCTCACCCTCACAGAACTACAGCCGCCTGGGTATTCTGGTGGTTGTTTACCCCCTGGAGACATGCGCAGTGTAAACATATATTGTACCTCGAAATGAGCCATCCCACAGTGTTTTTGAAACCACTGTGCTTCACTTGAAATCATGGAAGGGAGACAGACCCAGGGGGAAAAAAAGCCACTCTGATATGTCTGTGCATCAGCTTTCCAGCAGGTATTTCCATCAGGTTTTTCCTGGGATGCAGGAGCAGGCCAAGGTTCCTGCCTGCAGCCCCAGGTTTGCTGTTGACTCTGTGAAATCCTTCCAGCTCCGATGACCCCGGCTGCCCCGGAGCAAACTGCCCACCCTCCGTTTACAAACACGCTCCCTTGCCAAGCTCATCTTTGTTTACTATACCCCTCTCCTTTCTCTCCCCGCTCTGCAGGGGAGCGCGGGAAGTCAAGTCAGCAAGGCTCAGCCAGCGAGAGGAGCGCGGTGGGTGAAGTCCATCCATCATTCACCGCTCCGGCTGATGGGCAGGAGGCCCTTCTTGCTCGGCTGGATTGCCGCTTGAAGCGCGCAACTGCTTTATTACAGGCATGATGATGCAGGTCGGAAATCACGCTGGCCTCTAACGCCTTCCCCCCCCCACCCCAGCCTGGTGAAACTGGGAGAGGTGACGTCTTTATCATTTGGGTTTCAGGACGCAACCCTGCACACTCATCGGTTAAGAAGGTAAAGGGTAACTCTGCCGGGTTACGAAGGAGCCTCCTCTCGAGACAGACACTTTGGGGATGGATGTGAACAGGAGGGCATACAAAGATGTGTCTTCTCTAGCATCCTTCCCGTTTAGCCAAGGATTTCCTCAACAGAAAGCTGCGCTGTGCCCAATGGCCACAAAGCTGCAGTCTGCGAGTCTCCCCATCCCCGTTTGACCTCTGCGATCTCCTACAGAGATCAAAGTTGACTGGTGTCCTCTACTGGTTTGGACGAGGGACAATACAGCGTCGCTGAATTCAACCACAGCTTTCTCTGCGGAGAGGTTAACCTGCAGCACCTTCCCGTGCCTCTCCAGGCAGGAGGCACGGGGACTCGGGAGAGTTGCCCAACACAAAACAAACAGGGAACTCACGTCATCACGTGCCCTTATTCACTGGAAGCAGGAAAAGCAAAGGACTGAATCACAGAGGCGGGGAATGAAGAACTCTTTCTAATTATTAAGTACCATTAAAAATTTCAGTGCAAAACTCAACCGTGTAATTGGGTCAGTATTAATTACCCTGAGTGAATGATTCAGATCTCTGGCGTTAAACATCAGCTACACACAACAAACATCCTAAAACCAGGGAAAGTCCAAAACAGACCACCCGAGAACAAGCAAAAATGAAGCAGGGGAAAGGATATTACACTCACAGCCACCCAACTGAGAGCAGAACCAGGAGGTCCACGTTCCCTCCCGCCCTAAAACACACTCGGGAAAAGCACGTGCACGTGTGAGAGGACCCTCACGTGTGCTGGAACCACCTGGGAAGTGGGATCAAGGACCAGGCATCATCTGAGAATCCCCACGCTGGGTCCACGCCAGTTCCTCCTCCCAAGGCACAGGCACATACTTCACTTCTCCTTCAGCACGGGAACTTTCTAGCAGGCAGCTGCCACTACGTCGCACGGCGTGGCTCAGGCAACACACGAGAGAGCTGGAAAATTTGACAAATTTTGGCATACGCAAATGCAAATTTTGGTGTAGCAAATAGTAGCGAATCAGTTCCAAAGTTAGATCAAACATGAATATTTTGAAAAAGTCTGAGATGCTTCAATTAGAGGTCCAAAGGCAACTCCTCTGTAATGCCCCTACCGTGGCATTCACCTTCTGGCAGCTCTGAAACCAGTTTTCTCACACTTGATATTCTTTCACTTGTATCTAAAACGGTTTCTCTTGCTTTCCTGTGAGGAAGAAAGGGCAGGAATTAAAAATCAGGAAGCTAGAGGAGAACGAGTGGATAATCAGCATCAAATAAGATCTGCTGATACATATCACATGAAGGCGTACTTCAGGGAGGGGAAAAAAAAGGCTCAGTTCAATGCATCATGTAACCGGTAACTGACTACCCATAAAAATTTCAATTTTTCGTGTTCTACTAAAAGATCACAAGGGTTTAAGTTACCTCACCGATGGCTGGACCACTCATTGGGGACAGCAGAATGGTCCATTCCAAGGAAATATAGATAGATAGTAAAATAAAGATACTCTCCGTGCTAAATCCACGTGCTGGATGGATTCTCGGGGTGGGGGGGCAACGCCTCCCTCGGTGCACGTTTTCCTTCCGCGCCGAGCGCGCTCCAGCAGCACTGCAGGCTCCTCCTGCGCGGGCACAGAAGATGCAGGAGAGCAGCGACGGCACACACACACACACACACACACACACACACACACACACACACACACACACACACACACGTACTCCTCCTCCTCGCGCTGCTGCAGGTCTCCCGCAACACGGCGCGCTTTGCTCGAAAAGCAAGTTTCTGCTGCTTGAGTCAAAATTCTTTCAAGCTTTTAGACACAGATCACCGGCTTTGATAAGGAAGGGGGGGTTCGTACTTGTGTCCGCTCCAAATTGGGAGGGAGGAAGCAGCTGACTAATGATTTTCTCATTCTTGGGAGTTCCGGAGACTGAATTTTTCTTACAGCACATAATTATGTCGCAGAGCTCTTTGCCAGACCGCGCAGTGAAGTTAAAAAAAAAAAACAAAACCCAGACAAATTCCTGGAAGATGTTTTTGGTCTAGATCTAGATCACCATGATCTAGAAGCGACTTCTAATTGTGATTAAAGGCTCTCCCAAGCTACCAGAAGCATTTTGTGCTTCCTCCGAGGGGGCTTGAATGACCAATCTAGCCTTGGGCTGGCCCAATACAGCTCTTCCTCAGGTGTAAGATAGAACAATCCAGGTTATATTTATACAGAGAATGGATGACAGCTCTAATAACGAGAATAAATTCTCAAACTAGTTCCAACGAGGAGCACCTCTGAAATCTGAAGGGCACAAGCAAAACTGGGTTGTGCAGCTCACCCCTCTTGAAACTCGTCCAATTTCTAGGTATCATAAGGCAGGGCTTACATTTCAACTTTTTTGATGGTGATATTCATCATTACCTTCACCTAAACATCATTAATGTCTTCGATGAGCACCTGGGATTCTGTCAAAACCGAGTAGGAGAGGATTAAGGCTTTATTTCCACATAAGCAAAGTGGTCAGCAACAAACAAGATGACGAAATTTTCTCTCTCAGGTCTCTTGGGCAGCTGCCAAACCGATGTCTAAAGCAGAAGTCTGTTTCCTCAGGTACCAGAAAGACTGAGGGGAAAGGAAAACTGATAAATTGTTTTGGTTTTACAGCTTCAAAAAAAAAAAAAAAATTCCCTCACGCTTCGCACTGTGCGTAACAAGGGATCCACCTTAGCGAGGGGTCATTTGTTCCTTCAGCTTAGCCTATTTGTTCCTGCCCTGGCTGCTGCTTACCTGAAAGCTTTTGCAATGTCTGGAGTGGAGATTTCTGTCATACTTCCCTCCCCCTTTTTTTTAAAAAAAAAAAAAAAACAAAAAAAAACCCAAAAAACAAAACCCATTTGTATATGCTTGAATATGGGACGGTATGAAATGCAAACCGTGATGCAGATTTTGGAAAAGAACGAGAACACGAGGGGTCTCTAGGTACACAAACATGTTTCTATTTTCTTCAATAATTATAAATAATAAAAGTTATTAAAGGATATTTCAAATCTCAGTAAAATTTTGGTCTAATTTGGTATATTTTTAATCTTGCCTCTTCACAAGGTGAGCTTTTCAGGTTCGATTTGCGTAAAGAGCTGACAGATGCTTAGCCTACTCGGCCGAGCAGTTCCATAGACCGAATATAAACCCCACACCCATTTCCAGCTCTATCACAACAGCTAAAAATCTAATGTTACAGGATGCCAGGAAAATAAAGAGCATGAAATATTAACAAAACCATTAAGAAACTGAGTGATCCCACAGTTAAGAGAACAGGAAAGAAGTGACTTGAAGGATGACACTGTTTTCTGAAGTTACAGCTCAAATTTATTGTACAAATGAAAGGTTTAGCGTTCTTAAAAGGAAGCCACAGGTTTTACAGAGGGCTTTCAAACACTCATCGCGCGTATTCTTGCCGGTCTGCCAGCATAACGCAGATGTGACGTCCCCAAAAAAGACAAAATTCAGACTGTCATGAGATAGTTGAATTTTCTGGAGGAGGAATACCAGTGGTGGTGGTAGGAGTAGTGGGGAAAAAAAAACCCCAAATGACACATTTCAGCCACACGAGGAAACACGAATGAGTCACGTGCAACCCCCTCGCACAGCAGAAACAGCAAAAAAAGCAGAATTCAGTCAAAATTTAGCCAGAGGGATGGAGGAAGAGGGGAAAAGGACACAAAAATACAGCTGCAACAAATACTAAGCTGCTGCTCTTGGCTTTAAAAGCTAACAGGGGATATTTAGGGATTATTTCTAACCCTTGTAGAAACTCTCTCCAAATCTGCCCAGAGCAGTTTTGTTTAAAGAAATGACAATGGCAGTGACAGTAGAAAAGCTAACTTCAAAATCAGAAAGTTTGCAGCTTGATTTGCAGCTCAGCATGTTTTTTCCCCACTTAATCCACTGTTTGAAACAGTTCGAATCAGGCTCTGACAGAAGTCAGTAATTTTTTTTTTTTTTTTTTTTAAAGCTGAATTCCCAGGTGAATTCCCAGTGAACACTGTCCGACTGCCTCTCTACTCCATAGTCCAAGGGTCTCTCACTGAACATGAAGCCACAAAAAATAATTGAGTACCTTAAGACTATTCAGTCCGAGGGAACCAAAATCCATCTGCTTGGGAGGGGAACACCCACCCATTCCAGTGAATCCAAAGAGGCGATTCTTTTTTTCAGGAAATCTTGAGGTTTACTGGAGAGGGAAGGGCTTTGTCTCCACCAACAGCTGAGACAACATGGGGTAGAGGGGAAAAAGTCATGATGACAACAAGGCACGAAGATGGGGATGCATTTAAGATGGGGAGCCCAGCAGCAAGGACTGGAAAGGGTGATACGGGTCGCTGCTTGAAGAAGGAGAGGTAAGTCAAGGAGCCTAGAAATTAGAGGACTGATTAGGAATTTCCTCTCTATAAGATCTTGAGATCATGAAAATTTTGATCTTGATAAATCTTTCCACAGGCAATTCAGTATGTGTTCATACAAACCCCCCTCTCAGAGAGCAGGGTAGGACGGAGAGAAGGGCCTAAGATCAGTAACTGTACAGAACTCAAGCAACAGCAACAGGAAGGATCCCAAAAGCAGAGATCCCATCTCTTCCTTGGCCTCGGGGGCTGAACAAATTCCCTTTGTGTCACCACAAAACTGACGTCCCAATACACCCAACGTCAGAACTGAGTGACGCTTTGCCAGGCCTCTGCCATCGTAACACGCACCAGACACGCTAGTGCTGACCTGAACAGAAAATCCAGGGTATAAACTTACACGGGCAAGTTTTGAACCCTCTCTCCACAGTTTTTCACAGAGCGAAGACGCTGCCAAGTGCCCCATCCCTAGAGGCAGGGAAAGGTGCTGAGTTACAAGCATGTAACTCATGGTCTGAAGTCCTCAGGCTGGAGGGTAATTGGAAAAAAAAAAAAAAAAAAGAAGACAACTGCAATAACACACAAATAGGGAAAACGGAGCAAAATTTGTTCCATACTTATATAAATGTTAACAAACAAACCCTGACGCACCAAGACCAGCTTACGTCCAACTCGCCTTGTTCAGTCAGATGGTAGACAAGGTACAAGCATTTTCATTGACAACTGAAAGCAGACCGTAAATGCTTTGAAAAGGCCGGAGTGCAAACTCCGCGAGGTGCTGTTCAGCCACCCCTCAGCAGAGTCTAGCCAGAGCTGTTTAAACACTACTTGGAGCAGGCTGGGCCAATACAAATATCATAAACTGTGATTAGCAACCAAAGATCTGGTCTGAGCACAACAAAAGAAAACTGACCTGCTCAGTATTTCGTCACCCCTGACATTTAGAAAATTTGCTTAAATCTCTCAGCATGCAGTTTGTAATATGATACTGAGCTAGAGGAAAACAAGACATCAAAATGTTCCTGTGAGGTTAAGATCAAGACCGGCTCTTTCCAACCCTGCCTTTACTCAACTTTCCTTCTTGGGAAAACCCCTAGCAGATGTCTCCCTGCATAGCATGGGGGCTCGTTGGCCATAACTCGGCTTCCAGAGCTGTGCTTGCTTTGCTAATTCTCACTCCCACTCCTGTTCTCATCTTCACACAGCAAGGAACAGGGCAACAGCTTTAAAAAGTTAGACGAAGAGGCTGAAGAGAGTTTGAAGAGTGATGTTTTGTGCTCACAGCGATTGACATTCCTCCTTTCAGATCACCTCCATGCAGTGTTGTCTGATCCATTAAGCAGCTGTCCCTGCCCTATTTGCTTGCTAAATTGCTTTCATGATTATTCTGTGAGGAGGAAATAGTTCAGCGTAGACATGAACTCATTTGGATTGCTGCCCTCAGGCAAACCCAACTGCAGTGGAAGCCTTATGCATATGAGGTGTAATAATCCGGAAGGGAAAGGAGGCCAGATTTCAGGGAGTAAACTGCTTACTATACAGTACATGAGCACAGCAGCACCAGATAAGAGCTAGATTGCTCCTTACCACAGCACAAAGCCCCAAATTAAGAATTACCCACATGTGGATCCTTGTTGAATTGCATACCTAACGCAGAAGTTCTACTAAATTCTAGTCTGCATCTTTCTTGTATTCTCCAGCCAAAACTCTTTCGAAGTTTGGCTTTCAGTGCTTCCAACACTGAAAAGCTGAAAGCATTGTCAGGAATTCTCTTATCACCAGTCCCGTCTCAAGTGCTGCATTTCACTCAGGCCCACATAAGATAAAACTGGGTAGGGGGAGAAGGGATCCAAGTGTAAGTGCATTCAGTCCAAGTAACCCACCGGCAGAAAAATTTCTCTTCAGAAAAAAAGGGACTCCATCCTCTAGATGATAAACATAATAATTTGTGCATTAATTATAGCTCATTTACCTTCCTTATCCAAAGGCCTGTACTTCCTCCTCCCAACTGGATTTAGAAGCAAAGGTCTGAGCCTTTATACAAACAAGCTAATGGACTCTAATGGCTTACCCTGCTGCAATGTCATTTAATCACAGCAGCACTTCATTTTCCCTGCTGTATTCAGGGAAAAGAGGGGAAAAAAAAAAAAAAAAAGACTGCATCCACCCTCAACCATCTCATCTAAACACCTCTTATTTCAGTTTTCAAATTCCATTATTTCCATTATTCTCATTATAGTTAAATTTTCTCATGCTTTCATCTTAGTAGACTCTTTCCTCTCCCTTAAATTTAAGGAAAAAAAATAATCCATCTTTAGCTCCCTGTATCTCTCAGATCACTTTTCACTAAGTAGTTCCAAAAAAGTCATTCATATTTTATAGTAGTTACCAGGTTTTGTTCATTGTTTTCTCAACTCTAAGTTTACTTCATAGAAAAACAGTCCATATTAAAGAAAAACTATTCCTGATTTAATTACGTTACTTTCACTTTTCATTTAAAGTACCTAGTAATCAAGCAATGCTCCAAAAACCAGGAACTGGCAACCAAAACAAAAACCAAAACACAACCAAACCAACCCACATCCAACTTAACACTGTATTTGCTCTTTAAAGACTTTACATCCCCCGTTCCCAGCTGTCCCCAAATCCCGCTCCTACCACACATGGTTTCTTTTGGTTGCATTCTGTTTCCCTATCTCTGATTCTATTTATTTCGCTTACTCTTTACTCCACACACTCCCAATTCTCTGTCAAGACAATTCTTTCCCCATGGGAGTGGACCGGAGGCTCAGTCGGACAGCACAGTCACTGGTGCTTCTCCACAGCTCAAGTAAACAGAACTAGTCTGTCCAATTTCTTCTCCAGAACCTTTTACCCATTTAGCCCACTGGTGCCACCCGCTCAGTCTTTTCCTCTTCCCCCCTTTCTCTTCTCTAGTCACTTCAGAAGGCAGATAGCTGCTTTCTCACAGCATTTCTCCTTGGCAAGCACCACTCAGCCTGTTTTTCCTTATTCTCAGTTGTGCCCCACACAAGAGGCCTGGTTTTAATCTCATGGTTACAGGAAGGGTACCAAGTAAATAATTAATGCTGGCACTCCACCAATCCCACCCATTTCACTAACAGGTTAGTATCACATGTGCACTCCACCCCATCTTACTCATAAGATTTAATTCTTGGGCTCTTTTCCTGTAGCTTTGTTTCTGCAACCTGCTCTTATTTGCGTTTGATCCTTCCCTGGAACTTACCAGTACATTTAGACAGGCTCAGCAGCCACTCCTAGGTATCTCTGCCCAATGTCTCTGCTCGCTCACAGGACTTTTCCTCTCCCTCTCTAGTCCATGGAGACTCTTAACATCACATCTCTACTTGCATTCCCCATCGTAACTTCTTTTCTTTCACATGACCCAAACTCTTGGCAAAAATCACACAAATATTTAGAAAGAAACAAGGTGCTTAGCATGGCTAGGAACAACAGAGCAGGAAGTAACACACATACAGTAAAACCTGCAGCTCTTTAAGAAAGGTGTAATTTCTCACGAGGAATGAAAAGGCACTGGGGCCAAACCTCACGGCACAGTACCAGAGCACAGTCTGTCTTTAATCTATCCATCCTGGGGTCAACGTGAACAGCTACAGAACACGAAGGTGGAAGACCAGACCACCTCACCTCTCCCCAAACAAAAAAAAAGCACCACATCTGTTCAAGGTAAACAAAGGAAAAAGAAAGCAGGTGAAGAAGCCAGAAGAGTTGTAGCTGCCAAGTTATTTCAAACAAAAACTAAAGTGCCAGCCATTCAATCCATTCCTTGGCTCCTTCCAATTGTGTAAGCAGTGTTATTGTAGAGGCAATTATTTCTGTACATACTGTTTTTCCTAAGGCACTTAGTGTTCCCTTGCTTTTGCCAGAGTTGTCCATTACAGCACCTAACAAATCCATGTGTAATTGCAGCAACACTTTCTTGATAGTCTGCTACATAAGCGTTAAAGTTGCCAGATAAAGCCTTTTGCTTCTGAAATTCTGAAACGGGTTGTTACTGAATGCCACACAGTAGAGTGCAACTGCTCTGTAAGTTAACGTTGTCCCAAATAAAGCATTACAAGAAATATTTAAATCACATTTTATTTTTCAAATTCAAAAATAACAATTAGCTTTATTTAACATGTTACACATCTCACGGATTTAAAATATCATGCTCTATTTAAATATCTGAGTGACAACACTATACAAATAAAATGTTACACAAAATATATTTAAGAAAATGTTTTGGTCTTCAATCTGAACAATAAATAGACAGGCACTTCTACATATACAAAGGAAGCAACCACTATTTAGAATAACTCTTATAAGCAAGATGTGGAAATACAGAAGAAAATCCAAGTTTTGAGAACATGTTTAACTCTACATGAGACATCATGCAACTTCAAAGTTTGTTTCAAAATACGAACTCTCAGGATCTGCGCAATTCTAGATTTGCTACTGCTTTATAGGAGATCCAAACCATGCTCTCGTAAGCAATGTGCAATTTCAGTTATCTGTATCAAATCAAGCTACCTGATCACATTTAGTGCCAAAGCAGAAAACAAGGACTGATCAGAGTAGCTTTTCACATAAATAATGAGCAACAAGTCAGCTTTACCTCAGATAAGCCTGAGGGCTCAGAGCTAACTGTACCTACTACCCAGCCCCAAACAAAAATCTGTTCTTCCTTTTCCCTATAGATTTAGCTCTTTTATAGGGTGTTTCAAACAGTATTTTTTTTTTTTTTAACCAAAAAAGCATCATCTATTAAAAGGGTAAGTCCTTCAGACACAGGCACGCTTTGCACAAAAAATCATAAGGAGAAAATACTGTTCCGGGGTGCAAAAAGACTGAAAACTATAAATTAAAAAAAAATCCACTAGTTAAACTCTTAAGAGTGTTTCATACTTGAAGTAAAACTACATTCCTCCAATTTGTGAATTTTCAATGTACAGTGGTTTCCACACACCCCCACACAAACACCACTCAAGGAAAAATTATCTTCCACCATCACAATTAATGAAAGATGCATTGTAGTAGGCAATCCCTGTTTCCAATACAGCTAAACCAGTCACTGACAGCTAGTTACATCCTTGAAGTCCTTTTTAAATTAAGACAAATATTGAAACATAATGACCACCAGAACAGTGGAAAAGTCAGGACCAAGTCTTCAAGCCATTCCCTCAAATTTTAGTATTATTCTCATTTTCAAAAGCACAGGAAAAAGTTTCCAGAGAAAATTAAACTATTGAACAGAGCTTCAATGCTCCACCAAGAAAGTCAGACCCAAACTTGGAAAGTTATTTGGACTTAAGACACTTATGCACATTACTTTAACAATTTAAGTGTGGATCTTGCAAGCGTGTCCAAATCTTAATCATTTCTTGAGGTTTTCTACTATGTACTAACATTAAGTTTGTGTAGGAGCATATGTTATTTCTGTATTTCTCTTCGATATCAAATGTTTTGAAGCCTTTGTGTTTTTCCGGAGCAAGCCCAAGCTTCTGAAGGCACATTCCAGTATAAACATCATCAATAGGGTAAAGGAGTACCTGGTCAGATGCATTATTCAGTCTTAATGCCAGATCACCGGAGTACAGAAACCCACCACCTCCTGCATATGGAGGATACGAGCCCTCATAAACACTTTCTGGGATGTAGTACTTCAATTTTTTTTCTCTATGAGGTCCAGCATCTTTGATGACATCACCTATAAATAAGTCTTTGGCTTTGTCCTTTGATAAGCTCTTCAAGTAATCCAGGATCTGATGGGTATTCACAAAAACATCATCATCACCCTTAAAGATAAACTGGACATCTGCGCAACTGCTGCTGACCCACTTAAGAAACAGCACCTCTTTCAGAGTTAAATTGAAGAAAGTGTCTCTGTAGTTCCAGAGGAGAATGTCTTGGTAGGTTTCACTCTCGAATTTTATCATGTGTGAAAGATTAGGAAAATGATCCTCCGGTGGAGTCAGGCCAAGTAAGAAGACCCTTCTGACTGTCATATCCCCTGATTCTATTTCTTTGCCCCAGGATTCCCTAATTGCTTGCCTTCTATCAAAATGGGGTGTAAGTGACTTAATAGCCAGCAGCAGAAAAGGTTTATGTTTGCACTTGTTTGGTTGATCCATTAATAGTGAATAATTTCTACATCTCAAATAAAGTAGGAAGTCTTTGAATCTGTCTGGCAAGTTTGCAAAGTCACTAACCTCTGAAGGTACACGTGGGTCAGGGTCACAGGAACTGAGAATGCTCTCGTTCAAAATTAAGTTCTCTTCCACAGTCATATTGGAAAGCAAGGTCAGAATAGGGTTGTACAGCAGTTCAAGCTTCTGTTGCTGTTTGTTCCAATAAGCTTTGTGAGGAGTATATTTTCTCCAGAATTTGCTGTGTGGTATAATAACATGGCCTTCTGCATTCTTCTCTTGGCTGCCACTTTTTGAGACTTCCACAATCACATAAATAAAAATGTTTACCATCATCAGAGTTCCCAGCAGCTTTAATCTTCTGCGTCCAACACTCATTTCTCATATCTGGAAAGAGATAAAAAATGTCAGATTTTTAGCCTTCTTCCTATCAAGTTCTTGATCTCATAAAAATGCAAACTACTTTCAGATGAAGAATGTGCAAGTTAGTAACCTAAATATAGAGGTTACCTAGACCCAAAAAAGCGCAAAACCTACTCTACCTCTAATACATGCGCACCTACAGCTAGCAGGGGTTTGGGGTTTCATCAGCAAACAAGAAGCTAGTAAGAATGTAAAATTTCCACTTGCTACTTTGGAATTTTACATAGCGTTTCACAGTGCGCCTAAATTAGCCAGCAGTTTTTGCTCCTCATTTAAGTCTCCCTGAAACACTTGACTGTAATAATTAGAATCTGAGCCCTCAGCTTGGCAAAGACAAGCAGAGAAACTTCTTTTTTCTGCTAGTAGGGTGAGCTTAAGGGTATGGAATAAATTACCATACGATAAGGTCAGTTATTTTTAAGTTAAGTTTCAGGCTTTTATACTTGCACTCTTATACCTTCCAACTACATAATAAGCGGAGCTGAATTTTAAAGCATACAATTCGTTTCTGTCCATTTCCCTTCGCTGTTCCTTGGGAGAGAGAGGCTGACAAAGCTGGCCAGCTGCATTGCTGGTATTCAGATCTCTGCAGACAGAAGAGAACATGAATTTTCTTTTTTTTTCCTCCAACTAGAAAAGAAAATGAATGGCAGCAGAAAGTGCAAGTGTAATTATTCCTATGAAGGAAAAAGAAAATGAAGAGAAATCAACAAAGGAGAGGTTTCCCATATATGTAGGACCAGAAATAGTAAGTCGAACTCTCTTTGTTGTAGCAAAGGTTATTCTGCAACCCATCTCCAACTTTACTGAGAAAATGGACCAATCCCTCTTTCTTCCACAGCTGTCAGAATGAAAGGTGCACAGTACAAAGAGCAAGATGAAAACAGTGTGATCCTCTAAAGTAGTGCTTATCAAACTGTTTACTAGCCATGGGGGATATCAGTGTACAAGCTACACAAAATTTAACAAGCCATTCTAAATTGGGGAGTCAGACTAGAAAATAATTCAGAATGAATAAGAAAGCTAGTAAAACTACATTTAAGACAAGATACAGAACTTGCTGTCGATGATTCTTTCAGTTGCCAGGAGTACAAATGATTATTGTAAGACCAGAAAAATCTTAATAAAATAAAGGATTCGTAATGGCTGTTAAGCTCAGCTGTAAACACTGCCTCAGAGATCCCGAAGTCACAGAGCAACAGCCTTCAGGAAGGCACACTTGCGAAGTACACCTTGTACTTGCTCTTCTTTTCATTTTATTTCCAGCCATCATGAGACACCTAAGCTAGACTGACCCTTGGTTTCTTCTGGTTTGACCAGTCTAACTTTCTTTTACTCCTCAGCAAGTTAAACACAAAACTTAGTAAGAAAGCAGTAGGTAAATAACCAGTAACTTTTTCCCCCCCCCTCATTTGACCTCTGGATTCCCATTACATCCGAAGGGAGGGAATGTTTTGGGATTTAACTAAAAAGCCACTCCTAGAAATATTGAACTACTCAAGAGAAAAATCCCTACTCTTCCTTCATTTGACCTCATGTACCATCTGCATATTTATATTTGTACATGCTCGGCCAGATCTACTTTATTTAATGTCCTGTTCTCAGCCAGCTATGAAGTTTGCTATTCTAATTTTAAAGCTTTTTTTTCTATACCTCAAAGACAAAAACATACTTGTAGTCAGTGCCATCATTTAAGCTAAACAGCTGAAACAGAAAGTACTGGCTGGCCACGCAGAGTTCAAAGAAACTTTATTTTCCTCCAACTGCCACAGCAG
Source organism: Fratercula arctica (assembly GCA_947846985.1). Lineage (NCBI taxonomy): Eukaryota > Metazoa > Chordata > Aves > Charadriiformes > Alcidae > Fratercula > Fratercula arctica. The sequence goes on along the minus strand of CANTUZ010000003.1, from coordinate 16,294,575 downwards.
CTTCCACTAAAACCAGATCATTATATACTATTTTTCTCCACTTCCCTTTCAGTACACACAAAAATACCGGAGAAGCAGCTGTCCCATGTTTTGTAATATTCTGTACAGTTCAGCATGCACATCAGTGCTTATCTGGCCTGTCATCTATAGTCCTTTTCACTAGAACACACACATGATGCGATATTTGACTAATGATTCCAGGACTCCTGAGACAAGGGAGTGAGAAGCTCCCCTCTAGTAATAGCTAACACACGCAGCATTGTGCAGAGCTCAGCCAGAGCCTGATTGTCCAGGACATGTAGCACCATACAGTTCATCTGTTCACAGCCCTCGGCTACTAAGCTGAGCATTCAACACCTCTGTAAGTCATCTGGATGCTTGACCTGAGATTGTTTTGAATGTGAGAGACCACTCGCAAAGACCTTATTTCAATCACTTAACAAAATCCTTCAAATCACTAAGTCTCTAGGGTAAGCACTCAAATTCTGTAATTACAAGATCTTCCTTAATCTTCCTGTTTTTCACTTGTAGCCTTGCAATCCCCTGCAGCAAAGGAGACTGGGATCCTACACACCAGGAAATCTCCATTTGCTGTTAGACTTGGTAGAACTTTTCATCAGAAAAAGTACCAGCCTGGCAAGATGATAGTGGTTTCACCATATAAAGCACAGTAAATGCTATCAATCCCACATATAAATACTTCCAGTATAATTTTCAGCCTTCTTTTTAAAAAACTATCCAATATTGAGGATAAAAATAAATATTTCTGAGAAAAAATAGGTAACAAGTCACATTCATTATCAATACAGCTAAGAGTTTTATAAGACACTAACACCCCCCCGCAATTTTACATTAAAGCATTCTTCTCTTCTGTAATCAAAAGCTACCTATACGTATTTTTAATTAATTCTTTAAGAATATAACTCATTAAGAATATCAAACCAAAACTAAGGGCTACCAAGTGAAAAAGGGATAAAATCTGCTTTGTTAAAAAAAGTATCCTTTTTCTAAACTAGACAAAGACAGGCTGTATTAAACACTCATAGCATTAAACCGAGGTTCCTGAACTGAAAGCAAATAGAAAACAACTAGACTTCAAGAAGGCTATTTATTTCTATAAACTGAAATAAAAATCCTCAGCTTTGCAATTAATATGTATTAGCTTTAATCATTACACTTGAAGACAGGAATTAATAAGAGGATGCCAGTTTGGCAATTTCACATCAAGTGAACTGAATTTATCACAAAACACAGTATTACAACCCTCATCACAATGGCGGTGTGTGTGTTGCATTTGTAATGTTTTTGCTAGTAGGAGTTTGGGGCTTTTTGTTTTGGGTTTTGTTTTTTGTTTGTTTTTTTTTAAGTAAACTCCCAGAGTCGATGTCTCAAGGCAAATCTAATTTCTTCATCTGCTTTGCTGACACTGCAGTGATTGACCCAAGCGCCAGCACGATGAAGATGCATGCTGGGCATCTTGCTAAGGAGCAGCATCATGGAGCACAAGACAGCGCCCATTTCCTACTTGCAGCTTAGCGACAGCGATCTGGACAGATTGCAAGAACTTTCTCCTATTCCAGTAATAGCTTCTTCTATCAGCATTAATATTACAAAAATTCCCAGCTGCTTCCTTTGACTGCTGAGAATGGACGGTCTGTTAGGAAGCCAAAAACAAACTAAAGGGATCTGGTTCATACTTAAATCTATCTGATGCATTTTTATACGAGTTTTGCTGAAGAACTGAGATGAACAGTACAAAGCCATACTCTATTTGAAAAATTCCTGCTGCTTCAGGTGTTAAAAAAAGAAAACACATAGCTAGCTATCAAGAAAAGCAGAATGCAAGAGTAAACACTGTATATTGGTAAAGCAAATCAGTAGACCATAGAACCTCAGGAACAGAAAATCTTGCAAGAATTAGTATTCTAACTTCAGCGGGTAAGGTGAAGAGAGTTATCTACACTCAAAGGTGATCTGACACACAGTTTTTCAATGCCTGCTTTCAACTTCTCCGCTACCCTGATAGGAAAACCATTTTAGCAATCAGTTCCAAGTTTGTACAAATCACCACATTTCTGCTTATGCAACTTCCAGCTGCACAGAGTTACGCATCAGTATCACTACATACATAAAATCTATTTGTTCAAAGCCTTTAGAAAATATCCGTGTAGCTAGGAAAAAAAAAAGGAAGGAGGGGGTTTAACATCAACTATACTCTGGATAAACCAAGGTTCTGCTACAGATACAGTATTTGGAAAGGTTGATTCTGCAGGAAGGAGGGGAAAGAGGGAGGAGTTGCCCTCTTCAGCTCCACTCCACTAACACTTTACTGCAGTCAAAACTAAGATATTGATAGAAGGGAACAGATTTATGGAACCACAAAAGCTGCACTGGGATCAAGAGACGGATGGAAAAGGCAAGCCAGCAGAACCTGGGAAGAAAAACAGCTTCACTGTGGGACTAGACAGCAATCAATAAAACAAGATAAACCGCAACAGAAGAAGAAAACAGGCATTACAAAGAAGCCATGAGCTACCAGAAAAGATTCCAAACTCCCCAAAAGCTGTAAGTCCAAATAACATTAATGCAAAATGCTGAGAAACTTTTCACAGTTTGTTTTTCAACAGTATTATTTTATGCTTTATCTCAAGAGTGAATGTATTGCAAATGCCTGCAAGGAACCTATTCAGAAGTCCAGAAGAGTTGGTGTAAAGTGAGAATCACAGAATCACCCTCCTGAGCTGGAAGGGACCTATGAGGATCCAGTCCAACTCTTGACTCCACACAGGGCAACCTAAAAGTTAAACCACATATCCAAAGGTATTGTCCAAACGTTTCTTGAACACAGAGTATGCGCACTCCATCCAGCTCCAGGAATTAATTATAGAAGAGACACTCTTTTCTGGAGGCAAGGATTTACACAAACAGGGGCCACGATGCTCCCTGACAGAGGACAGGAGTTACCTCTGGAGGAGTCCAATCTCCAGGTCAAAACCAAGAACAAGTACATCTAAGTGTACCAGCACTTAACTAAGGGCACACGTGATTCACTAGTTTGAACTTGTCATGCTGGAGTTAGGATCTGCAGAAGAATTCTGATTGTCCCTGTTACAGCACTAGATTTTCTGTAATGACTTCACAAAGTTAGCATGTGAAACATGATGACAGCTTTAACTTTGTGTTGGTTTGTGTTTGGTATTTTTTTTAAACTGATGCTACTAAGACATTGCTATGCACAAAAATAAGCTTACACCTTTAACTGATGCAAGAGAAAGGCAGATGTTGCAAAGAAGTGGCTAAAAAAGCAAAGTATACTTTGAAGTTCAGAAAAAGCAATCCTGTCTAGGACAGAGACAATGAAACATGGTTCAGATTCAGATGGTGCACTAACTAGTCCTCTACAGCAAGATGTCAAAACAAACACAGCTAGATTTGCAGTGAGTGCAGCCTGTAATCAATCCAAATAGGAATTCTGAACACTTGGAACTTGTTTCAAGATCCAGATTTCGGCAGATGCTGGCCATTGCCCAGAGCTACAAAGTAGTTTCTCTTTCCTACAGTTTTTAAGCAAGGTGCTACTTCATTTGAATTGTAGATGTTACCATAGATAGTAAAAACCTTCAAGGTAAAACAGCAGGTGCTCTTTTGGAAAGGTCATCAAAACATAAAGGGCATTGATAAGCATGAAAGCAAGTGGCAAATGGATAAATTTTGACAGTCAGTCCTACCAATTTTTCCAATGAAGCAACAAAAACCCCTCTTTCCTGAGAAGCCAGACCAAGTTTGTATCTAACATTTCATTTTGCTTATATTCATCAAAACACTCGCTGAGTGTTTAAAATACCAGAGGATTAACTGCTTGCTTACGCATTAACTGAAATACTTAAAGACAACTTTAAGAACACCACTTTCCTAAATGAGTACCACTTTCTTTTATTCTAGGTTTCTATTTAGACATATAAGTATTGAAGAACCATACATTCATACACCAAATATTGATCACACTTGTTGGTTTTTATTGATGTTTATTTAGTTTAAGTTCCTAACCAGTGGAGCCTCTTACTAAGATGTCCAATTATTGTACATTGAAGCTGCTTCTGCAGCACTCTACACACTGTCTTAGTCTCTGTAGAGACGCGAATATCCATTCCAAGCTCCCCCCTGCAATGCACTAAGAGTATACATACATCATGAAATTGAAGAAATAGCCTTCAGAAGGACCTACAAAAGGGAAAGCATCTGTTACCTCTCATGTCTCAATAGTGACAGAAAAGTCATCTTCCTTGCTCTTAGGTACTGAAGCCCATGATAGAATTATGCAATCAGATTGCTGGTGACTACTTAAAACCTGACACCTTAAAAGGTATTACTTGTTATTGCAGGAGGGCTTCATCATTTCCCTTTCAAATAAAGGGGCAAATTTTATTAACACCACCACTGGGCACAACGCAATGCAACACTACTCAGCAAGGATCCTTAAAAGCAGTTTCAAGTCAGCAAGTAGGTTCACACAGCACAATCCTTAACAGTGCAAGGGTGTTTGCTAGCATTCAAAAGGCAATGTAGCCTGTGGTAGCACAGTGACCCGTGCTGCATTCCACTGCACAGCACAGATACAACCACAAATTCTTCAAGCAAGATGAAGAAAACACATTATTCCTGTTTATTACATTAAGAAGGAAAGTCTGAACGAGCAAAAGACAGGTAAGGCAACAGCCATTTTCATGGTTATAATTCTATTTAAAAATGAGTTCAAATGGTGTTTCTAGATGCAGCAAACACCAATTTCTTCACTCCAAGACCAGTGCTACTAAAACATTCTTCCTTTATGCTTTTAACTTATGAATTATATTTATTAATCTCAAGTCTCAACATGAAAGCTCAGTATCAGTAAGCTATGACTACCAGTGAGCAGTCTCAGCAGCAGCGTATCATACAGATTTGCAGCTAAACAAACCACCCAAAGCAGAACTACCTTAAAACAGCTTGAATATTCAGCACTGACAATTAACAATTCCCCTGGGAAAGGGAGATCAGATAACATATGCGGACTACCTCAGATGGTGTTCCTTCCCACACTGCATATACCCACATGAGCATTCCTGCGCCAGCAAAGTGCTCGCCAGCAGATGCAGCCACAGTAGCAAATCAAGGCACTAAACTGAACCTAGGCATGCTCACACAACCCCATAATGAAAGAAAAACCATGCATTTAACCAGACTACCTGCCTCAACCCTCGCCTCTTGCAGCAGCTCCAGGCTGTGGATCCACAAGCAGCTGAACTGATCTAATTGCCTGACCCCTCCTTTTCTCCTCCTCCCTTTCTGACTCGAAGAACTCAGGCCCAATCCCTCCTCGCACTGGCTCTCGTGCTCTGCCAGGCCTGTCCGTAGATCAGTTCACATCACTAACCCAGCAGAAAACTAACAATGATCAGAGATGCACACCAGATAAGCACCACAGCAGCTACAGTGAAAGCACACAGCAAAGAGAAGGGGAGTAGACAGATCTCCCCTCTTCAGCAGGAATGACAACACACCAGGAACTGAGCCTTGGTTCTGGATCCATAATCCCTTCCACCGTCTAACTAGAGGCTATCCAGCATTGCAGCAATGAAAACATTATGCCCTGGTGCAAAGAATCATTTAACACCAGTCTTTGAACAGACAGTGCAGATGCAAAACAAAACATGTAACTTTTCCACCTGCTTCAAGTCTGACAGAAGCCATGACCTTTAACTGACAATACTTCTATCTTCTACTGAGTGAGGACAGGAGCTATGCTGTATTTTCTAAGTGGGCTGAGTAACCTGTCTACATTATTTGACTGCCAAACCCAAGCATTAAAAGTCCATTTACTCACTGGGGCTGACAAGAGGTAAGATAATCCTTATTACCTGCAGGTATTACACCTACCACTCTACTGGTTCAGGACTAAACTATCAGGAATTTAACAAAACAAAGCTGTAATTCAGGTATACTAACAGTTACCACCACCTTTCTCTTTGCAGAGACTAGCTACAACTGGGGCTACGGCAGACTTGGATCTCACCATGTAACTTCATTTTGAAGCCTGATATCCCTTATAGCAGCACAACTTCTGGTAGTGCTAGCAACAGTGACGCTACGGTTCTGAAGACTTTTTTTTTAATTATTATTATTATTATTATTATTCTTAAACACATCACAAGCCATATGCAGTCCTCCTAACCTCCAGTGAGATGCATCAGTTCTTCTAATACCGCAGTTCTGTTCAGTGAGTCAAAAGAGATTCCTGGATTGACCAACACCACAGTTTTGGAACCTGAAGATGTTAAAAAGTCCCAGGCTGTTATAAAAAGCCTGTGCTATTTCCAGCCTTAAAGAACTTGAACGCTTTATTTTTTTAACTACACACAATCTTATCTCTTTTTCCCCTCAGAACTTTACACAAGTCCACTTTTACAAAATAGTAATTAAGAACATCTTAAGAACTGGCAAATATTCAACAGATACCAGTATTCTGCTGCTGCAGAAGCAGGTCACAGTGATTATCACTGAGTAACAGTCAATGTTTTCTGTGTTCTTCAAACACCACAGCTTGAAACAATGTTCCAGTTGGAGGAAAGTTTCCAAGACAACAACACACTACACAAAACATCAAAAAGTGCAATGAAATTCAGAGCAGTGAATGTTTATTTTAACATTAGTTTTAATTAATTGCATGTACCTGCTTTGAGCCATCTTTCAGCATATTATTTAGTTTTGGGAGAAATTCTACTCTTACAATATTTTAATACCAAAAGACACCAGTGCAACTTGGGCATGGAATTTCAAGATCCAAGTAAATAGTAAGACAGGGGAAGGATGTGCTTGTATTTTCCTAAAACACAGTCCAAGGCATAAAGAACTATAAAGAGTGTGAATAAAAGCCAATCAAACTTCACATTTTGTGTCCCACTAATTATCTTCATCACATTTTGCTCAAAAAAAACCTACCAAAACCTGAAAGCAAAAAGAAAGAACAAAACCAACCTAAACCACCAAAAAAAACCCACACCCAAAAAACCCAACAGTACAGTGAGGCATTTCCCTAGTAATACCCCCTGATCTTCTGCAGTAAGGTATTAGAGGGCCAGGAATTGCATTTAAACCATGTTTGATTACTGTTATTGAACCTAATCTCACTTTGTCTAATCCTTCTTTGAGCCCATTTATATTTTCAACTCTTATGAATTCCACTGGTTATGAATTCCTCAGTTTTTCACATGACGAGAACTTGGAATGACTTGCTTTTCTCTTACCACACAAGAGGGGAACCCTTGGAAAAATACAACACAACAAAAAAAACCTGCAGTTGTTTTCTCTATGTACATTTGCCATACAAGCTATATAACAAACCCTCATCTGTCCTCTGTTCCTTCTTTATCAGAAGAAGTAGTCATAGACATTTTATTTCTGGACCTATTTTGCACTTCTGACTAACCTTGTTTTCCCACACACACACTTCTATTACTTCATTTTTGATACGGCAAAAAAAAAAAAAGCATTTAGTACTTAAAGCTCACAAATAAAAATTTGTGGAGACATTTTTAGAGCTCTGTATCAATGGGGCTCGGTATAGGATGCAAGCTAGAGTGTATAATTTTTGAGGAAAGTCATCATTGTCTCGGGACCCATATGAAGTTGGATCTTCTCAATTCAGTTTCCAGCACCCATAAATTTTACCACTAAAATTATCACTAATCAACACTTATTTTGGCCGTCTGATGAAAAGATTAACTGGACCTGAGGCCTCGGTGTTCTTAATTTCACTTACCTAACTTAAATCAGTTACCTAACCCAGTTACTCACAGACCATGCTCTACACTTTAAGGGAACATAGAATCACAGGCAGTTTAATCAGTTTCGTGTTACATTTTGAAAATTACTTTGCTTATCCTATCCATGCCGTAACTCCTTTCCAGACGGATTCTTCCCCTCTCTTCTCTGAGATGGACTGATGAAAACAAGCAGTAAAATCCTCATAAATGTTAAAATCAATCTGAAATCACTAATGTGAAGAGGATTGTTAGACTGTTGCCAGCTTTCCAATGAAACAAGCGTTTTTGTGGTCATCTGCTCCATTGACCCTTTGCCTTAAATGTACCACTTCCTTGTTACTCCTCATTTTCCACTCCCCCTTAACCCTGATCTGTGCACTCTGCTGCTTCACAAAGTAGCTTTACAGTAGCTACGATAATAAACTTGGGGCTTCGTCAGCTCTACCACTGGGTTATCTTATAGGTTACAAATTCAACTGGCACACTATCTTTTCAAGTCTGAAACTGGTACAGAAGGATTGAAGCCTCTTACATGAAAGAAAAGACTCTCCGAAGTATTGGAGCCACCCTAGGCATAGTGATAAAGCTCTCCACTGTCCCTCCATTTCTGATAGCCCAATTGTAGCCCTATTCCTATGAAAGGTTTTCAAATACGCTCTTGTTCTTGCTTTGAAATAACACCTCTCAGTTTCACTGGTAGTTCTCAGAAAATTCTAAATTGCCCTCCTCCAATTACAACAAAAACTTCTGCAGCAGCAGCAATACTGGAGCTACCTACAGACTTCAGGAAATAAATGCACCGTTCATTCTCAATTCATTTGGCACATCACATTTGCAGTCACAGGGATAAGAGTTAGACCCAGCTCCTAAAAATATGCTGAATAAACATATGTCTGCAGACAGATAGGTGAAAAACCCTTGTTTCCAACTGAAATGGTGTTAAAAAAAGGAAAAGAAAACTTACATACAGAAGAAACTTATATACTTACATACAAAACTTACATACACACGGAAAATTGTTGCAGCTTCCCCACACAGAAAATGTCTCACTCCATGTGACACTTATTCCAGTATCTTACAGAAACTCTAATTATTTTTTTTCTTTAGTGGTTAATATACTTAAGTAAGACAAACTGATCTAATGAACATGTACTATTCAATCCAGTGGTAATTTACCTGGCTTGAATAATAATAATAAAAAAAAATTAAAGTGTTGTAATGTAGCACTTACAGGGCCCATTGTTTTAGTAACCAAAACAAGGCCCAGAAACTATTTTCAACAACCCAAACTTCTGCTATCAGCCAAGGAAAAACTACAGCAAAAATGAAAGCATTTATTTCTAAACTTTGACTGACTTTATCAAGCACTAAAGCAACAGTCCATACCTGAACAGCTCCCTTCTCATTCATTCTTATTGCAGCTACAATATTATGGTGACATTCCAAGAAGCCTATCTGAATTATGTTTCCTATGGTGGATTGAATGCAGCAATTAAGGAACAGTCTCAAAGATCACATACAGTGGAAATTAACATCGCTGTTACATTTACTACTTCATAATAAAAACTACCTTCCAAGCTGGTATTCTATAATTCTATGATTGATTCTACAAAAAACATCTCATGAAGGTTATTACACAACATACGAAACTTAGATATGAAAGAACATAACTTCATGCTTTACAGAATTTGAGTGCAGCAGTACATAAAATACATGGCATTTTCTCTAAAAAACAATCTAGAATTATAACTCACAGCCCGGTTTTGTGAACCACTGCTGGCTTACAGAATAGAAGTTACTATTTTAACTACAGGACAGGTAAATATTTTTCTCCACACAGGCTGATAGTGACTGTCATCTGGCACCATGTAAATACAGACAAACGGCTTTATTATGTTAACTATACCATCTCATTTGTTTCCTATGATACATAGGGCAACTTCCAAACATTCTAGTCTGATGCGTCCCAAAAAACTGTGCAATTACTACAGAAGGAAGGCACACAGACAATAAAGCCATCGTGCACCCCACACAAGATACAGTTCTGAGATGAAAGAACAATGCAAGACTCCACTTATAGCCTCTCAAACATTATGAAGCCAACCACAACCAAGTAGAGAGAACATGTTCCAACAACATTCTTCTACAGCATAAGCCAGATTTGACCACACTCCACGATCGGGTCTCACCAAGACCTCCAAATCACATGGATTAAGAATCAGTCTTCACTAGACAACATCACCATCCTACAAGCTTGCAAGTAGGCAATGAGTTTATCATTGAAGCCAACTCCTCTAGTTACAATGCAGACAGACCCTACAGCTATCTGAAGGAATCTGCAAGCGTTACAAACATTTATGTTTCTCGGGCTACTACTACCTAATGTCAGCAGGTTTATTCTCTGCACAGTCCTGCTTCTCAAAGCAATCAGATAATGCACGTTTAAAGGCATTGCTCAAAGTAGTTATATTAAGATGAAAATCAAGTAGTCAACTTGTCAGAAGCTGCTACAAAATGGTGGGGAAATCCCTACTACATTAAAGTTTATAAAAGCATAATGAGAATCCAAAACTCCTTACCCAAATAGCCTGCTTGACTGCTGTGCTGAGACTACTGACATCAGCTTCCAATTGTGGTATTAAGACTGAATAGTCCTTTCATTTACTGCTGAATGGTAAATTCTGAACATCAGAATCCCAAAATCTTAAGAGTAAGTTATACTACTGCTATGTTTCCCAACACCGTTTTGACTAGTTCCAGGTGCTTCCCCTCTGTCTAGCTCCTCCAGGAGGAAAGAGAAGTTACCAGATTATCATCTTTTAAGGTATGCTATTTAAAATGGCATCTATGACATAAAAGTTTTGTTGAGTACATATTGTTGCTTAGAAATATTGCAGCAACACCCACAAAGTTTGCATCAAGTTATCTTTACAAAGTAACTCAGACAATAAAACTTTATTTTTAACCTCATTAAAAACAGTTTATGTGAAATTCCTACCTGACAGAATGCTTACAGATGGAAGAGATACCACCAGGATTCTGCTATCTCAAACTGAGCACTTCCAACCCTGAATCAAACTGTTAGTCACAAAACCTTCAACTGGAGAGCGATCTATTTTTTCATCCATTTTTAATTAGAAAGTCATCTACCAGTAAAACCTCAGGTCATCCCAACCCTGTTTATATTTTAAGTTATTATAGTTGTCTCTCACAAAAGGTCTGGGTTTAATTAAGAAGATAATTAAGTATTGTGTACCTATTGGATTCAATGCAAGTTAGGCCTAAATATTTTTTTTACCTGTTAAAATTAAATCCTTGGATTGGCTGAATGTTCAGTTCATATTTGAATTGTTTCAAGCGTTCCTACAGAAGACCAAGGTATATGGAAGAAAAGCCCTCTGGTCACTATGAAAAGTTTTCTGTAAACTTAATCCCAGGTTTCATGTATATTACAATGTTTCTACTGGTATAAACTACTTGAGTTTGGCCTTGATTTTCTACAGGGATAAAAAAGCAACAGAGCTCCACATGTACACCACGCTTACGTAAGGCAATTTACACCATGGCAGTGTCCCTATAAATTAGTATATTGTACTAATATTACCTTCTATACTGGCAAACCTGCAGCCACCCTCAACATCTATGAAGGTGTTCCTAACTACACATGCAAAATAACTTGTGATCAAAAAAGTTTTGATTCTTTTAAGAGTAAAAAGGGTTTGGGCTGTTGGTTTTGGTTGTTGTTTTTTTTTTAGTAATTGAGATTTCACACTGAGAACCGAGGGTAAGAGCTCAACTTGCTATAAAACCTAATATTAAATACCTCAGTATTTGAGGGCCCACAGTAGTGAGTGACCCACTTTTCCCAATCCAGTTTACAAAAAAAAAAAAAATCATGTGTTATTCTAAGGTCAGTTCAAGCTTTAGAATTATGACATTGTGCAATTTGTTAGAAATAACCCAGAGCTGCCAGCTTCTGATTTATGAACTTCAGTTTTTATGTACCTTTGAGAAGGCTTCAGCTTGAACAAATAGTAAATTATAAAGAATCAAGAGAAGAGGTTTAACTGAATGGCAGCAGAGAAATCTTTCTTGGAAGAAAACTAATTGTCATTCATCACATCGATTACAAGTCAGGGGGTACAGTACTATGGCAGTTTAAAACAATTTCAGTCATGGCTGACACATTCCTGTAATTTATTCCTTCCCCTATAAAATGCACAGTCCCATCCCACCTTTGCATGAATCTGACTCCAGTAAGTCACTTCAGGGAGCTAAAGACAAGAGTAAAGAACCTGGCAATAAAGCAACAATTAAGTTTTCAGCTGTTTCATGTCACTAGATTTGCTTGCTGCTGTTCTGCACAAACACCAATAACAGTGCAGGAGACGGAAAATTCACAAAGCTATGACCACAGCAGATCCCATTTTCAATCACCTTAAGCTTTCATGTACCAGCGCACTGCCACTACTGATCTTGTTCCCACCTTCATCCACAGAGGTCCCAAAGGCAGGGCCAAACAAGCACCAGCACTGGTCCACCAGAAGCAGCTAGCCTTTAGGCAACCTCAACCATAACAAGACACACCCTGAGGTTTGAATTTCTCATGTCACTTGGCTAGCTGTTGAACCAGCATGAGTCACCCGTTTCCACTACTCCTAGTGTGGTCTGCTCGAGTGTTATCTTCCCGTAATTACCAGAAAGCTAAGAAAGCAGATAATGAACTACCTTCCTCCCAGATGTTTAGTATGTGGATCAGTGCTAGTTCTGGTAATGAAGAATGGGTAACACATTGAAAGCATCAGTCGGGTTTGCAATGGACGTTTAAAAAGATAATGTCTGCTCAAGAGGCACTATCTTAGTTCTTAATTTTATCACGGAATTTTCAGAGTTGGAAGGGACCTCTAGAGATCATCTAGTCCGACTCCCCTGCTAAAGCAGGATTGCCCAGAGCACATTACTCAGGACTGCATCCAGGTGGGTCTTGAAAGTCTCCAGAGAAGGAGACTGTATTTGCTGTATTTGAAATAAAAAAGGTGACTTAGTATACCTATTCAAGATGCAGATACCCATAATTTCCACAAGTAAGACAATTCATCTCCTCCTGGCATCTCTTCCAGCTTTATCTTAAAACCAGTAATTACTACTGCCTTAACCATGTTTTACCTACCTTTATGTCCGCATAGAGAGCATTCACTACTCAAACAACTAACAAAACTGTCCTTTAAGCACCATACTTCAAGTCATCAAAATTTTACCTGTGCTCTGTCTTCTTGCCAACTTAGACTGTCAGAGATAAGCCACTCTACTAAAAACTATGTTTCAAAAGCAAGTACGCTATAACTTGGTATGTCTGATGAGGTTACTGCCAGCGATGACCATTCTGCTTTTGGGTTAAAAGTAAACAGGCACTGGTTTTCAAATTGACTTCCATGAGACACTGCCTTCACAGTCAGTGGCTGGGTGATGGGATACACAGCTGGGCTGATAATCTTCCCAGCCACTCCAGTCGTGTTTCCCTGCAAGTACTATGCAGTAATCAACCAGAAGTCAATTGAAACCAAATTCGTACTATGAATATTCAGGTCAGAATCCTGGGATCTGCCTCTGAATTTACAGTACAGAAGTAAATAAATGTTTAAGAAAGCAAAACCTACATTTTAAAATGCAAATACATGAAAAGATTTTCACCTTTAATTAGTTTTGGTTTCAAGTGTAATTAACAAGTACAGGAAAAAAAAAAGTTTTTAATCTTTCTGAAGAATTCACTTTAAGCTCAGAAAAAAATCAGTGGAGCTGTAAGTAGGGAAGTTCATTTTCCTCCTTCAATCTTGTAAAATATAAGATACAGATCTCATTCCAGCCTATCAAGTTTAAGGAAACAATTTCTCCAGCAGTTCTAGGCAGCTAAAGATGCATATAAGTACCAGGAGGATTTTGTAAAAGATCTTTAAGCAGGTTAGGCAGCTAACTCCCATTTTTGTTAATGGCAGATAAGCACCTAACCCGATTAGAGACATCTAAATCCAAGCAGGAACTTCTGTACCTGTTACCTGCACACCAGTGCAGTATCCACTACATTTGAGAGTGGTTTGAGTAATAAATTTTAAGCTGTTTTCGCATGTCTTCTAGTTGTTTTTATTTGAAAGCAAATCAGCAATAAGTTTGCAATAACATTCCCCATCCCAAAGACAGCCTTCCATTACCATTTTCTAACATTCAAAGATCAGATAAAAAAAAAAGTCATTGCTTAAGTGAGATGAAACAGCATTAAATTCAGGGTACAGTGTGACATTCAGCCACACTGCTCCTTCAACTGAATTAAAAATCCCACCCTTCCCCAGTCCATGAGCTCTGATATTTGCAGAGCTCACTGTATTACATTACATATAACCCCGAAGACAAACAAACAGAAAGGTTATTTCTCACCACCCCCCCCTTGGTTCCTCAATTCAGTTCACGAAACAGCTGCACAAACAGCTATGCCAGCACAACAGACTGGGGGGAGGCAGACAGGAACACCTCAAAGCTGCACCAGCCTACGGAAGGATGATGCTACCAGCAGGAAACCCAGTGCAGGCGGAATGGGGGGGTCTGCAGCAGGGAACCAAGCATCTCACACACACACGCGCCTTGGCACAGCACACAAACTGTCAATACCACACTGCCACTGCAAGTTTCAGACAAATACGCATATCCTCCAGTGGTTCATAAACCATTGAGCATTAATCTTTTACAGAAAAATAATAAAGTTAGTCATCCTCAAAAAAATCTTAAAACCCAATTATTTCTTGCTCATTTGATTTAGATAGTTGACTTACAAATTAAGTCATTTAGTCAATTCACTCTCAGAGTAACTCTTCTGTGAGCTTAAGATGAAGCAGCTGCTAAGTTTCAGAAGTTGTTTACAAAGATGAACAAAACTGGTTCCAAGTTAAACGCTTTTCAACTCTTACCATTGTATTCCTCTCCAACAGCAAAGCTTTCTCAATCAACTGCTGATGAAATTGTTTCATCAATTCTCCCTCTAAAAATCTCAGCACCACACCCATCACACACTGGGATTCTTTTCTTTATTTAAATGCTAATTGCTTCTCATGAGACATCAATTCAATCATTCTTTTGCACAGTTCATTACAAGACATTTTAATGACCCAGGCTTTTCACTGGGTTTTACATGATCCGGAGACTTGAGGAGGTTTGCTTACTGATCTTTTAAATCCTAAAAGGCCCAATGAAATTGATGAAAAAGATACAAGAGAAGTGCAAGATCAAGCCCAGTATACCTGTCAGTTCTTCCTTTGTAATAAACAAAATATGCCTGCACAGATTCAAGATACTTATTCCCCAACTCTCAGTTAGTGACTTCTTCATTCTGAACTAAAATGATGAAAGAGCCTGTATTTCATTATATCATCCTCTTTTCTTCATTTTTTTTTGCTGTTTTTTAAGCATGTAAGGATTGTGCAATGCAACTGTAAAGTAGTAACAGACTGATAAAAACATCTAATTATATATTCGTGAGGTCAGAACATGGCATAACAAAAATTACTAGTGTAATCTCCCTGTTAACTGCACTCACAGACACAAATTCTTCTCTAAACCATGAGAAGCATTCATCTGAGTACAACCTACAATGCACTGTAAACATCAAATACTAATCCCATGATTTTTCATGCACGTGACCATAACGATGGCACCTTCTTCCTAAACTAATTGTTAACACTTTGGTTAAAAAAGTTATTTTGCAACCAACCATTAGGGATTAAAATGGATATACCTGAAAAAGATTTTAAAAGTTTAAATCTGAAAAGAAAATGGATGCCTATTTGCTTCAAAACTACTTATGTACTTCTACAGTAGAGTAATAGAAAATTTAACAGATAGACATACTAAGAAAAAAATCCCAAACCAACAGCCAATGAAAGGGACAAAGATGGTTTCAAACTTTTGGAAGGTGATCAATCCTAATGGCCTTCCATAAACATTAACACGAAAACCAGACACATTAAAAGGCTCACTATTTTAATGAAATACATCTTTTTCCTACATTCTGTGCTTTCTACAAAAACACACCAATCAAACTAAGTAGAACAGATTATTTAAACCTTGTTGCTACAATAAGTATACTCTTGCCTATAGCTTCCCCCTCTCACCGCTTCGGCCTATTCTTGGCAAGTTTAAGAATTATACAGTTTAAGAAGCTTTAAGCGTGAGACAAACCTACAAGAAACCTACCAGGCTCTACTAATTAGAGTGCAAATGCTTCAACTGAGAAATAAGAAATTAATGGGATTTTTACAGCAGGAAACATAACCTAATCCAGTAAAATACAGAGATCTAGAACACCAGCCCTTGATGCATTTCTGACAGAGCCACTCAGTAACTTTCCATCAAAACCCGCAAGTCTGACAGTACACAGAAAAAGCCCATCAAGTAACTAACTTTGTGGTTTCACAAGCTGTCTGAAGTGAAGATTTTACAAGACAATTTGACATATATTTGTCAAAAATGAAGTCGTCTGCTGAAAAAGAACAAGTGACCAAAGAAATTGGCTAAGGATTTTAATTGATACTGTTCAATCTTTTTGCTCTCCTTTAGTTAACTTGGAGAAATACAGCTATACAGATTTCAGTCAAGTATACGTATCAATGACAAGCCATCCCCACTTCTTTACTGTTGTGATAATGACAATATTGGCTTGTGGTAGGAGACATATGACTACATCATATGTTTCAACACAATCAGCACTGACATAGACTGCCTTTTATTACTGCCATTTGTTCTCCTTCAAGTGGTTTAACACAGCCAACGGGAAAAATCATTATCAGAGCTAGTCCCACTACAAAAATAGCTGCACCAGGTGGCAGTAAAATGACAATTGCTAAGGCTCTTCGCACTGACAAGTCACCATGGAGGAGCACTTCTCTTAAAGACTTCATTCTCCAAGGAGTACGATGGGTAGACAGGAAGATGAAGTTTCCAATCCCGCATTTTTTCCCCCCATGTACAGCACAATTTATTCATGCAGACAATTGCATATAATTGTCAGCATAGAATACAAAAACATTTTACCCACTTCTCACTTTTCATCAAAGCCTTTCTGAGCAAGTACCACTTTTATACTGATCTCCTCAGCAGCATCTTCATTACCCAGAAGTATTTAAAAAATTTAGGAGGAGTTTACAGGCAATAATAATAAAAAGCTTTGACCAGCAGTGACACTGTGTTCATCAGGAACAATCCCTAGGGAGATTAGTGAGCTGTATCTATTATGAGAGAGGGTATCGGACAGCTATCCGGCACTCCCAGTCATCTAATGCATGACCTTCAAAACAAGTCCCTTCAGTAGTGTTACCTTGCTGCTGTACCTCGTTCTTCTCCATCTTCCTCGTTTATAGTACATGGGGAAAAGAAACAAGCAAAAATCCAAGCAAAACCACTTTACAGATGACAAAATTACTTAAATTTTAATTTTGGATCACTTTATGCAGTGTCTGTGGCTTCCTTATAGTCATACAGCAGTATTGCACAACATCTCAGGTAGAAAGTCACACACTCAAAGCAAGCAGCAAAATCAGGGTTTCCTTTAAGCCAAAAGATTTCGTTTCTACCCAACGGCATTGTATTTTTAAGCATACGACAAACATTCTGTACTTCAATTCATCTCCAATGCAATATTGTTTTTTTTAAAGAGTCTATTCTCTTCTTGTTGTTCATGGCCCCGGAAAAAAACATTAGAGATTACATCTGCTGAACGAGAAAAGCTGATTCTCCGTTTTCTTTCCTCCACGCACTCGGTAATAACTCAGGGCTAATTCAACTCCTCTGGTGGTTTCAACAGGCATTGGGCTGGGTCCCTAAGGTGACAAGGCAGCCGTTGCCAGCAGCCAGTTCCCCATCTGAACACAGCACCAACTGTCCCACTCACCAGGGTGTTATCTGCTCCCCCACCCGCACACACGCCCCTCCATGACGGCATGAAAGTCTGACGTAAAAAAGCGGAACTGCAAGTACATGAAACCATTTTAAGCAACTTTAAAAGAGAACAAAATTCGAGGCTGTCTCTCTTTAAGGCAGGAGAGGAATAATTAACCAGAAATTTCCTCAAAGGAGAACGCTATAATCATGTTTCCTCAACAACTTTCAGATTATATATTTAGCATGTAATTTTATGCATCCATCCTTCCACAGCAAAATTAAATTCTTCTGTGCCCAAACTCACCGTGTCCAAAATAATTATATTAAAAAAAAAAAAACATTGAAAAAAGCAACTGGACCACGTAAACTCTTAATTTGCACAGTTAAAAATAAACATTAGCGTTTAATAATCAACAGCACTGAACATTTTGGGAGGTCAGACTAAAAGATTACTCAAGTAACTTTCACCATAAATTTTTGCAGGATGACTAATGAATTGTGAGCTGCAGTTTGGCCACAATCACAGCTAGTAACCCAAAGTCCCCTCCTGATGGATGTACAGTATGTCTCAGGAAGTTCAAAGGACTAAAAAGCATCGTCTCATGAAGGAGCACAGATATTCAAGGCCAGTTCTAGTAAAAATAGCATTTCCCCCCGTTCAGTTTCACCAAAGTCCAGACTTTAGAGGCACCACCTCAGCGCTACATGTAACAGCAAAATCCTAAGGCAGCGCTGATGTTAATAATTAACCTACTCGGTTACAGTCTGCTAATTAGCTGACCCCAGGAGCTGTGCGAGTCTCCCAGCTTCGCCACCATCCCCGAAGAAAAACCGACGGTCGCTACCAAGCCCTGTCCCCCCTCCCTGCCTCTCTCCTCCAATCAAGGGGAGGACTGCAGCAGCACCCAGCACTGCAGCAACCCTACCTCTCAGATTTTATCTGGAAAAAACCTCACGGTTTTGGCATCAACTCCACCTCCCCGCGTCTAAATGGGGGAAGGGGGAGGAAAAAAAGAAAAAAAGAGACGACAAACATACAGTCATTTAACTCGTCTGAGCTGGCCTAAGTTTCATCCATGCTAGCAGATCGCGCCTCTGCCTCCTTCTTCTCGCCCAGTTTGTGGCAACATGTGCCGGCTGCCGGTTGCTCCGCTGCGCCAGCAGAGATTTCGCGTCCGCGTGGTTTAACCCCTCCCTTTCCACCGCCTGCCACCTCCCACAGCTGAGGGGGGGGGAAGTCCCCCCAAATCCCAAATGTACATGCCCCCGAGCGTTCCACCCCCCCACCGTCAGCCTGTAGCTGTCACTACACAAGTAAGCTACGAGGATGAAACCCTACGATCTGTAAAACGGGGGGAAGTAAAAATTAAGATTAATTTTTTTTTTTTTTTTTTTTTTTTTTTTTCCCCTCACGCCCGCCCTGCCTCAGCCCTTTTCGCAGCGCCGGTCCCGCCGCCCCGAGGAGGCAGCGCCGGCGGCGGCGGGGAGGGGGAGGAGAGGGGCACCGAGTCCCCCCCCTCAATGCACGTACCTTGCCAGGCCGCCGCGGGTCTCCGCCGGGATTCTTCCTGCCGCCGCCTCCGCATCCACCATGCTTTTGTCCGGCCGCAGGGCCGCCTGGGGGTCCCTCCCGGGGGCGCCGGCCGGCCTGCCTGCCGCCCGCCCTACCACGGCCCCAACCGCCAGCGGGGATCCATCCCGCAGCGGGCGGGGGCTCCGCACCTGAGAGAGACGCCGGGGCGGCGCCAACGCAGGGCTGAATCCCGTCCCGCCGCCGCTGTCCCCTCAGGAGGTGGGATGCGGAGGGAGGAAGGACCGGCCGGGCCAGGCGGGGCCGGGGCGGCCGCTGGCCGCGGGGTAGGGCAGGAAGCGCCTCACTTGTTGCCCGGTACCACAGCCGCGCGCCCGCCGCCCCGTCACGCGCGCTCGCTCGCGCCACGCGCTGCAGGCGGGTGGGGAGGCGGGCGGGGGAGGGAATGGAAGCCCCGCCCCCGGCTTGCCGGCGGCGCAGCGGATTGGTGGGGCGGGCGGCGCGAGGACGGGAGGGGAACGTGGGCGGGGGGAGGATGCCTGCGCCCCCCCCGCCTCCGCCGTCGTCTCCGCGGTTGGCGGAGCGTCGTGTCCCTGAGGGGATGAGTGGACGGGCGGAGGGGGAGGCCTGGCGTCGCCGTCTTGCTGGCCCCTTCCCTAGTCTCCACACCCGCCTCCAACCCCCTCGCCACCCCACGCTTCGCCACCCCACACCTCGCCACCCTGCCACGCCGGGGCAGTCCCCTGAGCTCAGCGACCCATCCCGCCCCATCCCGCCGCCGTGGCGCCCGCCCGCAGCCCCGCCTCCTGTCCGCCATGTTCTGCCTCGACGCCTCACGCCCTTCCTGAGGTAAAACACCCCGAGAAGGGGGGATGGCTGTGCCCCGGCCGTCCGCAGGCACCCATCGCTCGCTGCAAAATAAGGCAGTGCTGACTGTTGGCACAGGAGTGAGGTGTGACACAGGGCTGCCCCCCCCCCGCCCCCCCCAGGAGGAGGGCACTGGGTTTGGAGGCCATTTCCACTGGGAGGGAGCGGCACTTTACCAGGCAGAAAAGCAAACACCGACACATTTAATGTCTGCCAGCTTCATTGGCGGGAGAAGGTGAGGTGGTGTCTCCTTCCCTGCCTCCTGCAATAATAAAACTACATTTTCTCAGTTAAACACCTAGTTTTACAGACCAGGAGCCACTACAGCCACAGGGGCTGCTGGTTGTGGCTACAAAACATCTTTGTGACAATGTTTGCTCCTTCTTTTTTTTTTTTTCCCCACATGGCATCAAGCAGAGGAGGAGAACATCCAGCCATGCTGAAAAATGCTGTTCCACATCACTTTTTTTTTTAACTTTTCTTCTTTTTAAGCAAGGTAATTGCAGCTGGCTCGGTTTCATCTGGTGGTCCACAAAGCCTTTGTTACTGAGTTCTACTGAGTTCAGGGAGGAGAAGAAAAGGACTGGTTTAGGCTGTCAGTGCTTCCCTTAGTAAATAAGTTTCTGAGAGCTTCAGATTTTGGAAATTTGCCCTCCAGAGCCGATACTCATCATGCATGACTCACTCATTAGCAACCCTCTTTTTTTGTTGTTGTTGTTTGCTTACTTGCTAAGATGAGGAGACTACAAATCCTGGCCAAACATCCCTATTGAAATAAACTAGAGAAATCTCCAAGACCCAGGATGCTTACTGAAAAAATATAAAAACGAGTGCTGTTACAGCAAGGCAGTACAGTCTTCAGTCTCGTTGTAGCCAGATCAATAGGAACCAGCAGACAGATTTACAGTTCCCTTGGACTGTGAACCTCACAGCTTTTTGTCCTGTACAGGAAGAAAACGAACACATGCCATTTATTTCTATTTTTAGCACCTGCATTCTCAGTCCAATATAAGGAGAGGCCCAACCAAAGCAATTATCTCAATGTCACCTGGCACAGTCGTTTAAAAACTGTTTTCACTGCAAAGGGAGAGGTAAGCGAGTCCCCGCGATCCACAAAAATACGTGTTTATGCACTTCCATTTCACAGCGCTCATTTTCACCAAGAGTCAGTAGCTGACGTGCACAGCCATAAACACGGCTGGTTTGGTAAACAGCACATACTGAGCTCCCCAAACTCCGTGTCATTAAATACAGGAGGCCCATAGAAAACCCGCTGCAAGTCTCCGGGAGCCGCTCCAAAATCTCCTTCAGAGGGTCTCAGAAGAACGTCCCCATCCCCGATGTGTTGGGAGGGACATTACATATTTCATTCCTCTTCAAATATTTACATATGTCCTTCACGTTTGAGTAAAGCAGTCCTTTTCATCCAAGTGGAAAGATTACAGCAAAGGGAGGAATTACCCTACATCGGCAAGCATCTTTGTCCATTAAGTAAGACACAGCTTGAAATGAGAATTAAGCGTCTGGGAACCAGGAGCTTGGCTCCACTGCACAGGAGATTTCATAACAATATGTTTTGAGATCAATTTAAAAAAAAAAAAAAGAAAACAAAAATCAGCTAGAACAGTGTGTCACATGACACTGGGTGCTAAGGAGCCCGGAAAAACACATTAAAGCTGAGAAGTTTGGACGATGGTGAAATGGTCTGCTGTCTTTGGGGGAGAGACATCTCTCCCTCCTCCCGGTCCCACGCCCACGGCCGTGCCTGCTCCTCTGTAATCGCACCGACGCACTGGTCACGGGGCTGCGTTGTGAAACCCTGAGGGGGGGAGGTGTTTTAATCCAAACAGATTCCCTGATCCAATTCAGAGCCGAGCCTCAAAAATCAGCTGAAAGGGGGGAAAACTACCCAAGAACCGACATTACCTCTGAGCACGGCATGTTTTCAAACTACTGCCTGACTGCGGTGCCTCCGCTGTGCTCGGTGCAGCTAAAACCCTCAGTGAGGAGCTCACTTTCCAGCCCCACTGCCCTGTGTGCAGGCAGCTCAATCTTCTCCCACTCTGTGCATCACGCCAGGCTAAGTGTGAAGCCTGGCGAGGTTTCTGACTTGAAAGCTAATTAACAGGCGCCGGTACAAGTGAGCATAGCACCATCCCAGGGCAGGGGGTGCACCTCAGCCTGCTACAATGGCACAAAAAAGGCTCCAGCACTAAACCCAAATCTCCTCTGTCAGTCATCAGGTTTAATAAAGTCTCATTAGCACAAAACGATCCCACAGAGCAACTCTCCCCAGATCCTGCCGTGACATCTTTCCTTCACTCCAAAGCAGGCTCCTTCCTTCCCACCCCACGTGCTGTTGCTGGGGGCCAGGACACCTCCCCGTACGTCCCTGTCCCCACTGGGTTTTGAGGGAGGGATCTGGTTTAAAAACACCACGGTCACTCTCAAATTCATGTATTTTGTTTTATTTACATCTCTTTCTCCCTTTTCAGCAGGCCCTGTTGCTTACAGCCGCCGAGACAGGAGAAAACAACGCTGTCAAGCGAGGACGCGAATCCACCTGATGCCCCGCCATCCTGTGTCATGACCTGATACAACCTTATACATTAATTAATGGGAACCAGTTCCCAACAGCACCCAAACACACTGTTCCCAGGCTTTTGCTGTTGTTGTTGATGTTGTGGCTTTGACAGGGCCTGCTGGGGAAGAGGATTTTTGTATCCAGCTGTTGAGACAGGTAGTGGGGTGCCAGAGTAATGAGTAGCCTCATAAAAAAACAAGTTTTGAAGGACTGGCAATGAAGTAGACACTAATTACACCTGCCAGTGAGACCGTCAGGGAGTATGGTCCTTGGGCCACCTCCAGCGTGTGCGGCAGGATGAGGCAGGACATGAGGGACCACATCTAAACACAGATGTACAACCTCTCCTGGATGGCTGGTTGCGCTTGGGAGAAACTGAGGAATCCCCAAAAATCACAGAATCACAGAATGATAGGGGTTAGCAGGGACCTCTGGAGATCATCTAGTCCAACCCCCCCCCTGCCAGAGCAGGTTCAAATTTTGATGTTAAAGTTGTTCTGCAGTTTGCTTCATTAGAAAGGAAGCAGGATTTTCATGTTTCAGGTCTAAAGCCGAGCTTTGTTATGGGCACAGTAGTAAATTGTTGCTGTTTTTCTCCTGAGAGAGAGCAAAAATGCTTTTGATTGCAGCTGTTGTCAGTGGTATGCGCACACTTTAATTTGGTCAGAATCTGGAATAACTTTTTTGCCTGCATAGTCAAAAATACCAGCTTTCCTCAGTGTCATGATGCAAATTATTAGATCTTGCTAGTGAGTTGCAGAGAATCAAACATTTCTCAGGGGCTGGTTACGTTCAGAGCATTGGTGTCATGTCACTTGGTGACATGAATTCTTGTTGCCTGAGTTTTTGCACAGGTAGCCTGATATGCACAACAGCCAGAAAAAGGAGTCTTTTAAAAGATTCAACTCTCATTTTTTGTCAAATTCAAAATAATTTCTATTTTTTCCAAGCTATTTTTTCATTGCTGTCATAGCATTTGGGCTCACTGGAATAAAAGCTGATTGGGGGGCTACTATGTTTACAGCCATGGAAATGAGCTATGTGCACTGGCCTTTTCTTTAGCATTCGCCTGTTAATTAATAATTGGTACATTGCCAGGAGCAAAGGAGAAATAGGAACGAGTCCCAGGTTATAAAATCTTCAAGGTTATCTTGCTCTTCCTGTTCCACAGCAGCAAAGCAAGAGAAGTCAGAGGCAGCCAGGTTGCAGTGAGACGGGGTCTGGCCGTGGGGCACTCACCCCTGGGGGCCGTGGGCTGCTTTCCTAGGAGAGCCACATGGCAGCACGTCCCATCCCGCCATGTCTCCCAGGCTCATCGCAGCAGCTGCAGATGCGTCCTCTCCCAGCAAGCGGAAAGCAGCAGACACAGGATTTTCCCTTGAACCTGGTATTGCCCGGGATTCCCAGGTTCCTGCTTGCAGCCACCCGTATGAACATGGTCAGTGCCTTTTCCCCACAGCAGCTCGCCATGAGGGACCAGCACCCATCTCATCAGAAACACTGACTAGCTCCTTTTCACGGGGAGCACCCGTAAGTCCAGCACGGCTGGTCATTATTTACATTATGGAAGTACTTGGCCCAGACCCCTCACACCACATCCCGTAATATTAATGATGTCTCTTAGCACCACAGCCCCTGCTCCAAAATGTGCACCCACCACTGGTGCCAAACATACTGGCTGCAGGCACACATGTACTGAAACACTCCCCAACCTCCCTCTTGTAAATACCTCGTTCTCCTGGGTTAAATGCTCCCGTAAGGCCAGTGCAGCTGGAATTAATTTTCTGTGATAGCCCAAAGCTTATCCAGGTCACAGCTCTATCTGATTTTTGTGGACAGACTGGTGTGGCTAGAGAACACCTGGAAAGCATGGGACTAACCTGAGTGTGCTTCTGTGACCAAGGAGGGTAAGAACACAAGATAAGAGGTTAAAATTTAAATAATAACGGGAACCTAAAGATTGCTCCTGTGGCACACCAGCGCTTCAGCAGCAGCCCTGATTTTTAAATGTTGGAGATAAGAAAAATCTAAAAGTGCAAAGACAACATGGAATTGGAGCTGGAGCATCTCGGTTCCTCCAGGAATGAACCTGTTTTTTCCCACCCGAATGTTTGAGCCTGGAATTCAGCCAAGCAAAGAGCCTCTCCCAGGGCAGGCAAGGTTTGTCAGCAAGGCTTGCCAGCGACGTGACGTGAACACAACATTTCAGTGGTCTCCTCACACAGTCATTTTCCCCACTTTTTCCCCTGCCGACACACACATGCAAACCAGCACAGCAAGAGCAACCACTACAAAGCTGGTCTGCTCCACTTCCCTTTGCTTTTGTGCCTTGGTGAGATAGGGGAGATGCGAGTGGTATCTTTGGCTTTGGCAAAACCACTCAAGTTGAAGAGATTGGCACATCCATCCATGTCCCCCAGAGCAACACTTTATTTTTTTCTGGAGCATTGCAGCTTGCTCTTGCAGACAAAGCAGGGCAGGATAGCGATGGCGGCAAGAAACTCGCCCGTGATAGGTTGTGTGCTGTCATTTGCGAGTTGTGGGCAGAGCTGCATTGTGCTCATACCGATTCCTATTTGGCAAGAATAATTACTGCCTGAGCTGCTTGGATTAAAGTCAGTCTCCCTGCTCTAGAAGGACATACCTGCCTTTATTCAGACAAAGGCTGCAGTAACTAACAGCTTTTTCCTCCTTTTCCTTGCAGAAGGAAGGCACAGTTGTGCAGGCAAGAGGACGGAGAAGAACCCACTTGAAATTAAACTTCTACATGAGCAGAAACCAGACAATAATTCTTTCACAAACAAGAAAAAAGTGCTATGTACAAAACATCTTTTTTGTATCCCAGAAATGTGAGCCCTTCACACCTCTCCTTACCTCGGTTCTGAGGCATCCCATAGCGTTTTGCAGCAAGACCTGAAGAGCTGCAAAACTGAAGACTGCCAGGCGGCAGAGGCTGCAGCTGAGTCTCTTCGAAGGTGAGAAAACTGTTTACACTTAGGAAAAAATTGTACTGGACCCCCTTCAGCTGAATGGCTTCCATTTTGCTTTTATTTTTTAGCAGATGCAGTTTTAAGCACCAGCAAAATCTCAGCTGTGGGAAAACCGCCAGTCCTCATATGTAACCTAGATTTTTTTAAACCATCTTGACTTCAGGCATGTCCTGGACGAGGCTCTGCTGCGTGATTTCTCTCGGACTCTTGCAGTGCCAGCTTGGGAAAGGTGACTCCGATTAAAACCAGTCCTGTATATGGAAGGGTGCTGACATCCAAGCTGTTTTCTTTGTGGCAGGTTAGTAAGCAGAGAAAACTATGCCAACACTGTGCGCGGGAGGTTTTTCAAGACACTCCCAACTGTTTGGCAAAGCGCTTGCAGCCACCACTGGAGTGAAATCCTGCTCAGCCCATGGAGATTGCAGCCCAGCGGTGGTGGCACAGTGGGTGTTTCTCCACCGGGGCTTGGGGCTGGCACTTGTCACTGAGGTCTCCTCCTTTGGGTGGTGTGAGCAGAAGGGTGTCCAAAACCAAGGTGGGGAGAGCAGCCCTGTCTCAGGGGGGCAGTGGCGGCTCGCTCCTGTGGCTGGAGGGTTGGGTTGGGACCTAACTGGGCTGTTTTGAAGCTCCCTCCAAGGCACTTGTCAGGCCCTATCCAGGGGAAGATGTGGGGCATCCTCATTTTTGTGCCAGCTGTCTGGGGACGCTGGCAGGATAGCAATTACAAAACCTGGTTTCGGCCCTGCTGTGCCCTGCATCCTCTGTGCCAGCCCCTGGGTGCAAGCACCCATCCAACATGTTGGGTGCCTGGCTTGCAGAGCACCTGGGGGCCTTGCTCCCAGCTGGGAAGCTCCTGCCCCGCACCATCCGTCTGCTGATGGCTTCTCACAGGTGCTCAGGGCTCATCTGATTTTCCCCAGGCCCCACATTTTCCCTGTAACCTTTTTATGTTTATTTATGCCCGTAAAAGCTACCTTGTAGGCCATGGGCTATTTGCTATGCTGCATTGCTGAATTACACACGCCATTATCGCCCAAACCTCATTGCAATGAGCAGAGGCCAGCGGTACCACCCAGGGTGCAGGATGTGGCCCCTGGCATATCAGAATTACAATATATCAAAGAAGGAGATCAGAAAGCTTTTATCTTGTTATTGTAGGATCTGCAGATAAACTTCAGAAATCAAAAACAGGCCAAAAGGAAATTAAATAATCCACATATCTAGTTTTAATATCCAGCCTCATGCCTACAGGTTACTGAAAAATGACCTGGAGGGAAGATACCTCCTGCATTAGGGACTGAGATCAGCAACATAATCAGAGTAAATGAAGGGTTTTCTTCATCCCGCTCAATGGAGAAATCCCTCTGACATGGATGTGCTCACTATAAATAAATAAAACTTCAGAAACCAGCATGCAGCACAGATGAGATCTAGCCTCATAAATTAGTAAACCACTGCCCCGCGTACGAAATCGCTGCAGGTTTTTTGCCTGATCCTGTGCATATTTAACCTCCCCCATGTAAATAGTCCTCTGAAGTTAATGGAGCTGTACTAATTTGCAATGGCTGGGGATTAAGCCGCTGGGGTTAAGCATTTCTGCAGGCTCTGATTGCAGCACGTTGTAGTTACAGGGCTGTAGGATGACTTGGAGATGTTCCTGCTCTGGAAAAAAACCATGTGTGGCCATTACACGATGTCACCAGTGGCCCCGTGGCACAGCCCAGGTACAAGCACTCACCCTTCGCAGGCCGTGTCCTTGGACAGAGAGATCCCGCTCCTGCCCTGTAGAGGAGGGCACAGACATTTTGTCAGACGCTGCAATGTAAAGCTCATTTCTCTCTTTCGTTCTCACTGGGGATGTGCCAATGTTTTCCAGAGATCGTTTCATTACTATTATGCTGCTTGCAAGCATCTTAATTTAAATCACATTATAGATGCACCAAGGCAAAATGATCTATCCACAGCCTAAATAATAAACTGGAGTGAAAACATCCTTGGGCTGCGAGAGACTAGAACAAGCACTAATTGAAATGTATAAACTTACATAACATTATTTATAGAAAGGAGCTCGATTGTCAAAGGCCCTGAGAGAGCTGGAACATGGGAATGTTTGTTCTCCCCTCAAAGAAAAATTAATTATGTAAGTTTAGAAATTCCAGTTGCTCTGCTCGCTCATCTCCTGATGTGCCTAAGGACTGCTTGAAAGGTATTTATGGTTCCCGGCTGCTGCTTCTTGATGGCGTCTTTTAACCTTGTGCTTCTGCATGCCATTGCCTTGCAGGATCTTGGAGCAGGGGATTAGCTTTACGCGCTGTGTTCCTTGGCCATAGAAAAATGCAGATATGCCCTGAGGTTCTGCAGTAGCAAATTTGTTTTGAGGGGATGCCTGGAGGAGGCCAGGGCTCACCAAGCCACCAGATATTTTGTGGAGGGCAGTGGGGCAGCTGCCGTGTTTTGGGAGCACGGGCAGAGCCCTGAGCCACTCACAAGTAGCTGGGGATCAAACCAACACCTCCCTCTGCTCGAGCCTGCCGTCTCCTCCTGACATGGCTTTGCTTAGTTTCTTCTTTCACTGCCAAAACCAGAGATGCCATGAAGACTCTAATGCTCTACACGGTTTGATCTGCAAGGCAGGAAGACTGCCACTAAATGTGTTACTAAAATGCACCATATCGTATAATTTCCTGGTAATGCTGTATTTGGCCAGGGCTGTCAGCTGGCCAGAAAGCTCGGGAAATATGGCAGAGAAATTACATATCATCAAACCCAAATGATGAATGTTTCCTCCCAGGCTCCACTCAGAAGCACTATGGCTTTGTGTTTTGTGCTGTGATACTCGTTTTCCCCCCATCCACCCCTGTAAAACATCACTCCTCGAGGTTCTGAGACACTCGCCAGCATCCAGAAATGCCATTTATTCAATTACCTCATTTTACGTATTCTCCAATACTCATTATGAAAGCTAATGGCTGAGTGCCGGAGTTTCAGCGTGGCCAGCCCCTAAGTGAATTAAAATGCAAGCTCCAAGTCACCTGCACTCAGGGGAGATAAGAAACAAGAAAACGTTATTGGAGAAATATTTTGTACCTCCCTGTTGGCCAATGTCTTCTGACAGCACTGCATTTCAGGGACCTCCCCTTGGGTCCTGCTTGCTGTGATAACGCTAAGGGCCACCTGCAAAATGCCCTGGGGGCAAACACCCCAGGCAGGCTCTCTGTCCCTGCCCCCGCCCCGCCCCATGCTCTCAAACCTGTTTTCCTGCAATTTCTTGCATTTCAAGATCTGCCTTGCTACCACCAAAAGGAAGGAGGAAGGGCAAGGCATTTGGGGATTCGAGCATGGGGATGATCAACCCCATTATGCCTCAGGTGGGTGATATCCCAAAATAATCCTACCCAAGTGGTGCCGGCAGTTCAGAGGTGGATTTGCACCAGGTGAGGTTGTAGCTGCATCCCCTTGCCACCCTTTGATGGGAGGTGACACATCGTGTCCTCTGGGGACGCCGGTGGCACCAGGGATCACCCATGAGATTTATGCTACTGGGAAAAGGCATTTTTATTGGTTTGTGTGCGTCCCTTTTGAGGAAAGGGGGATTCATCCACAGCCATGGGAAGGCTTGGCTAAATCAGGGTGACCTTTATGGGTAGAAACAGCTTTATTTTGCTGTGCTGACTGGAGAAAGCATCAATGGTGATGGCTGCCTGTCTCTCTGTGCCATCACCTTTTCCTCCTAACATGGCAAGGGAGGCCCTGGAGTGCAGTCTGGCCTCCATGTTGGATTAAATGACACCTCATGCCCTGCTTCCCCAGGATTTGGGAATAATTTAAGAGGCGGATTTAAACAGTCTCAGCTCCAAGGTGAGGAGTCATTGTCTATTTTTCTGGTCACAAGCCACATGAAACGTAATGCCTTAAAAAGTCGTCAGTGGCTGCTGCAAAGGACCGCTGTGTTCCCCAGTACCGCATTCTCAAAAAGGCTCCCTCTCTCCCTGGCACCGACTGAGCACCACTTTATAAATATTTGTAATAAATGAATAAACTGTTGAAATCCCCCAGAAGGGGAAGGAAACATTTCCGTGAGCAACGCGGGGCAAGCGTGAGTCATCAGGTAAAACTTCTCAGAGACTCACGCATCTACAAATGGTCGGTAAATATCTAAATCAGGAAATCTCCTCAGAAAGACGGCAAGTCATTTATTTTTATCAATAGATAGCAAAGAACTGGTGTACAGCAAAGAATATCTGTCAAATACCAACCAGTTTATCAATACGTTAAAGCACAATAAAATCTGGAGGTCATGGACTCCAGTGAAAATCCTCCCGTGAAACACATAAAAGCACAACTGTTAATTCTGATATTTACGCTTGTGGAAAGGACCTGTAAGATAGAGAAAGGAAAAAAAGAAATGTAAAATAAAATGAGACTAAGTAACCTGAACAATGGGGACGTAAATCAACACCAATATAAAATAAGTAGGCCTCTGCGTCTGCTGCTTTCCATGGCCCAAAGCCTTATCAAATACAGTGCTTGCTTGGCTTGGATTTGGAAAAACATGGTGTGCCTAAATTATTATTTTTTTTTAAATACAGATATGCCTAGGAAAATACTTCAAAAATTCAGCAGTTCTGGGAATACACGGACCAAGAAAAGAAGAAAACTGTGCTAAGAGGAATCTCTTTGCCAAGCAGAGAGTGAATGCGGGGCTTGCCAATCGTGTAATGTGTGATTGAAGGAAACAGCACTCGCAGGTATTTTAGGGAGCACCAGATCATAAACGAGTGGCAACTTGGAGGAATTCCCAGAAAACCAGAAGCGATTGCATGAATAAATGGCAGGGCATTTTAGTGGTGCAAAAGGTGACATCTGAGGAAGATCCAGCCGAAGGTTGCCAGGAAGGCAGCATGTGGCTGCTGCTTACGAGTCTTCGGTAAGAAGCAGCGGAGATTGGGATGGGCTGCATATCTGGAGTTGCACATCTGGAGTCATCACATATACGGTGCCAGAGCTGCAGCAGCAGCTCACGCTTGCAGTGGGGCAAATCCACCGTGGCTTTGGCGAGTTGTCACTCAGGAAAAGCGCCAGCAAAAGTGGGATGGGAGGAAATGGTGGGTGCCACCGGGTGCCATCTGCCTGGACGCTCCCTGTCCTGCCTCCACCAACACAATGCAAGTTAGACTAAACACCCAGGCTTTGATTTGAAACCAAGCCTGCCCCAGCCCGGTGGCACAGCGCTGCCCCACTCACAAGTAGGCTTTACTTGTTATTAGAGCAGGAAGGATGGAGATTCGGCAGACGGCAGGCAGGTATGAAAGGGAGTTTTCTGAGGTTAAGGATTCTGGAGCATGGCATGCGTTGTGTCCCAGCTCTGTCCCAGGCTGCTTTAGAGGACCAGGCAGGGAAACGTCTCCCAGCTGGGACTCATGTAGGGGCTCTCCTTCAGCCCTTCCTCCAGCTGCTTCTCCATCTCCCTCATTTCCCTCCTCTGGCTCTGCTGAGCTGCTCCTGTCCCTGCTGCGAATCTACAAACTGCCTGTCAGGCTCTACCGGCAGCTCAGAGCACATGGCCGCTTCCCTGAGGAAAGAGGAAGAGGAGGAGTTGGAGCTGGTGTCACACTGCTGGCATGGCTCAGCTGGGAGCTGGTGCCATGGCGGGCAGCTGTGGTCTCCAAAATGGAATGAGGCCCCTACGGCCGACAGGGCTGTGCTGGGATGTCTGCTTGGACAGCCCCACGCAGGAGGCCAGCATCCACACACAGCCCCAGCCACAGCAAGAGCAGCCCGGCCACGGCACCAGTGTTCAGGCCAAGTCTGGTTTATATCTGGGCTTTGGAGAAGGAATTTGAAATTTCTCCTGAAGCGCGTAAGCAGCAGCTTTCATTTGTCGACACCACAGAGATATGTAGCAGGACCATTGATAGCTAGTAACACCCATGAATCCCAGTAAAAAGCCATGGGTGCTTGTGTCCTTCGCTCAAGGAAGCAAAGTAGAGCAGCATCGGAGGCCTGTTCTCCAAGTTCAGCCGAAAGTGGCCAATAGGTTCAAAACTCTGTAGGGAGGGACAGATGGATGCACACACAACATAAACCATCTCAGCAGGAAGGCATGGTCCTGCTCAAGGGGGAAATCTGTTCTCTGTGCCCCAGCAGCAGCTGGGCGTTACAGCAGCCTGGGCGAGCGCAGCATCCTCTCTCCCTGCCCACGTCAAACCTCGTGAAGCTGAAACAATTTTGCTGCCCAGTGACACTCCTGTGCCCTTACCAAGGGCCAGGCAGAGTGTGGTCCCCAAAACACTCAGCTTTATTTTTTCCAGTTTTGTGTGGTAGTTTACAAACTTCCACCAAGAAGAAAATCAGGAGTATTAGATATTCAGGGGAGAGGAACTGGGAAGAGAGAGAAGCAGCCACCCATAAAAACGTGAGCCTTTTTAACTTCTCACCTCTACTAGGAAAGTATCCAACTATTTCTTAAATGACCCCAACTTTTTTTGCCTCAGCCTTGTTGCTTGGTTAGCCATTTCACATATTTATTATTCTTTGTATGAAATAATACTTCCTGACATCTGTTCCCAGTTTGTTTCTCTTCGATTTCCATTTATAGCACATTTTCCTATCCTCTGACCATGTTAAAATAAAACAATAAGTATGTTTGACACGGTGCAAGTTACTTAAGATCACGATCCTTCCCTGACCTTGAGTTTTTAATTTTTTTTAAACATGCTCTAAAACACAGAAAAATATTTTAATGAGCTTTGACGGAAAAGCAACTGGAAAGCTCAGAGAATCGGCAACCACTCAGCATTTCACAGCTGTGCTGTCAGCCGGTTACCCGGGGACCAGTGTGAGGATCGGTTGGTGGTCACGGTCCAGTTCCACTCTGACAAGTATCAGCTGGAGGCGGACGGGGAAAGCGAGGAGCTGTGGGCTGCGCAGTCCCTCCGCGAGGCAGAGGTGGCTGTAAGAGATGGGGTGGCAGTGGGACAGGCACGGGAAAGGAGATGTTAATTCCCAGTGCAGTGATAGAAATTGGCTTGGATGATGCTTTCCCTTCTGACCAGGCAGATGGGAAAAGGTGCCCTTCCCTTGCTCTGAAGAGAGTTTGCTTCCAAACGCAATCTGGCAACGCCACAAGCAATAAATTCACAAGGAGAAGCAATGAGGAGTACTTTAGTTATGGCACAAGAACATCTTATGTTGTCATCTCCATCTTGGTACAAGCCCTTGATAAATTTTAGCTCAGGAGGAGGCTGCTTATGAAGCTAAAATAAAATGGAAAGAATCATTGTAGCCTCCAACCAAATGTGTGTGCGCGCCTTCCCATTAAGTAACAAAGCAGAACAGCGACGCAGTGTCATCTCCAGCTGGTCCATCACCATTTTATGGACTCTCAGGCAGTTCTCTGGTAGGAACCATCATGGTCCATACAAGCATCAGCCTGCACAGAACAGCCCCTCCAGGTCCTCCTGCACCGATAACCCGGTAAGCGTGGTTATGCACCCTGCTGTGACAAGGCCAACAAGGCTGCACCCCTGAACGGAAACATCTGAAACTGAAAGCATTTCTGCTCAGTCCTCTTTGGTGGGAAGGGCAGTGCTTGCTCTGCAGTCTGGTGCTACGGCAGAGATGTGGGTGCTCACGACAGCCAAGAGCCACAGCAACCTGGGCAGTTCAGATCGCAGTGCCCTGTACATACCTTCTCTGCCGCTGGAAGCTTTCTTCACACAACTATTTTATTGATTAATTAACCTGCCAGGTTGCCAAGGGCGTTTTCCTTTTACCCAAATTCCATGCTGAACATGCACACACTAGAAAACCTGGGTTTAACCTGAGGCTTTTTTGAGGTCAAGACAAATACCATGACAACCAGGACTAAGAGCAGCCAAGTTAAACCGTGCCCTGACAAAGCACCATCCTCTCAAACACACTGTGCAGCTCGGTGCCAGGGCTGCACCACTACAGCTCGAGAGCCAGAAGGCTGATGAGGGTGGATGGTGTTCAGGGAAGCAGGTCAGAAGTGGCTTTGAAGGCTCTCCAGCAGGTTGCTGCATCAGGCACTTACCACAAAACAAAAAGCTGCTCCTTTTGGGAAACCAGCTCCTGCCACCGCCCAAGAAATGCTCCCGCTTGTCCCCTGGCTGCCTGCAGTGGGGGGAGGGTGTGATTCAATGGGCCAGCAAGGTTGGCCACCTCATGCCCTTGGGAACTGTTTAATCCTCAGCAGCACAAAGGCTTGCGATTACAGAAATACGCATTTGTGTCTCTGCTCCCTGAACTCGCTGCACTTCATCTACTCTCCCAGGCTCTAAGCTCTAAGCAGGCAGAGTTCGCGCGGGTGGATTTATCCTACATAGCCCATGGATTGAAAGGATAAATATGAGTCGCCCCTAGTCTGCCTGTTTCTTCTGCTCTTTTCTCCCCTGCCACAACTGGCCGATTTACCTTTGCTGTTAATTCAGCCCAGTATTTATAGGATCTGGGAAGACTCACAAATTGATTGAGGGGGAAAAAGAGAAAAGCTACGCTACACTCAAAAGGCCTGATTATGCAAAGCTTTATGCGAACAACGCTGCCGCTGCCTTGGAGAACAGGCCTGGAGAGGGGGAAAGAGAAAGCTTCACAGTGTGAGTTAGCCCACACTTGGTTGTGAATGCATTGTGCAGTTATAACTGGGATTTAACAATCATTACCTATTTTCTGTGCAGAAACAGGAATTATGAAAAAGTACCAAGGGTCATTCATTTTCTGAGTTGCAATCTCTTTATTTGGTTAAGTGGTCTGAGTCAGCAAAGTCATGCTCTCCTCTATTTCCGAGAGTTTCTTCAGCATCTGGCTCACCTTGGCCTCATCGAATTCCAGACAGAGAAACTCTGATTCCTACAAAACAAAAGTGCAAGAACAAGAGTTGAGAAGGATGACAGTTTTTCAGGCATACAACAGAGGGAGAACAGTCAGTTCTCGTTTCCTGACGATTTATGTCCCGTGTCTCCATTTTTCCTGGTACCACTTAAATAACCTCAGTAGACCCAGAGGTTGGCTACGCCGAGCGAGAGCAGGACATGCCGGCCGACCAGCCAGCGGCTGCCAAAGCGGACACAGGAAGGCTGAGCTGTGCCCGCCTTTCCTTTCAATGCAGGCATCAGTTTGGGTCTTTCCTTAGCTGCAGACTTTTGCAAAACTTGTAGAAATTTAATTATATCTGAGACTTCCACTTTTCTTTCCAATCTGGTGATTCCCCAAAGCTGTTGCTGGGAACTGCAAAGTGGTCGGAGCTACCACACAAAGCTCATCACATACAAAAACCAGACTTAATACCGGGAAAAACAAGAATCCAGAACACAATCTTGCACAGGACAGTCCAGTCTGGAAATTCAGGAGAGTTTTATATTCTCTTACACATGGGCTCTACTGTCAATGTAAACATAGAAGCAAGTTAAGAAGCAGCACTGATTTGCTCTGAAAAATTCTGCCACATCTTAAAAAGTAGTTATTCTCTGGCAGGATGGATGTTGGGATACAGTAAAAGGATCTTGTCAAAGGCCCAGAAAATAAAGAGTATCTATTAAAATAAAAAAAAAAAAGTTCTAATGATATGGAACTCATTAGTAAACACCAATGTGAAAAGGGCTGCTGAGCTCTCCAGTCCATTAGCCTCACCTGCTGGTATGTCTATAGTTACAAAATATTTCCCATAGTGATTCTGGCAGAAGAAAGGTTTGAGATTGCCGGGAGTGTGACTGGGTACTAACGGCCATTCCAGGTGAAGCACCATCAGTGACAGAGGAACAAAGTGAAAATATTTGAAAAATCAAGTGCAGCCAGTACAGAGGGAGGTTTCCTTATGAGACATTGGAATAGTCTTAGCCGTCGGAATCACTGTATAGCCACTGAATTCCTATATCTAACACAAACTCTGTGGTACTTACAGAAGTAGAAGGGCATCTCCCGGTCTCATATGTTTTCTACCAGGCTAAAATTTCTATCAGTATTTCAAAATATGTTTTTTCCATACAATTAGAATCTACCCAAACTGCCGCAACTTCATCCTTTACATTTATGGAATTAATATTTAATACACAAGGATAAAATCATTGGACAAATTAAACCCATCAATTTTTACTGAGTACATTTTAGAACCACTACAAGCATTTTCCCTAGGCATCAGGAATAGTTTTACCTTTTACCCTCTCCTGCTCTCCCACGGATTCCTGGGTTGTTTCATTTTTTTGTAAGAACCAAGCCAGCAAGTGAGCTACGAACCAAAATGCTGACAGAGGCAGCAAGGGCATCATTTTGTGTGCAATTATCACAAAAGGCACTGCCAGAAGAATGCTAACAGGAGAGAAACGAGGTGCCAGAAGTCAGTGATCATGAAACCGAGCCTGTGACGTGCATGGAAAGGTTGTGCTGGACATTAGTCACACGGGGAACTACCACAGTTCAAGGCAGAAATCAAAATGGTGATTTAAACTTTAAAACTTGAAACTTTCTAAGAAAGAAGAACTCGTACAATGAGAGTGGCATTTTTTTTGTCTTCAAATATCACTGTCTCTCCCCTAAATGCTAGTACTTAGGTGCTGGTAAGCTACATACTGTAGCTACCATTGGATGAGTTAGTCCGTGAAATGTTTATTATCTTATCCACTGATGACCAAATCAGCCAACAGAGCACGGTGCAGAGATCAAGTTACGTATTTAGTATGTGGGTGCTTCTAATTAGAAAAGGTTATGTAGAATTAAGGAGAACTTTGACTGAATGAAGTATCAGTAAAGTTCAATGATAGTCATGTAACTAAATATATACCATGTAGAATATACAGATTACTAGGCAAGGCCTTTGCCTGAGCAAGCAATTATTCTCATAAACAGCATTCTATTGGAAGCTATTACTGTAGGGTGTGTTTGTTTTTTCAAATTAATTTATAACATTACTTAATACATTATAAAAGAATATATACTATATCATATTACTTAGCACATTACAAAACATCACAAAAGTAGCATTAAACATTCAAGATCAATAACATCACAGATAGGACATCTAGGACTTGGAAGCAAGGGCTTTCTCGCACTGTTTTTTTTCTTGTCCTTGACAATGGTTACCAACACATCTTATGGAAAATACCTTGTATAAAATACCTCTGCAAAGCACAATTACAGCAAAGCGTAATTACAGCTGGTCACTGTGCAGAAAGAAAATGTTTGGTGAGGAATTCGACAGCTTAACTCCATTTGGCAGTGGGCTTTCTTGTTAGTTTCCTGCCTGATTAGGAGTGCACCGAAAAAAAATGTAGGTTGGATCTGCCTGAAGAAGACGTGTTTGCAGGAGATTGCATAAGAAAGCCTAAATGAAACCCTGAAATATCTCTCTATACATTCCTTGATTAGGAAGCACCGGAAAAGTA
Organism: Fratercula arctica; assembly: GCA_947846985.1. Taxonomy (NCBI): domain Eukaryota; kingdom Metazoa; phylum Chordata; class Aves; order Charadriiformes; family Alcidae; genus Fratercula; species Fratercula arctica. Next base: position 16,257,481 of record CANTUZ010000003.1, on the reverse strand, counting down.
AAATCTCAAGCAATCCATCAGTTAACCCCTGAGGCGCTGTGAAGCATCGTGCTGAAACCAGACCACAGACCCTCGCTGGAGTAAACCGTTCTCCACTGAAATGAGCAGAAATGGGCAGCGTCAGCTTAAGCAGTGCAACTGCTGCAAATTGGGACTGCAAAGCCAACACCTCTTCACCTCCCCCTGCTAATTCCCCCCAGTTTTAGCATCCTTGTTTTCCCAGACCTGACTGGAGAAAAATTTTGAGCTCGCTTTCACAGAAGAGCTACTGCAGAAGCAGCAACTTTTCTCACCAACCTAAGCCAATCCCAGTATCTGTAACGCGTTACAAGTCCTGCTTCACAGACAACACCTGAAAACAGCTGTTCTCTCTGTAACCTGACCTCACTTTCCTCAACACATGTGCCACGGCCACTGGCTAATGTCTATCTCGACCTTTTATGGAACGAGTGGTGGAGCCATGCTGCGCAGCCCTGGGTCATAGTCCTCGACAGGACGAACTCCAAGGCCAAAGCCCTGCTGATTTCTGCGGCTCCCCAGCCACTGCTGTGCGCCCCAAGTCACGTGAGCCCATCGACACAGACTTCCCCATGCAGCCTTTAAGCTCTGTGTAAGCTGATTCTAGGGCTTAGTCACATGGTGAGCATGAGAGGACAGGAGAAGACCGAAGCTCCCAGCTCTAGTGGAGATGTTTCTGCATGAGCCTAAGGCACAAGGAGGCTCTTTTATTCCCTCTTCAGGCTTTGTCAGTTAAAAGGAATGTAAATTGAGCAAAAGGACACTCTTGGATTACACTAAGTCTCTTCATGCCACTTTATACAAGTGTAAGTCTACTCATAAAGCATACTTTTATTTGCAAAGCGGCTAAAACTTTCCTATGTGGATTAGACGGCATCTAAATAGTTATGACACTCTCACATGGACAGACTGGAAGAACTGAGATGGAGAAATGCAGGGTTTGTCCAGTTAGGTACTTTTTCATATAAAAAGCAGTCGCATTTTAAAACCCTGCACAAAGAGAATACAGACAATGCTGTGTGCCCATCCTCACCTCCGTCCGGAGCGAGCATAGGGTCCACATCCCATGGGAACAAGCCCCCTCACAGCTCCTTGATTTGGGGCCTCAGAGGCCACTGACATCTGGTTGCCACTACCAAGAGGGGACCACAAGAGGAGAACTGCTTCAGATCATGTGGAAGTGGAAGAGCAGAAACGCCGCAAACTGGCACCCACAGACCTTGGCCTGAGTGACCAGGAAGGAAGAAGAAACCTCAACAACACCCTATGATGGGCAACCATCAGCCAACGCGCCAGGCCCATGCATAAAAGCCTTCTCAACTTGGTCGACAGCTAGCTGAATATAAGCTAGCAGTGTGCCCAGGTGGCCAAGAAGGCCAACAGCATCCTGGCTTGTATCAGCAGTAGTGTGGCCAGCAGGACTAGGGCAGTGATCGTCCCCCTGTACTGGGCACTGGTGAGGCCCCACCTCGAGTGCTGTGTCCAGTTTGGGCCCCTCACTACAGGAAAGACACTGAGGTGCTGGAGCAAGTACAGAGAAGGGCGATGAAGCTGGTGAGGGGTCTGGAGCACAAGCCTTATGAGGAGCAGCTGAGGGAGCTGGGGGTGTTCAGCCTGGAGAAAAGGAGGCTGAGGGGAGACCTCATCGCTCTCTACAGCTACCTGAAAGGAGGCTGTAGCCAGGTGGGGGTCGGTCTCTTCTCCCAAGTAACAAGTGATAGGAGAAGAGGAAACAGCCTGAAGTTGCGCCAGGGGAGGTTTTGATGGATATTATGAAAAATTTCATCACTGAAAGGGTTATCAAACATTGGAACAGGCTGCCCAGGGCAGTGTTTGAGTCGCCATCCCTGGAGGTATTTAAAAGACAGGTGGATGTGGTGCTGAGGGACATGGGTTAGTGGTGACTTGGCAGTGTTGGGTTAACGGTTGGACTCGATGATCTTAAATGTCTCTTCCAGCCAAAACGATTCTATGATTCCATGATTCTAACTTGATGTGATGCTCATAAGATCATTAACGGCTGTTTGTAAAGGAATTATCCAATCTTGAACTACCAGGAAAGTAAACTCTTTAGACAGTGAAAAAGCGCCAGCTTCTCATGCCCGTGTGCAAACACAGACAGACAGGTACGGACGTGGACTTCTACACCCAGACAGCTGCTTCCTGCAGCAATGGGAGTACCGTAGTTTCTTCGGTCTTTGGCCTTTTGGTACAGGCAACGCAGTCATCTGCTCTGCAGAGGCTGGGCTTCAATGTAATTTCATTGCTCTGGAAGATATATTATTCTCCTGTCTTAGGTTTTGCATTAGATTCGGATGTTTTAAAGATTTAATTGCCCCTTGCATAAGTAAAAACCAAATCTGTAATGTCACCAGAAACACAACTTGACTTCAAACATCCTGGTACCTTTCGTTGTGATTAAGGACCTACATTAATTTTAAGCTTTCCCAATTTTTTTGGTCAATGAAGACATTAAGTGTTTTGGAAAGGCCTAGCTGATACAACAGTTTTACATCTGCAGCTATGCATTTGCTTGCAAGCAAGGAAACCTTGTTAACCTTATTAATAGTTTTTGATACTGTGGTAAGCAAAGTGCTTTACTTACGGAGGGCTTTTTCTTAATTAAAAGAATTGCAGAAGCCAGAAGTTCAATAAAAGTTATTAACAAAAGTAGTAAAGTGTTGCCTTTTTTTGGGCTGAAGCCCAACCATTCAGTGATATGTGATTAAAATCAAAAGGAACTTATTTCTCCACTTCTCATTCAGATGTGCTAAAGGGTCAATCAAAGAAACCTCTGGCATAACATTTCCTATAGAAACAAATTTTGCTGCTTTTTTTAACAACTGCTGATTTCCTCATGGCTAAGCAATAAATAACAAATTCTTTACTAATCCATATCACTTTTCCTTCCAGATCACTGAATATTCTGCAGCCAAACAAATCTCCTATCTACTCTCTTACCACATATATATTACCTAAGTAATCAGGTGGTAAATAAAGACTCCGGGGTCTCAACTGTCAAACCTCTCAACATTTTATGTTAGCTTGGATAGTAAAACCAGCAGGGAATACCTCCAAAGCGACATAATATTCTACCGTAACGTGCCGGGAGACAACCACGTATAGTTTTCCACCTGAACAGCTGCCCCGCTCTGCTCTGCAGAAGAGGTGGTGGGCCAGGAGTCATCCGCAGATGGCATCTGGCTGACCTGCCGCAAGTCAGCCGGCGCCGATCTGCGGTAGGATGCGTGCGGCAGCTCGGCAAGAGCCCGCAAGAGATAAGGAGCCCCCTGCCAGCCCCCCGCCAGCCCAGAGGGGTTTCACCACTCCTCCGGGGATGCTGCCAACTTCCCAGCAAGCGCGCCCAGTGGCGGGCACCCTCCTGCTGCAGAATTAGGTGCCAGGCATCTTGCTGGGACTGGCTTATTCTTTGGAGCAGGAAAAAGTACCGAAATACATAGAATGACGACCTGCCTTTGGAGGATTTTTAAGAGTTGTATGTATCAATAATATACGCCTCATGTTCAGAAGGAACACAAGGATATATGAAGCTGTATACATTAGAAACTAGCCAACCATTTTGTTTTGAACAGAATAATCTCTGTAAACACTTTTCTAAAAACCATCTTTGACTTTTACAAAGAAATTGTGGGCTTTGCTTATATCAAAGCAGCAGGGTTAGGGTTAAATCAGCGATGTATACGCACCAGATGAATGTTTTACAATTCACAATACAGGCAAATTAGGTTGCAAACTGAGAAGCCAGTGGGGGGTAAACAAAATGATCCGGGAGAAAGCTGCTTGGTACAAGGAGCCGGTCACTAAGACGTCCCACAAGCCTGACCGCGCGGTCAGGCTGCATCCCACGGGGGCGAGGACCACAGCAAACATGCAGGGGAATTCACAGCACACTCACCTTCTCCAGCAACAAACACAGAAACACGCAGAAACAAATGTCATTTGGTTTCCAAGTTATTAATTAAACAGAAAAGGCAAAATACCGACTTCAGAGTCAGTATAGAGCCTATGATTTTATTTTTTCCCTCCACACTTTTGCAAAGATGTATTAAGACACTGCTTATCTGGAGTGGAAAGAAACGTATGCGTGGGCCTTGATCTAACCTGCGTCAGCGGCATGAGTTAGGATTGCCAAAAAAATCTTTGGGTTTATCCGAAAATATCACCTCTCCCACCTCCTCCAAAGTCACTAATTACATTTAAATACTATTTTAGTCAAAAACCTGCAGGGACTACCCTGTAAGTAATATCCTAAGTCACAAGTGTAATAGTATTTCAACAGGAAAATCAATAATGGCCATCAGCTCCCGCTCTACACCTTGTACCCCCGCAGAAGGTACCCACGCTCCCTCCGGCTGCCGGCTCAGCACCAGGGCGGGTTTTGCTTGTGCCGGTACGGTCCAGCTTCCATTCTTGCATGCAAGAATCGCACGTTCTCAGCTATCCTTTTTTTTTAAAATTTCTTAATCACTAAAAGATTGTAATTGTAGTGGAAATAGCCAGTGAGGAAACCCAGAGAATCAGCAGAGGGGTAGCGCTGACCTGACAGTCATAACTGCACCTTAACTTTGCAAGTTAAAAGAAATACAAACCAGTCAAAGTCCTTTAGTCCTCTTTTAAGGGCTCCACCAGGGTCACTTGGCTCATTTTTAAGTGGATAAAGTAGAAGGTGGCTTCGGTCATTCCTCGACACATGAGCGCTGCCGGGAGCAGGGGGAGCCGAGCCCACTGGCTCCGGTGTTAAAAGGAAGCTGGCAAATAGCCCCCGTCACACCAGCGACCCGGCCTCTGCCAGAGGATATTAATAGCGTGCTCCTTGTCAGAGTTACTTCTCTAACACCGACAGAAACAATAAGATATTACCTTCAAGGCTTAGCTGGACCTGCTTAGAGGCTTGCATGATAAAGAAATGCAAATCTTAATTAAGAGAAAAAAAAAAAAAGGAAAAAAGAAAATCCCAAACACCCTCCCCCATCCCAAAAAAGACAAGAGAAAAGAGATTAAAAAAAAAATAATCCCAACATAACCCCAAATTCAAAACCGGAAATCAGACACTTCTTCAAAACAGTGCAAGGACACATTTTCCTTGGAAAAGGCACATCTAAACATCATTTTTGCAATGATGCCACCAAGCTCTACCGCAGAAGCCTCCCTTCATCGTAGACTAATCTTTCTCACTCATTACTGCGTGAATTTGCTATCGTACTGTTTGATGGCAGAAAGTAAATAAACACCAATAAACTCACCTCAGCATTATTACTACTATCACTTGCTTCAAACCCTTTCTTTGGAGGGTTGACACGTGGTGGAGTCAAACGTGACTCACCAGGGAGGTTTGGCTAAGAGGTTTTGTCCTGCTACGCGTGGCTTTACGTGCAATGCTCCCCCACGCCCCTCTTCCACCCAAACATCTGTGGGAGCTGCTGGAGGAACGTCAAAACCCACCGCCAACTACACTCCATCTGCTTGTAGACCACCAAGGGTGGAAGATCCCTCCCAGCACTGAGCGCTCCCTGGCTGCTCCAGGTTTGTTTCTCCAAGGAAGAGTTGCTCGTGCCATTCCTAGCAGGACTGTGGGGAGAGGGAGACAGAAATGACCTGCATAATTCATGCTAAAAAAAATAATAGAAGCTAATGCGTAAGTTACCATGACAATGTTCTCAAAAGGAGGAAAAGATGACCCCAAAAGGAGAAAAATATTGGATTTGAGCTTATTTTTTCTTCTTCAAGAATCAGGGTAATAACACATTGAACCCAGTGATTCATGCTAAATGGAAATATTTCCTGTGGGATGTTTATGAGAAATGTATTTTTGCTGCTTAGATTCTCAGATTAGGAACACCTGATAAGTGGTAAAAAGGAAAAAAAAACCACCCTGGGCTGCCACAAACCAATGCAGGGTGATAAAAGTACAAGACACTGCATTGAATCTCCGATCACATTGCATCCATCGTGATCCCGCTGCAAACCTCAGGGGTTATTTTTAGATTCATTAATATTCTGCAAAATACACTGGAGCACAAGATAATGACAGCAAAGTCTAGATAATTCCTGAAAAATTGGAATGGACGGCAATCCATTGATTTCATCTGACCACATCTCTGACAGTACTAAATTCATTATTTTTAATTCAATTCAGAGCTATTTTTGCATCAAACCTATAATCATGGCCTTCAAAAACTCTAAGGGAAAGTGCAATTCATTTCCATAATACTGTATAAAATAAGGCACAAATATTTGGAACTGAAAGTGCCTTCTAATTCTTCCACATGATTTTGGTATTACACAAGCCAAGAATCTCTTAAGCGAATGATTATTACAACCCCATGGAGGAAAAAAAAAAAAAGTTAACCCGCTTGTAGATTTTTTAATACTTTTAATGTAACGTCAAGCCTGTAATATCACAGATTAAACAGATAAAGGATCGTAGAAATTGGTATAATTCCAGGAGCATAAGACTAGGTCTCTGATACTGCACAGCAAATGTCATGTCATTTTGCTCTGACGTTATCAACCTACTGAAAATAGTCTACCTGGTATTTTATATCTCACATGAAATATAAGTATTTATGGATGCAGAGATGCACATGCTTTAATCTGACGGTCTTTGTGTGTTTTGGAAGCACGGGTTTCTTTTCAGAAAGGGCTACAGGGAAAAAAAACCCCAAACCGTATTTTAATCAGTATAACTAATTAGAAGGAAGCGTACACTGTAGTTCTTATAAAGTTTCATATCAAAGAATTCACAAGAATAAAACAGAACAAAGAATTAACAAGGAAAAAAGACAGCTTAACACTTTTATGCAAGCTTTATATACTTTCTGTATGGCTATGCTGTTTTCAAACTGGTGCTATGAACCTGCATTGCTTTCTGTAAGCATTCCAACTTCCTCTCTTTTCGATTTTTAAAAAAAAAAATCACTTTGATTTGTACCCGCTTCCTTTTTTTGAACTTCTTTAACCTTATGTATTCCCGTATCCTGGCCAGAGAGCAGCATCCTGCCCCGTGTGCTCTCCCTGCACAAACTCTGCTTTACAGGGGTCACTTCTCCACACTTCCCCTTACAAACCTTCTCCCACAACGCGCAAACACAGCGGCCGGCAGCGAGCTAGCAGTGGACATCCAACACGGGTAATTACCCTGCGTCTGTGATTAGCGATCTCCTATTTCTTTTCATTATTGAAAGAGCCCTCAGTCATAACCGCTGTGTTCCAGATGCTGCTAGGACACTGTTCCTTCCTTGCTGATGTTGATTGGCCCAAACCTTCACTTCTTTTGGAGAAAACACCACAAATGTCTTTCCTCCGCGGGCAAAACATATGCAAACACCCCAAATGCTGAGCCACCTCATACAGCAACTTGCTGTGGCCAGAAAGGAAAGGTGACAAAAGCCACAGTTCTGCTGGTACCAACAAAATTCAGAAAAAAAAGAGACGTGATTATGTTGACAAAATACAAATTTCATTCTCATCTGTGGATGACTCTTTGCAAGATTATACCTGTAACTTTTTATGTGGGCTTATCTGATTGATTGCCACTTGCTAAGCTTGCTTACCTCGTTCCTCCCTTTTGTCACAGAACCATAGAATCACAGAATGGTTTGGGTTGGAAGGGACCTTGAAGATCACCCAGTTCCACCCCCCTGCCCTGGGCTGGGACACCTCCCACCAGACCAGGCTGCTCAAAGCCCCATCCAGCCTGGCCTTGAACACCTCCAGGGATGGGGCAGCCACAGCTGCTCTGGGCAACCTGGGCCAGGGGCTCACCACCCTCACAGTAAACAGTTTCTTCCTAATATCTAATCTAAATCTCCCCTCTTCCAGTTTAAAACCATTACCTCTCATTCTGTCACTACACTCTCTTATCAAGAGTCCCTCCCCATCTTTCCTGGAGCCCCTTTAGGTACTGGTGGGGGCTCTAAGATCTCCCCGGAGCCTTCTCTTCTCCAGGCTGAACAGCCCCAACTCTCTCAGCCTGTCCTCACAGCAGAGGGGCTCCAGTTGGTGGCCTCCTCTGGACCCGCTCCAACAGGTCCATGTCCTTCTGCTGTTGGTGGCCCCAGAGCTGGAGGCAGCCCTGCAGGGGGGTCTCCCCAGAGCGGAGCAGAGGGGCAGAATCTCCTCCCTCGCCCTGCTGGCCACGCTGCTGGGGATGCAGCCCAGGATGGGGTTTCTGGGCTGTGAGTGCCAATGTCTTTAAGTAGTTGAGACTAAAGTTACCCCATAAAATGCCTTTCCAAATCTGCTGCGGTCATTGGCCCTCGTGGGAGGTTAACAGAATGGAAAACCCTTTATGGCTTTCCTCTGTTGAAGAGTGGTGTCTGTTTAAATGTATATAACATACAAAGTATTTTGGCTTCCTGTCTGTTCATAGTTCAAGTCACTAATTTTAAAACCATGAATTTGGTAAGGAATTCCCAGTGATTCCTCCAGCCCTGCAGTCAGCCAACTTCACAAATGTGGAGTGACTGAATTGCATTAATAATAATTGTTTAAAAATAGCCCGTTTTGTCCTCCTGAGTCCCACACGCCGACACTGAGCACCCATGCTACAGCTGCAAAGTCAATCAACCCCACGAAGCTGCATCATCTTCATTTCAGCACTTGGTAAACAGGCAAAGAGATGCAGAACCCAAAATCCCTCCCGCATAGCCACAGTTTGAGATATCTACCCCGTTTTTCAGAAACTTGCAGTGTTTTTAATAGTGCTCCATACCTTTTCAACACGGCTCCCACCACCTGTGGTTGTAAGCACGTGGCCCTTGGCAGATTTGTCCGCATTTGCCTCTGGCACCCAGAAAACAGGGAATATCTCACTGGGAAACAACTGTGAAACGCTTGGCTGTGGCCAACTTTACCCAACATCACGCCAGGTCTCTGCAGACTGAAATAAGCCAGAAGGTCGTGTGTTTCAGTGTCTTACGCATGAGGTTGTCTCTTGCCCGGTGTCCTACCCTTGGGTAGCCTGTTCATCAGCCCAAACCCAGAGCCAAGTACCTACAGCAGCGCCCAGAGCATCCAGAGGCTGCATTTCCACTCTGGAATGTGCTCAACTCGGGCAAAGTCCTCTAGGAATTGAGCTGCTGGACAAAATATCTATCAAGGATGCACAATTAAGATTTTCAGAGATGCCTAACTTGTTCAAGGCCATTTATTTTTTCATAAGGGCACCAAGAGGCAAATCTCTGACCTTGCTGTAAGCCTTGAGCTTACTATTTCACAGCTTTTTTTCCCCAAAAACCATTACGGCATTTCCTATATGAAAAGATATTTCAGGAGAAACCCCCAGAACATTTTCCCCTCCTAGTCTTGTTCTTGGGAGATGGACAAACCAGTTAGGGGAAGGATTCAGCTTGGCAAGGGAAATACTGACCATGTCAGCTGGTCAAAGCTGAAGGCCACCAAATATAGGGTTGGGTAATCCTAACTAAAGGCACTGCCTTCCCCGTTGCCTTCTTTAGATGGGAATGGAGTTGTGGCAAGAGAATAAAAAGTGTTACGATCTAACCCCTGGGGTGGAAATGAAAAGCGAGACATCCCTGTCTCTAAACTGATTTTAAAAAATTAATGCAAAAATAACCTCCCCCAACTCCTCTCTGCCCCTACAGACACTGTTCTGCCACAGAAAGCACAGCAAAGCTGTTTCCAGTTGAGCCCCAGCGTCTTTGAAAACACAGCTGAGCTGAGGAGTTCTTTCAAACCCTAAAACAACAAGCTAGTTGGGATGTTTAATCTTTAACAGGGGCATTTTTCTCCTGCTGGTTGGGTGGTTTGAAGTCAATAGGTGTAACAGCACGCAAAATAAATCACTTCACCTGCTCAGTCTGCTGAGACTTTCTTGGTGACGCTGGTATGCAGCTGTGGTTGGGTCTGCAGCCCAGTCGTTATGTAGACAGAAGTGTAAACAAGCAGAGAGTTAAAATCACCAACTAAGAAATGCATCTGCTTTCTAACTATTCTTTGCACAAACTTTGTTTCCATTAAGGAAGCTTAAAAGACCTCTGTGCAGATGGGCTGTAGAGATTTGTATAATTTTCTGTGCACATTAGGGAGAAAGCCCTGCTCTTCCCCTGTCCTACAGGCACGGCCGTTTCCCCCTTACAACAAGAAGGAAGACGCAATAAAGTCCTGAGACCTGGGACTCTTCAAGGTCAAGGCTTATTGAGGGAGATTTAGGGAGAATTTATTTAGGGGTTTGTGGTCAATTTTTGGAAATCATAGAATCACAGAATGGTTTGGGTTGGAAGGGACCTTAAAGATCACCTAGTCCAACCCCCTGCCATGGGCAGGGACACCTCCCACCAGACCAGGCTGCTCAAAGCCCCATCCAGCCTGGCCTTGAACACCTCCAGGGATGGGGGGCATCTACCACCTCTCTGGGCCACCTGGGCCAGTCTCACCACCTTCAGCATAAAAAATGTCTTCCTTAAATCTAGTCTAAATCTACCCTCATAGACGAGTCATCCCTGGTCTACCCCCCATTTGGGAGATGGTACATAAAAGCTTTATGTGGAATCACATTAATTCTGTAATTCCAGTCCCCAATCACCCTAGAAGTATAAACTAGACTGAAAGTTTCACATTGTTTTTCCTTCTTTGGAAGAAAGCTTTTGAGGATCCTATGCAATTCCAGTGTCTGTCACAGGATGCAATCTTGGGGAAAGAGAGGCTGAAATGTCCTGTTTAACATTTGTATGTGTCTTTCCCCATGGGAATGCCCTAGCGCATGCCTACGGATACCTGGCAGGGCTTAAGAGGTTTTAAAAGAAAGAATAATACAGTGATACCTGCAAATTTCACTAAACTGTACTGAGACGTATATAAAGACAGCATTAAAATAAAATTAAATTACCTTTGTATCACTGTGAGATTTGAATCAACACATATGTTTACAAAGTAAAGGAAATACAGTGTATTTCTGGCAGGGTATCAGGTTCTCATCTTACTCCTCAATCCCATTTTTCTCCAGCTCGTCTCAGCTCCCCCACCGCCGGTAGTCCTTCCACTGCCGCTGCTCACAAGGGTACCAGAGACTAGAAAGCTCCATCATCATTTATGCGAGCTCTGCTGTGTCAGCTCTTTAACTAACGAAGAGTGTCTCAGTGGAACTGCTGCAAGGTGATGTACTTTCCTCCAAAAGTCCCCTGCAGGAGACCTTACAGGGTAAACGTCCTTCCTCACTTATGATCGCTGCCTTCCTGTGCTGATCTGCATTTTTCTATTTCTATCTTGTTTGACAGCTTGTACTTGTTTTCTTGCGCCACATTCTGTTTGGTTGGGTTTTTTTAAGCCCGCTCGGGGGGCTGAGATAGCAGGGTATAGCTTTCTCTGTACATGTTTAACCTCCAAATACCTAGGCTAGCCTCTGTTTTTCAGTCTTGTAGCTCTTCATTGCAGTATGAAATTAGTCTAAGAAAAAGAGAGCCCTTACTGGAAGGATCTTCTCTTTTACTCTAAATTCAGCTTCTCTAGTGAGAACATTAATCAGAACTGGAATTCATATTCATTACGTTTTAACATCCCTGTTATCTAACATGGGAGTCATTCGGCGTTGCAAAAAAAAGTCCTTTTCAGAATCAAGTTTCAACTACTTTATGATATTATTTACTATTTTCTTAAATGTATCGTAAGGTACCATATTATAACATCAAATCCTCTGTGCCACTGGGGCATATTTCTGTTATGGGGTATCGCCAAGACTGCAGTTTGCAGGCTGTGCATTTTGTTAACTCTTAATTACACAAGGAAATTTCTGCGCTTTTAACTTAACTGTTTATTTAATCAAATCGGCCTCAACCACGTTCTTCTCCGTTACTTCAATATCTACCGGCAGGAAAACAGGAATGAGCTGTGGGCTTAAGAATTGCTTTTATACCAACTACACACACATGGCTTAAGTAAACTGCATTTAATAATCTCACAGCCAAGGAACTCAGTCAAAACCTGAGCAGAGAATACCTGACCTTTAGGAGCCTGCGTGACTTGGGATCCTGGCATGTTCTGGCTGAGAGCACTATCAGCTTGCTGGCTGAACAACTTGGTTAGCATCCCCCAAAACACACCTCTCTCGCTCCCACGCAGCTCTTCAAATGCTTTTGTTTATCCATTATATAAAGGATTCAAGTGCTCGTTAATGTCCTGCCTAAAAGTATTATACCGAATATAAAAGCTGAGTGGAAATCAATAACTTAAGACAGTTCAAGTGGCCTTGTTTTCCATGACAGCGGGCAATGCTGGCTCCTGTCGCTGGCAATGCCTAGAAGATCTGGGCTTTTCCACTCCAGTCTGTCTCCAGCCAAGACCATACCTGGTTTGATCAAAGAGACCAAAGATTAAAATGACTTTGAATCAGCATTTTGGAATAAGACGCATTTAAAACCTTCTTTTCTGCTCCTTTCTGACCTGTGTGCCCTGTGGTCTGAAAGGCACCTGGATTGCCCGAAACAGAGGAGCAGATGCGGGAGGGGAGCAGAGGGCTTGTTGCTGAAATACTTCAGCACGTGGAGCTGCACCAAAAGGGCAGCGGTGTTTATTTTGGTCGCTGCAAGTTTTGCAAGCGGTTAGTAAAGGCCATGCAAATCCTCTGCTGGTTTGCATCTCTGAACAGGGACAGGCAATGCCTGCAAAAAGTCCACTATTCAATAAGACTCTATATTCTTGCACATCAGCTCTGAGATCAGCACGACCCGGCTACAGCAAATACATTTGTGCCCCCAAAATGGAATTTTTTCATAAAGTAATTTTTTCAAGGGCATCTGTTTATGCCCGTCTATCCCGGCTGTGTCTGCAGCATCGCGGCAATGCCAGGCATCCATTTTCTCCAGGGTATTTTACCACCTGGAGGGGGGAGAACATGAAGCCTGGCAAAACAGATCCTCCAAGGCACACACCCCACCAGCAGCATCCCCGTCTCATTACAGAAACATTAACCCTCTGTCCTCGGCACACAGACGCATCACACAAATCTGGCATCACACACGAACACGCCTCTAAATGGAGAGAGAAAAGTTACCCTCATTTGGGCAGAAGGGCTCATCTGAAAATACGAAAACACTGTACCAAGGGCTTGAAAATATGCCCGTAGTTCAGCACGCATTGAGCTGGGTTTTCCTTCCTAAAATATATAACAAGACAAAGTGGTCAGGCCAAACAGGCTTTTTTTTTTTTTCTTTTTCTTTTTCTTTTCCTGTTTTTAGGGCATTTATCTATACCCTTTCTGATGATCTGAAAATAGAATTTATGGGGACAAAAGGGACAACTCAAGAGTTTCGCTGCCACTGCAAACACATATTCTCAGCGGGACCAAAATAACTGTACTTGTTTCTTTTTAGCAATTCAAATGTATGAACTGACAAGGGGGGAAAAGCCAAATTGGGAAAAAAAAAAAAAAAGTTTTATTTCATTTTTGGTATTTTTTTTTCTCATTTCTTTTAGAATGCAAAACTGCTGCTTTTCGATTCACCATGAGAAACCCCCCACGGACAGGAGGGCAGCCACATATTCATAGTCCAGCCTGTTTTACAGCCCCTCCAACAGCGCTGCTATTGCTGTTCCAAAGCCTTGGGACGGGCATCGCACTCACATTTATCAGCAAAACAGCAGCTCTTGCTGGGTGTGGTGCAAAGCCCACTAAAGATAGTGGGAATCTCTGCACCGACTTCAGTGACCTTTGGATCAAATCCACCAAAATATCAGTGTTACGTGCTGGCAGAGAGACACTGGAGCAATATAGCTCTCTGCAGAAAAAAATGGAGAAGCTACAGATTTGCCTTTTCCTTTCCTCTTTTTTTTTTAAACACAGAATATGTCCTTGCTAATATTTGCTGCGTGATATGTAACTCCTCCTTTTTTTTTTTTTTCCCCCAGCCTCCCTCCTTGTGTAAGAGGAAAAGCAAAGGCTGGCAACGAAAGCTGAAGCTGTAGGTGCAATCCTGCAAAGAGATTAGCGTGGGAGGACACTTAACGCCTGTGCAGAATCCCACTGAAGTCAAGGGGCCGTAGGCTCTGCCCACACAGCTCGCTCTGCCGCAGCTAGTATCACAGCTTTGTTTTATTCAAGCTGCTAGTTCAAAATTCATCCTAGAAATGAGTACGGGCAGTAGAATATGGACCCTGCGTTACAGTCAATGCACCACACCTGGATTCATCTGTTTTTTTAAAGTCTAAGCAGGACAGATCAGGACACCAGTTCTTGGCACGATCCCAAAACCAGCCTTGCCACAGAGACTGTTTTAACACTCGGCACTTCATAGTCTTCTTGACAGGCATCACATTGAACCATGTGTTTTTTTTAGAAAGAGACAAGATTCAAAGAAAAGTTACCTAACTTCGGTTGACCTCTCATTCTCAATTCAAGGCCAAGAGGTACTGACGTGGAAATCATTTCCATAACTGAATTGCCAAGCAGTCATTTAACAATTAATAAGTGATCCGCTCGGCATATGAATACTGAATATGAAAATAAGCGTGTGAGAACTGTAGATACCTCTGCACAAGAAAAGGCTGCAGCTCCTCCACATCAGATACTTAATTGGTTATTTCTTTCTTTTTCTCCCCATGAACAAGGGGAGGAGAGGGCGATAAAATATAAAAGAACTTAACCACTTCTCCAGAGGAAAATGGAGATGATGTGAACGGCTCATTTAACTTTCTGCCTCTTTGAAACTGCACAACAGCAAGCTTTCTTTTTTGGTCTGCATCCACAGTTTGGACATCAGCATTGAGCAGAACAGACGCATTTCTCATTGGTAGCAAATCTGTAACACCGCAGCCCTCTTCTCCCACATCAACAAAACGTAAGATTTGTGATGGGTTCCACTTGGCAGATGTAAGGTCACCACTCCTGCTATAGGAGTGTTTCACCTCCTCCCTGTTCCTGCCATCAGACTAAATGCATCCTCCTGGGAGAGACCAACCCAAGCACCGAGGACCTTGCCTCGTGGTCCTCATGCTGGCGCAGCACGTCATGGCCATGAGGGCGCAGTGACACCATCCTGTGTCTTCTCAATTCAGCTCTTGAGTGGAGGGACAAGAACCAAGTCACGATTTGTAGCAGCCCTCAGATAAAAGAACAATGAGTTGCGCTGTCACTTAAGGTAGGGAAAAGAGCAATATTACAAAACCCAAGGCTCCCCCTTCCCTGTGGAAGCGGGGAGCAGGAGGAGGACGTGCGCTACTCAACGCTGTGGCCTGGTTGTAGGCAGCTGTCCTAAAGTGGAAGTATAATAAAATTTGTGAGTGGGACTGTGTCCTTAAATGTACGTGTTTCTTCTCCTTTCAAACACCAAAGCACTACACCTTTTTAATCCTTGTCAGCCCCGGGGTTTCTACCGATGGCTGATCTTTCTGCTGCACTTTGACCAAGAGACACTAACAAAGCCAGGACTAACTCTGCACCTCAGTAATAAAAATACTTTTTTCTGTTTTAAAGATCTTGCTTTTCTCAGTTCGCCTGCTTACTGTCCTGCCAAAGGGCTGGGAGGTAACAGAGGTTGTACGGAAAGATTTGGACTATTCTGGGGGATGGAGGAGCAAAGAGAGGCCCGCATATAAAATAAAAAATGGTGATGAGAACAGGGAACGTCTGCCTCCCCTCCCTGCCGGTGGGATTCTCACACCTCTCCTCACCCTGCTAATGCCCATTATATCTTTCTATGTCTGTTACATCTTCAAGGTTAGGAGACAAGAGCTAGCACAGATTTTGCAGCAGCAGTAAGTAATTAAATGTTCAGGTTTATTTCCTCCCATTTTTAAGCTTGCTTTTATCTGCACTCCTGCTGAATGCCAAACAAGGATGTTCACCAACCATCCAACCCTTTCACCCCCAGCATTCCCTTCCTTCGCAAGCCTTTACAGCTCACACGGAGCTCAGAGAGGTTTACAGAATCCAAATGACTCCTTCTTGGAAGCACCATTCCGCCTCCCCTCCAGAGATTTAAAAAAACCTCATCCTGGCTATATTAATTAGCAAAGCTGTGTTCAACACGTGTTAGCTGCTGTTTGTATCTACCCCAAAACCATAATGATTGTGGCTGCCCCATCCCTGGAGGTGTTCAAGGCCAGGCTGGATGGGGCTTTGAGCAGCCTGGTCTGGTGGGAGGTGTCCCTGCCCATGGCAGGGGGTTGGAACTTGATGATCTTCAAGGTCCCTTCCAACTCTAACCATTCTGTGATTCTATGATCCATTTCTCGGAGCCTGGCAAATCATTTGCAGGGAGAGCGCAGGACGATGCATCGGCGGCGCTGCAGACGAAGAGAGAGGAGCATTGGCAGGGCTGCGCGGGGAACGCCGGCAGGAGCTTGCCCGCATTATGCTTGGTGCAGAGCCAAAAGCAGCGCTTCGCATTCAGGAGGACTAAATCACTCACAAATTGAAAACCAAGTTTGATAAATAACTAAGAAGTTTTAAGAAAAATGGACACGATGGCACGCTGGGCTTATTGCATTCATTCATCTCCACTGTAGGCTTGGTAATGTACTGCTGGATGCTATAAAATATGTCTTAATTTCCTTGGATAAAAGGATTATCCTGAGATAAAGTATGCTGGGAAGCAGCTTTACATTTGGAAGAGCCTTTCTCCCCACAGGACCAATTAACAGTTTTGGAAACAAGTTGTAGACATGTAAAGAGAATTTTACTACAGTGATATTTTCTAAAATATCAACCTGGGTTATGAAAACAGTGTTTGTGCTATAATGAGCTCCTAAAATAAACGGGGAGTGAGGATGACATTTTGGGCCTCCTTCAATGGATTCTCCAATGAGAATCATCTTCTTGATGAGAACGCTGCCTTACCCTTTAATGGGTTTGTGCTACTTCTGTATGCACCCGTTTAACAAAAGGCTGTAATTAAATGCTGATAAAATACCTTATCTTGACATTACAGACCTCAGCTTCTCATTTCAAACCAATGCGGTGGCAGCAATGGGCTTTTGTTTGGGTTTTTTGTTGCCGTTGTGGCAGCAGAGCAGGGGAGGACACCGGGAACCACGAGCATCCCCTGCACCAAAAAAGTAACAAGGAAAGAGAACTTCCAAAAAAGTAACTTCCACTATAGCTTTTAACAGAGCCAGTCACTCACACGAAGAAATCAAACACATCTTTAGTGCACCATAAACACAGAACCACACACCCCTGCCAAAAAACATCCCAGAGATGCTTTCCAGAAGAAACTTCTAATGTGCTGTTGAATCCTGTGCTGTTGCAAAGGCATCAATAGAAATTTCAGGACACTGTTGGATGTTAAACACCAAAATAGTTACAGACAACATTAGACTTGGCTTTTTCTTTTGTAACCTCACTGGGTTTATCTTCTCACGCTGCTTTTCTCCGTATGATTTCACAACAGATTGCAAATGCTGGGGGGAAGAGAGGCTGGACAAACCGCTCACCTGTTGTCTCTGAAGGTGGGTATTACTGCCTTGGCTGTCTTGATATATAGAAAGCATAGAATCAGATCTGAGGAAACTCTGACACAGCCGTTTTGGGGATCATTAAAAAAAAAAAAATATTTCACCGAACTAAAAAGAAAAAGAAAAGTTCAGAGCTATGTGAACGCTTTGGGAGGATTTAATAGCAAAGCATCTGCGATAGCTGGCAAAACTCTGTCTAACATTTCTTCCCTCTGCCAAGAAGAGTTGTCCTTCGCTGAACTGGGGGTACCTTATCCTTGACTTTTATAATTTGCACTGTAACTTCAGGCAATCCTATGCAACATTTTGATCTTACAACAGACCTGGACACCAGTCAGGTTGATGAGGTTGAACCAGGTTGAACCAGGCAAATTCCAGAGGTGCCTGGAGAGTTACAGCCGGGCGCGACCAGCCCTACACTTCATTCCACCCAAGCACGTCCGACCCCGAATTCTCAGGCACTCCGGTATTACTCCTCAAATGCATCCTCCCCATCAAGGTTCACCACCTCTTTTCGACTCAGATGGTTAGTCTGTATTTTGGGGTCTCTTAAGAGAGAAAGCTGACATAGACTAAGAAACGTGTGTCTGTGCATGTATACACTTTGTAGATAATGTGCCCACAAACGTGTATTTACAGGCACTGGGATTTGTTCAGCAAGATGCACCAGGACGACATTTCTTTGCCTCCCCTTCCAAGCTTCCTTCCAGTCACCACTCCCTGCAAAAATAAAACGCTCTTGTCCATTCCCATCACGTAACCACCCCAAACCTTTGTGAAAACCATGCCAAAGGTCCTGCTTTTGGCGTGATAACCTCTCTGCATCAAGCTTTGTCATCCATATGATCACTGAATAGCTTCTGTGTGCACTTTTTGTGGCAGGTGGCTGTCTCCAAAAGGAGCTGACGATCACAGACAGTCTCTTCCCTGGTGTCATGGGCACTGGGAAGTACACATGGTGGCCAACACCGTGGGAAGGTCTTGACCAAAAGTGTAAGTGGCACCTGGGAAAGCACATTTTGGATAAGGAGCTGAGAGCTTGAAGGTGTTTGCTTAGGGCAGCCATTGCCTCGCTGCAGTCACACCTCAGGCTGGAAAGACATGATGCTCAATCCTGAGCAGCAACTTCATGGATGCATTTGAAGCTCAGAGAGCACGAGGTCCTACAGGACTTTTCCTTGAGGGAAAAACCAGTTTGGGATGAGAATGGACCTGCCCGCTCAGTGCTTGAGAGAAGTGATGAGGGATTTCCCTTGCTGGAAATCTCTCCTGCCTTGTGCCAACCTGGGGTGGGTTAACGTGGTCTCCTCCCCATGCTGTCCTCCAGCGCTGCTCTTGAAGAACGTGCGCGGTGAAATCTCCACCATGAAATCTCCAAGAGAACCTAAGTCTTCCTGAACTGGGGCCTAATTTCAGTACTCCTGCTACAGATGAGCCTCAAAAACGTGGAGTGGTACTTGCACTGGATCACTGTAGAGGAGTTAAGGAGGAGGCAAGAGGGTCACTGCCCATGACTTTGTCATGCGCCAGGTTAAAAAAACACCCCAGACAATATTTTCCATCTGTATCAGTCCTCCAATGCAAGTCACTTTTTCTTGCTGTTTTTTTGTTGCCTCAGATTCTGTGTCTCAAAATGGCCATGAATAGGAAATAGCAAGCAAATATAACATTTCCACTTATTCCTACCATACGTTACACATCCTTTGTGAGCAAAATGACCGTGACTTTTTAAAATTGTGGTGAAGCATATTTTTAACTGTTACTAAAGATACAGTGAGTCATTAATGATCTGGGCACCAGAAGACTGTGCTTTCTGAACTCATCACTGCTCATTATTTCAAGAAAACAATTAGTCAAAATTAAAAATGAAGCCCTGGAGCTTCCAGGAACTGGATACTGTTCTTTGAATCATTCATGAACAGGATGAAGACAATAAGGGCCGTCTGGACCATCCCCTCATCCCTTTGTAATGGGTATAATAACTAGAGACAATTTCATCAGTAAGGGACAATAAAAATATAGATCCCCTTCAGGAGCTCCGGATGGGGAGGATGGAGGGATGGAAACACTGAAAAATGATTCTTTCTTACTGACCTGGCTGCACTAAACTCCAAGCTACATACTTTTTATTTTTGAACAAGAGTCTTAAGCATCTAAAAATAATAGCCTGAGAGGAATACTCATACTGGAAAACCAAGGCAATAAGTTCAAATAAAAAAAAAAAATGTAGTGTTTAAAACTGGGATTAGACTTTTTCAAGACCACACATTTAGAAGATAGCACGCTACCAGAAACAGAACAGAACTGAAGCCATTTCTTTTCATTAAACAATGAATCACCATACTTTTCCCGAGCTATAACCCATTTATCTGACCATAATAAGGAGCCAGCATGTGATGTTCTAATCTTTACAGATTCACCCACTGAAATATAACCACTGCTGGAGCAAAAAGACCTTCGTACCTGGGTCGAAAGTGCCGGTAGCACCGTATGAAGTTCTTTAGTCTCAGAATAGCCACATCTGTAAGGACAGATGCACTTTGCTCAATGAGATTTATTGCTATTAGGATAAAATGGCCAGAAAAGCAGCTCTGCTAAATTTTTGTCTTAGGTAAAAGTTCTAATCACTGTCCTCTTAGTTTTCAGCTACCAAGGGCAAAACCGAGTTTTTTTTGTGGTTTTGTTTTGGTATTTTTTTTAGGAAAAAATCCAAACCACCATATGTTTGGCATTTCAGTTACCTCATCCCTCCCCGTGCCCTTGCTGACCCGAGAGACAACGCTGCCGCGGCGAGACCTCACTGCAGGAGCAGATATGTGCCATCCGCTGACGGCTCCACAACAGGGGAAGCGACCAGTGCAGCCGCTCACACGGGGCTGAATTTACTTATGGAAAGGAAAATAATTCGGTTTATTCCTCAAAGTATGGTTGGGGAATCTGGACTGTGGAGCCCAGAGGACATTTTTCCCTAAAGATACCCTTCAGTTTGCTACCTCTTGTGCTTAGGCTGTGATCTACCCTTTCCTCCCGTGACAGGCTCTCTCTGACATGGCTTGTCTCCCTGTGATTCAGAGCAGGCATTTTGGGACTCTCCACTGACAGCAGGAAACACAATTTTCAACTGGGAAAACTGAATCCTCTACAAGGCTGTTTCACATCTTCTTTGGAAAAGTGCCCCTCAAAAAATAAAACATTTGAATGTGTTACATTCAATTCATATCTGAAACATCCCCCTCGATAATTTCTTGGCATCGCTGTTGTGACTGGTGACATTTTCTAGCAGCTATAATGCCAGTGTTAAACGCACAGAAAGGTTATAAATGTATAATGAGGCCTGAGAAGAGCTGCTTGCTGTTCCTTCCGTTGGCTTAAACATCACACTTTGGTTTGCAGTCCAGAATGTCCCATAACGAGAGTGTAAGAAAGCAACTGGCCAAGGATTAAATCTGAACCTAAATCTAATGCATCTTCCTCTTTTTCCCACCAGTGGAATATCCTCTCTTCTATCTATGTCATCAGTATTACAAGATTCTCTGTTTCAGCTTTTCTGATTCGTATTTCATCTCTCTGTCTCTGCAGAAACAGAGAGGACCACCACTTGCCACTTTGATCACAATACCCCTTCCTTGGGACCGCCTTTGCTATATGTTTAAGGCGTCTTTACTTTCAAATTGCAATACAACGTTTACTCCTACCAGGGTGACTCCATGATCACAGCAGAGTGAGTGGAAAGAAAAACCCATGCAGAAGAACAGCATTTATTATTTAAAAAAATAAGTTGTTTCTTCCTCCTAATCTTACCCTGTTGCTTTCCATTAGCAGTTTGGTAACTAGAGATCATTTATTACAATATGATTTCAACACACCTAACGCAGCAGGTTTTGTCCTGGAATCCTTGACCCACTTCCAAGAGATGAGGGAGAGTTCACTAAGAAAACTAATTTCATAGTTCTGCTTTGGAGCCTCCTGCGTGTGCCACTTCCAAAGGGCCCAGCACCTCCAGCAAAATATCTTTGGCTCTGCAACTCAAAAAAGATGATCCCACACTACGGCACCATCCCAAGACTATACGAAATGAAAAGGGGCTCAATACAAGCCATGTGCTATACTCATTTTGAGATCATGACACTTCTGTCCCTGGTTTGCTCTTTTTTTGGTCTGTTACCCGTGGATTGAGGATCTCCAAGTGTATGGTAGCAGACCAGTACCTCTCAAATGCAAAAAAGGGGCATTTAATAGAAGGAGTATTTAAAAAGCGGTCCTACAGCTACTGGTGGATCTGCTGGTTAATATTTATACCTCTGCTAAAAGCAGCTTCAAAAAGGCACTTTTTCAGCCACGTGTTCGAATGTTAATGATTAATGTGCTTCTGCATGAAGAGGGGAGGAGGAACAGGTGTAGCAAAGAGATAACAATAGTAGGAAAAAGGTTGTTAGGCAAAAAAGGTGTAAAGGTCAAAGAATGGAGGAACGGTCCATCCTTAGAGGTACTAAGTGTAGCAGCTCACAGTAAATGAAGGACAGTACAGTTTCCTTTTGGGGAGAAGACAATTTGCCAGTCAGTACAAAACTCCAGTACAGCAATTTTCCAACTTACCACATTGGTCCACAGAAGAAACAATTTTTTCAGGTGCTTTTGCTGCTTTTCATTGATGTTTTCACAGGGGACACAACCGGGCAGCACTCTTTGAAGTAAATACAGCAATGTTTCTTGTTGGGAGGGAAGAAAAACCCTGCAAAACCTTTACCGCTCCTTTACATCGATAACATCAGGCACTACTGTCTAACATGCAGAAAAGGCTTCTGGCTGAAGAAATCAAAGATAGCATTTCTTTTCTTACTCTTTCTTTTACTGAACAAACAGACGTGCCAGGGCATCTACATGAGCCATCTGAGACTGAATTTCCATGAAACACAATACAACTTAGGATGGAAAAGCAAAATTTGAAGCAGCTTTTAAACAGTCTGCTATCTCAGAAATACTCTTCAATAGCTTAGCATGATTTTGAAGGTTTGTTAATGTGTTATAGTATTTGTTATTAAATGGCACGCATCAGAAAAAGCCTGAAATGCAATCAGACCTTTCAGGAGTTTTGCTCCTCGTGGGATAAAACAGCATTCCTGGCTGGGGAGGGGAGGACGCCTTCTTGATGGACCTTTCTGAGAAAGGGCTATCAGAAAGCTGCCACCTCCAACTGTACAAGGACAGAGCCACTGCCCTGAATTGCTCTGCTGGAGAACTTCCTCATCCGCTGCTTTGATGTTTCCTCTTGCTTAACCCAAGAAGTTCTTAAAATCGCCCTGCCATGTGGCCAGAGCTCTTGGGAAACACACAGGCAGGGAGGCACGTACAAAGCATGCCACTCCTTGAAGAGAACAGTAAGGTATGGATATGTTTTAAATATCTAATCAAGGACCGGTTTTACGATCAGAGTTTTATATTACCAAGAATTCTTATTACTAGAATGTTATCATCAAGGACTGGTTTTATTACCAGAATTTTATATTCTGCACTATTTGTATGGACTGCACAAGAAAATAAACATCCCTAATGGAATAACGTGAATCCTTTAGGAACTACCACAGCAAGGAAGTTCATGCAAAACTCTTGCTTTAACACCTGAGCTGCTCTGGTTATTCAAGACAGAGATGCCAGTTCACAGGGCAAGTGACTACCTTTAGTTTCAAACCCAGAAATTCAGTAATCCATCAGTAGTCATTAGTCTTCCATTTCATTTCGGATGCCCTTACTGTTTTGCTCATGGGTTATCCAGCTCTGCTTTAAAAATTGTAGACACAGCACCATCAGGCTCATATTATACAAAGCCATAACATATTCAGTGTGACAACAGTTGGCATAAGATTGCAAACCTGTTGCATAAGCTTTAAAGGGAACCGGATTGTACGTGGATTTCATCTTGATCAATGTGTCTAGTCTATAATCTAGTTTCCAAAAACGTCACTGTAGTTCCCTCTTTGTAAAAGAACCTGAAAATGTTTGAGATGAGCTGATGAGATGATGCTTGCTATGAATAAGAATGTTTATATTGGTCGTGAATTAATGTTTGCATAAATGTTTGTGACACTTGCCTTTTTTTCCTTCAGAGTGAGCTTTAAATGAATTTTATAGGTATCTACCATCCATTAATGACGGTACCTATAAATCCATATTGATTTCCTTGGGAAAAAAAAAAGAATTTTAAAGAAGCAGGGAAGGGCCTCATAAATCAATTGCCTCTGTCAGATAACAGCAACTGGACTTGTTCTTAAGTAAATGGACTTGGTTTTAAGTCATGGTTTAGCAAGGGATCAATATGAGCTGGCAAGGGCAGCTAACAGCCAAATTCAAGCATGAATTTGCAGAGCTGCACGATAGGCTTTGCAAGTTAAACCTTGGAGGAAGGTGAAGGGATATGAAAGACCCATGATGAAGAGCAAGCAATCCCATCCCTCCTCCCATCCAAATCAAGGGAAAAGCTCTGTGAAGCTAGGGGAGGGCCGATCACTAATGACCAGGAGAAGCAACAGGCAGAATTAAAACCAACGGGACCCGCTCCTGTCTTCAGCTCCAGACATTGCTCCCAGAGCCTCCAGGACCTGAAGGAATTTTAAGTCCTTTTCACCTATATTTGACTTTTTTTTTTTTAAGGGATGCCTATGGGTGCATGCGAGCATCAGTCAAATACATGTGAGGAAATCATCTGCCCCGACAAAGGGATTTCTCCTGGTTTTCAGCTTTTACAGCGTGTGCTTTTGAAATTAAGAGCACTAATCACAGTGCTCTTTCCACATCCATTAAAAGGCAGAAATCCAAAACACAAGCCAAACCTGAGATTACAAATTTCTGCTATTACATCTGGCAATCTTGATTAATTCGAGGCTGGAATATTCTCAGTAGAGTAAGCAAGCGCCAGCGCAATGCTCTATGCTGATGTGAAAGTGCCGTGCTCTGGTGCATTTTACTCTCATTTGAAGGTTTCATTAGCAACAATTACTTTTTTTTAAGCTGCAAAAAAAGCTTAAAGAGAAGAGAAGAGAGAAGAGAAACCCCTGGGTTTTTTTGATGAGACCACTTGGGCTGTAACCCAATCCAGGGCTTGGACCCTCCCTGATCCCAACCCAGTAGTTCATCCTTCTGCACATCAGAAATTAGCTCAGCATCACCAGAAAGCTTTGGTATTTCTTTTCTATAACTCTGTTTACTGATGCCTGTCAAGTTGTTTGTTCTAAAAAAATTGAGGAAATAGAGGTCTATGGAATCTGATAATGAAAGGTTTATTATGTTTCATTGAGGTTTATGTTGCGTCTGGGTTGGGTTTATTCATTCACGCTGTTAAACACAGATGAGCTTTTGTATCATTAGCAAATTATGGAAAACAATCAACATTCTGTAACACGAAAAGGAAAGTTATTTTGTTCAATCAATGTAAGAAAGGGCACAATAATCTCCATAGCTCTTTCACCTTTGCTCCCTGGGTGCATTTGTTTTAGCAGCTTCCCTTGCTATCTACAGCTTGAATCTTCTCACAACTGTGATCCACAAAGCCACTGACAGAGTAACTAAACACTGATTTCAAGTTACAAAACAAAGTTGTTCACATTTGCTGGTAAAACAATCTCTGTTCCTGTCGGAGCGAGCTTCAAAACACCTCAGTTAACTCACGCTGCAGATAAAGCTCTAAAAATAGCTTGCCCTTAAGAGAGTTCTGACCAAAACAAATTATCCAGTTTAATAAGCACCGTTCCCTCCTTATCCTCCGAATGTTATGCCTGCCAAAGGAAACAGAAACAAAAATAGCAGTCTTATCTTCCTCAAAACTATCAAACCTCCGGGCTCCTAAGAGAGTTCCAGCTCGGAGGAGTGCAGCAGCCTGAGCTACACGGTGTCAGAAAGGAAAGCCAGGAAATGGTTAATGAGCTCTTCGAGTGTCTGAAAGGGTAGGATATATTCTGGCCGACAATTCCACAAGTTCAACCTGAACTCCTGGTACTGGATTATTATTGTTCACTCTCTCCTCAAAGCACAGGATTACAAATATTCCCCCTGAAGCTTGTCATTGAGCATCCCAAATAAGCGTCAGAACAAACGCCAAATTGAAAATATTTTAATAAACAGAAGACTGTGAAAAATACAGAATGAACACAAGAAAAGACTGCGACTTACAATGAGGCTTTTCATTAAAACATCCATGCTCAAACAATCTGCTTTTCTCCCAAGTGTTGTTAAATACCTATTTCGAGTTCCATGTTTCAGAAATTCCCTCTTCCGCTACCAGGATATTTACTGGTCATAAAACCTGATGGTTTATTCACATCAAACATGTCACAGAAACTTTTGTTATAGGTGGTTTTTCTATGGACCTGGTTTCACCTTGAGCATCTCAGTCAAAATAGATATCCCCCACCCCAAATCCCAGAAATCAACCCAAATTTGCTGATTACCAGTCTACTATGTCCATCTGCTGCACTATTTTAAAATATCAGATTTGTTGATGAAGCTTCACCTCCAAGTTCCCTGACTTGCTTGTTTTGGCCCAGATACTACTGCTTACATTGGCTGATGCACTAATGATAAAAAATCTTTTTGTGTAGTCATAGTTAAAGAACAACTCTTATTAAATCCCGGTGTGCACCTCTGCAAAGCTACTTGCTGGTAATTTCCATACTAGGCATGTTTCTTGCTTTGAAATACATGCATGCTTTATGTTATGCAATGCATTTCTACGTAATACATTGTCAAAAACAGAAATTATTAACAGCAGATTATTCTTCTTCATCTTAACAGGAATTTACAGCAGTATTTATAATTTATCTCTGCAAGTGAGGAACAACTCATCAACCTTCTCCAGAAAGACCCTTAAAACCAGCAGAATGACCAATGTCTTGAAGACAGAGAATCACAGAGGAAGAAGAGATGCATTTAATTAAAACATTGTAAAATGGAATGTAAGTGGTTATTTTCATGTGGTTTAAATACTCACAGGAGGAGCAGGAAGACAGCTGGATAAACAGGGAACACCATCGGTTTCTCCCTTCTTAAAGACAGAAGGTACCCACGACCGATTTTAAGAATTAAGTATTATTTGAAAGGATAACAATTATTCTTGTAGGAAAGCTTAGTAATAAAATAAGCATAAAATATCATTATATTTTTCTAAATTTTTGATGAATGCCAAATTTCCTGAATAACAGTAATCATTAAATATTTTTGTGTTTTATAAGATTTATCACTGAAGTAATAAAGAAAATTCTTAGAAATAGTTACTTTCATTTAGAAATAATAAAAAGTGAATTTGTAAATGCCTAAGCTATAACTTCTTTTGTTTTTACAAGGCTGATGATTTCATATAATACAGCCTTTGCTGGACCCTCTTGAGCTCAGGAGGAGCCATGCCCCAACAGTTAACACGTGCGTGTTCAACACATGTGCTGGAGAATGCAATGCAGCCAGCAAGTCCGCAGCCAGGGCTTCCATGGGATTTAGCACCTTGACTTCGATCCTGAACATTTTTTACTTCTTTGAGAAGAGACAAGATTTGTTCTCTTCTCCAGGTGTTCACTGAGAGTGAATAAAAATTAATTACGTTTATCTGAACAGCAAGAGATGTGAGTCTCCCTCCCTCAGCAGTGGAAGCTCGGAATGTGGCTGTGGCACTGACACTGGGATGAAGGGCTGGGCTGGTTCATGCTCTGAGCATGGCTTCAGGTCACAAAATGTCCCTAAAGCTTTTTGGATGACCTGTATGTACCATGGATGTTGAGGAACCACATGGTGTCCTGACATGGGGATGTCATGGGTGGTTACCATGCCACCCGTGCAAAGCCCCGGTGCGACAGTCTGGTGGATAACACCTTGGAAAAAACAAGCCCTCTTCTTGGGAAAACACACCCTGCCTTGAAACCTTTTTCAATGACCCACTTGTAAGCCATAACAGGCATCGGCATCTTGCGAGTTAGGCTGGCAAAAAGTGGCTGTGAATGGCCCCCATCAGATACCACTGCAGTCCGGCAGGCGATGCGCGTTGAAAACCCAAGTGTCTGCAACTGCTGCCCAGCTGGACAGAGCGTGCTGCTCGCAAGGGTTCCGCCTTCTCCCACTTTACGAGACAAAAACGTCTTTCTTGGGAGATGTGACTTTATAATGAGGAGCTGTAACAAGGAGTGCAATTCAGTGCCCAGAGAACAACAGAAGACCTGATCCTTCCCATGTGAACAAGCCGAACAGCGACCTGAATAAATAAAGAATAAGGCAGAACTAAGTTTTAGCCACCAGGCCCATGTTTTTCATGTAGCAAAGCCAAAAGGCACTAAATTTAAACACTGAAAATAAGGAGAAGCTGTTCCAGTTCTTCTTCACAAGATACTCTCCCCTGCTACTCTTCTTTCACCAGGCACCGAGCAAGCCAACATGAGAGAAGCTGAATTTTGTAGGAAAACATCTCTTTCCCTGCTAGAAAGAGGACAGAGACTCCTCTGACTCCCAACTGCGATGCCAGGAAAAAGGCCTGGGTCTCCCTCCCAGGCTTTGTGCACGTGTGCTCAGCATTACACACCTCTGCAAAAAATCCTCTTTGTGGAGTTAATTTATAAATGTTTTATGCCGACCATTCAACTAACCTCATACAAGCGCAAATACTATGATAAATTACAGCATGTGCGCATGTGACAGAAGGCAGAATATCAGATGACAGAAATAGCACTGTCTCCTTCATTGTTTATTGTTTTTCTTTAATTTTCATTTAAAATGTACTTTAGAGATAAGCAAAAAAGACTTTTTTTTTTCCTCCCCCCAAGTCAGATACAATGAACTTGTCCTGAAAGAATTTAACCTTACTTTTTAGTCATTCTCCAGAAACCCTACAAAAACAAAGCTTTCCGCATGCTGGGAAGAACAGAAACAAAACTGAAGCTTTAAAAACTGGCCGCTATGACCTGCAGCTCTCCCTGTTCCAAAGCCAAATGCTTCGCTCATCCACAGCGGACTGTGCCCTCCAGCTACTGACCATCACCTCCACACCTTTTTCTGGGTTTTTTTTGGGCCATGTGAATACATGCAGAGTATGACAACACAGATGCGTGGATTTTTGGATGTTAAAACCAAGGGTACAGCTTCTCCCTCAACACCTGGGTAGAGGGTGGAAGAGCAAAGCCGCGGCAGTGTGAGCAGGGGTGAAGACAAGCTCACCTGCCAGCAGAAACCCTAAACCATGGACTCCTGCACTTGAGATATAAACCAGCTCTGTTCATGTGTTCAAGGCCAGGCTGGATGGGGCTTTGAGCAACCTGGTCTAGTGGGAGGTGTCCCTGCCCATGGCAGGGGGTTGGAACGAGATGGTCTTAAAGGTTCCTTCCTTTAAGGGCGGGTATCAGGAGGATGGGGCCAGGCTCTTTTCAGTGGCACCGGGCAACAGGACAAGAGGTAATGGGCACAAACTTGAACATAGGAAGTTCCACCTAAACGTGAGAAGGAACTTCTTTACTTTGAGGGTGGCAGAGCCCTGGAAGAGGCTGCCCAGAGAGGTGGTGGAGTCTCCATCTCTCAAAACCCGCCTGGACGCGTTCCTGTCCAACCTGCTCTGGGTGACCCTGCTCTGGCAGGGGGTTGGACTAGATGATCTCCAGAGGTCCCTTCCAACCCCTACCATTCTGTGATTCTATGATTAAGTCCTTCCTGAAGAGATCCCTGATGGCTGCTGCTCCTCAACCTTGAAGCGATGGAGACTCGGAGCTCAGTGGTCAGAAGCTCCTCAGCCTGACCCGCAGATCTTGTGCCAGCAATCTTTCCACCACAGTTGATAACACTGAAATGTGAGAATTTGAAAAGTCTTTTTGAGGTCGCATCATTTGCACTACAGGATTTGACCAGACAGCTTCTTTCACTGAAAGCCCCGCAATGAAACCCAGCAAGAGTTTTTCCCTTAGCAATGAATTAGCTGATATGTAATTTCAAATATGTATATTTTGTACATACAAACCTCCTAAGAAGCAAAAGTACACAACACTTTGTCTCATTTACTATTCATACAAAATATATTTCTGCGAAGTGATAATAATAAAAAAACTACCAATAAAACCTCGACTAAAATTTCCCTCTTTTTGACCTGCACATTTACTTGTATATTTTTTTAAAGGAGGTTTCTGAATCCTGAGTATCAGCAGGGCTGCTCTCTGTGTGAAATTCCCTTACCCGAGGAGTGCAGGGGATAAACAGGCAAACCAGACTAAGCCTAGCTGGAAGTGTAAGACAGAGAGAGGTCAGCAGGCGTTCCCATGGATTTATCCCCAATGGGAAAACTCCATAGATAGTGCTCACCACTTCCTGCTCAGGCGGAAAGGAATTAATTTTACCAATGTAGATCATGTTTGAAAGTTGAATAAATGGTTATTTTTTAGGATACATAGACATCTTTCAATGAAAAGGTAAAACAGACTGGGTTTAATTCTGTCTTCACAGCCATGCTGTCAAATGAAGCCCCTCCTGCTCTACACACCACATAGCAAGCAATCTCATGTACCACAGTTTCCTACATTTTTACAAGAAAGAATCTTTAAATCCTTTTATTAAGCCTACGGAAAACCTTTCTTACTATGACTGGTATTCACTGTGAAAATATTGACATAATACTAAATTATTCCATATATTTAAGACAGAAAGATATACTTGCTCAAGATTAATAAAGGCAGAACGCTCTCAAGCAAAAAAAAGAAAGAGGAAGGAAATCAGAAATTAAGAGGTTTAATTGTTTTTGCAGAAGCGTTCACATCTTTGGTTGCAAGTTTAGAAAACTACTCAGAGCCACACAGAAGTATTTCTGTTGGCGACAGCCGATCAATTTGTGCATGAAGATTTTGTTTCATTTAGACACTAGAGGAACAAATTCTTTAGTCCCTTCCTCTTTTTTTTATAAACAGAAAAGTATTTTTGCATTATTTCTACTACAACTTCCATGAGTGCATAACCTTTATCATAAAATTGCACTCATCTTGAATTTCCATCTTGCTTTGAAAACTGCCTGAGAAGTCGAAGTGTAAAGGACAAAGTAATACCTCTTCGCACAGGACGAAACAGGACACCCCT
The DNA here is from genome assembly GCA_947846985.1 of Fratercula arctica. Taxonomy (NCBI): domain Eukaryota; kingdom Metazoa; phylum Chordata; class Aves; order Charadriiformes; family Alcidae; genus Fratercula; species Fratercula arctica. The sequence continues at coordinate 16,226,956 of CANTUZ010000003.1, read as the reverse complement.
CCAGCACCGCAGGGTAACAATCAGCAAACTCTCAGCTTTTATTTAAGGATGATGTTACAGGCACAGCTATTACAATGTCACCGAGATAACATGAGACAAAGAAAAACCTTGCTAAAAATTCCTTTTGTAGCACACCCTTCCTTTTGACCCCCTTTTTACCACCGGCAACAAAAAGATTAAACAATATGACCTACCAAAAAGATGCAGGAAAATGCATTAGTGCGTGTGATTTTGGAGGGAGACAAGATCAAGCAGGGGCAGGATAGGAAAAGATGACCAACGGTCGTCTCCAGCGAGGATGGACAGTAAACATCCATATTAGTATCACATAGAAACTTCTCTTTACAGCACCAGTTGAGCTTGGAAGATGGCTTCTTGGGATGCCAGCTGAAGAACGAACAGTCTTTTACAAATATTTGCTCAATAAACCACACTGAGGAGTATTCACATTGGGTCCAGGTAGATACGGCGTGTAAGGTAGTCTGCGTCAGGCTACATCTGCCCTCTGAATCAACCCTGAGTCACTCCCTGGAGAAGCCTCCTCCCTCCACTGACTACACAAGGAACCTACAAGAGATGAGACTCAGCACATGTAGTTCAGAAGCAATTTTGGTTGCCAAAGATTAGGTGGGGAATGAATCTTCCCAGCTGTCACCTTGCGCTTCTTGGAGGCAGTTGCTTGAATTTTTTATTTAGTTTTTCGTTTCTTCACTGTTTTTATTCTGACAGCCCATCCTGTCATGTTAATTTTGCATCCCCCTAGAAAAAGATCTTCTCCAATGTCATCTCTGGCACCCTGAATACAAACTCCATGAACCTGTTCCCACCATCCAGAAACTTTAAGAAACAGCCAAAAGGTCTGTAAGTCTATCAGGATCCTTAATACAGAGAAAAAACCCACATTACTTGAAGATGAAGACTCCTTCGGGTCCAGCCAAGCTGAAGAAGAATGAAATACTGCCATGTCTCAGGAGAACAGCGTCCGTCAGAAACTTCACTGACATTCTGGCGCTGTACTTTGAAAACAAATCCTCTCCTTCAGCTGCTGATGGGCCGGGGAACAAACTAAAATCCAAGCCATTCCATTCATTTCACTATAATTCACATTTTCAGACACCATGCCAAGCCCTTGGGTAGCAGGAAAGCAGGCAGCCAGTGTAATGAGACTACCCTAGGGAAGATGAGCATCACACAGAAAAGCTGGGATTGAAGTCCTCAGGAAAGCTACAAACCACTGCAACATTTTCAAAATTCCTGCAGTAACAACATTCCTTTGAGCAAGTGATATTGACACATTTTCAGTTACGTTCCTCAGTGAAATACAAGTCATTAATAAAACAGACCTGTTATTCATCACCTAGGGCCTCTCCTCTCTCTCTCTTTTACAAAAAACAAGCCTTAGAGACAGAGTTTTAGATGAACAAACAAAAAACCCCAGGGCTTTGCCCCAGGAATCACAGAATCATAGAATGACTTGGGTTGGAAGGGACCTCAAAGATCATCTAGTTCCAACCCCCTGCCCTGGGCAGGGACACCTCCCACCAGACCAGGTTGCTCAGAGCCCCCTCCAGCCCGGCCTTGAACACCTCCAGGGATGGAACAGCCACAAGGAAGCTTGACTCCAGATAGGTGTTGCACGCTCCAGCAGAGCTCCACAGGAGGAAGGACCCAGCGGGGCTGCCAGCATCTAAATACTCCTCTACAGGAGGCTATTTCGTTATGAACTCAACACTGATCTCGTTTTAAATTTGAAATGCTTGGTTCTTCATGTTGTATTCGGCACCCTGTGACTTCACCCAAACCAACAAAACAAGGGGCCAAACTCTACGGGTTTTTCTCCCATGGGAGCTAATGCACAGCACCAGCCCTGGGAAAAGCCTGCCAACCCGCGACTCTGGTGCGCACAAGGGACAGAGAAACAGCGGGATCAAATGTCTGCTTCCACTAATTTGTAGTAGATTTTCTCTGCTGGAAAAGTGTTTTAGCTGATGGTCCACTTTATCTTTCACATGTTTCCATATTCAGTCAGCTCCATATATCCCTGGCAGCTGATCTTTTTTTAAATATATCTATATATATGTATATATATCTATATATCTCTCTCTATATATATCTCACTCTTAATTCCTAAATCGATTATTGCTAATATGACTTAGCTTCACTCTTTTAAGCTCCTCATAAATCCACAGCGAAACACGATCCTTTCTGTGAAATTCAATAGAATTATCTTCCTCAAGCCCAGGGCAACAAGCCTGTGGCTTTCTTTTTGAAGGAGGGGAGAAAAAAAAAAAACAAACTATTTTGAATCTCAGATCCTGAGATTAGAAAAAAGTAACCCTCCCAAAAATCACGTAAAGGCCCCTTTTACTTTAGATACTGAAAATTAGCCTATGTCAAGCCAACATGACAAGTTATTTAGCTATAACAGAACCGGATTTTCTGTGTTTCAATGTTTATATTCCTAGAGTTCTCCCAGGAGAAAGCTATCCCACTCAACAGATTTATTTCCTCCCCCCCAACTTCCTGGTATACAGTAAGTTAGTTTTTAGTGCTTCTGGCCACTTGGTCCTTACGTGACCCATGGAACAGGAGGAAAAAAAAGAAAGAATTATGGTATGCTTATGCAGTTTAAGTTCTCGTTAACTTGTTTGTTGACTTTACCAAACTTAACAGCCCCTCAGAATAAATTCTAAGCTTATTTTGATCATTGAAAACAAAGTATGCTTCAGGTCAGGAAGAACCAGTAATTACAGCATCGCTGGCTCAGAGAGAGGATGAACCCTTCAGAATCGTGACCACCACCGCCAGCTTGTGAGCGGCATCACTTGGAGCAAGTTTCTAGCAGAGCCTCCTCGAGTTCCGCATGGCAGCCAGAGGTCCTCCCCCCCTGTCCAGAACACCCTCAAGAAATCCAAACCATCTCCCCCTCTCCAGCCCTGAAATCCTTGTAACAAGCAGTGGATCCCCCTGTGCCAGTGCTGGCAGTCGCTGGAGTCTTCTGTGAGCGGATTCTGTCTACTAGCCTGGCCAAAAATTAACGCAGTAAAGCAAACAAATTGCTTTCTGGGAGAGGAATGGGGCAGAAGAGGGGAGAGGGGACTAAACCCTCTCTTTTCGCAATGGCAGTTTGTTAGACCCGCTCAAGCATGATGCATAACTTCAATCTTAATTCATGTGGCAAATTTTTCCAAGATAATATTGCTAAATCAGGGTACTAAGCACTCTCCTACCCCCTAAGGAGTAGGATACTGTTGTACCTGTAACTACAGCATGATTCCGGAATCACAGGAGGCTTTGCCACACAGGGAAGGAAAATTGTAACCCCTCTGCTGTCACCAGCGATGTCTAAGCACAATTCTGAGCTGGTTTTGCTCTCAGGTCTGCAGCCACAGCCTTAAGGTCTGTATGCAATGCGTTTTCCCATGATTTAAAAAATTCCGTTTTGGGTTTCAGAACAAGACCATTAAGAATTGCTTCCTGAACAAATTAAAGGCCAGGGAAGTTTGGACAATATTGCTCTGTTTCGCAATCCTATTTTCAAAGTAAACTACAAGAGTTCCTTAGCAGTGTTCATTTGAAACACATTCCTAGAAGTAGGGATCCATTTGTACTTCAGTGAGCAGCACTTTTACACAGGCAGATTCCCATGTCAGAAGCTGCTCTCCTGAAGCTAAAGCAGTACAAAGTAATAAGGCACTGATAAGCACTAAGCAAATAATTAAAAATTACTTTCTTCTAAGGTAAATAGCATTGACATTGCAGTGGGAATTAGATATGCCTGTTGTTTAACCATCTTGGAATCAAAGCAATAAAAAAACCTTTATAAAAATTATTTGACAAGTACATGCAGGCAGCGTGACAGTGTTTAAGATCACCATGGTACCTGACTGCAACGCTGCCGCAATGACAGTGACAGCAAGCCAAAAATCTGGAGGTGTTTCAAACGAGACAAGCTCTGAGGCTCCCTTTTAGATTCTGACTTCCTGGGGTGGAAAAAGAAAGGGGAGGCAAGTGCACAAAGAAAATATATTCTTGGTATTACTTTACTGCAAAAGAAGAGACCTTGCAACATGGGGTGGGGGGGAAAGACAGTTATTTCCTTTAACACTCAGAAGACCTGGTGTTGATGATTGTATTCAGAGTCCCTGGGGATGAAACAACTCCAGGGTGATGCAGCGTACACTAATAAGCAATTCGGTACTTTAAAACCAGTATGTACTCCCTCCCCTTAAAACACTCCCTTAATCCAGGAACTGTTAGAAATGAAGTGCTAGAAATGAACTAAAATCTTTGGAGATATACAGATATAGTACACAACAGCATTCTTGTACTGTTTGGACTGGGACTCATCTAAGCCTGACACATGGGACTACCCATCTCTCTTACACATCCAGAAAAAAGTGAAGAATTCCTCTTTCCCTGCACTCCTGGGAGGAGGGAGACAAACAGAAAGAGCTGTGGACAGGGCAGAGCTGCTATGGAAAATACTTAATGCAAACAGCAATTTTGATAATGAACTAGCAAATGATAAGCTCTGCATTCCCCCCGTCTCCATCCCTAACACGGGAACAATGATCTGTATACCACTCCTGTGCTGGCAACACAGAAGAATCGTTACCCATGCGTGACATTTTAAATGGGATAGAAATAAAAAAAATAAATCAAGGGTAACATAGATAGCATTGGTACTAACGTAAGTAAAGTAGACCTCTGCATTTACTTCTAGGGACTACTGGATTTCTATTGAAATAACCAGATTTCTAGCCTTGCAGAAACCTCAGAAGAACAATCCCTGGGCATCTCCGATGGATACTTTGCTCCTGGCACACCTACATACAGCAAGTTGGCAAGGATGCAGCCCTGTGAATTCGAACACAAGTTTCCAAAAAAGACAAAAGTCCACGGGCACGTATGTTTGTGAGGGAGTGAGTGAGAAGAGTCCCTGACACATTGCAATGACTCAGATCAGAATGAAAATTTCAGAGGTAAGAAGGAAGAGGAGAGAAAGTGAAAGGCAGGAAAAGCCAGAATAGCTTGTTATACCCAGATGTTTATGTAAATGGCAGGCTGCATATGAAACCAAATATATTCCAAATTTATCAGGGGCATGGAGATATGCCATCAGCTTTGTAAAGCATGGCTTTTTCTGCCCATGGGCACAACACAACACTTACTGTGCATGAAGGCAACTACTCTGGTGATGCAATGCACCCATAATTGTAAAACATATTTTTTCTGTTTAGGTTCTTATGCTATCACTTTAATACCCAAAAATACCCTGGAAGGACAAGAAAAAGTCCTCCTGCTTATCCACAAATATAGACTGTACATGTAAAGCACTTTGCTTTGGTCCAAAAAAGTCAAATCTTTTCCCCAACATCTGACTCGTCATTTTCCACCTGGTTTGTCTCTATTCAGCACCAGCCAAGTGTAAAGTCTGAACACAAGCCTGAGAGATAAAGAGGTGTTTGTACAGAGGACAGAGAAACTATGGACAAAATGAGTCTTCATAATTTCAAGGGTAAGAGATACAAAAGTGTCTGTTTTCAGCACAAGAAGTCATGTTTGGTGACCCAACACTTGCCTCCATCAAAAATATCGAGTGTCAACAGGATGCTGGGCTTTGCATTAACAATGCTTGTAGTGTGAAGTATGTTTACCACCGGGGAAAGGAAAAGAAAAAAATAAAATGTCTATTTCTGTATGCAACATACACAGCTAGTCTCTAAATAAATGGACCCATTTGTTCATATATGTCGATCTTCAGTTCTCAGAATTTATTTTCAAGTAAGTCCAACTCAAAAGTAAAGGTCTGAAGAGGAAGACTTTTGTGCAGGCTACAAATAGTTGACAGATGAAGTAAAGGGCCGGGGGGGAGTGGGGGGAGAGAGATGATGACCCTTTGGTTTGCTGATATTTAACAAGACATCTGAAGACTTCATCCAACGCATGCACAATCGATTCTCTCGGTAAATCTATTAAACCCCTTGATGGCATCCTGTTTGAAGCTGAGATTGCCACATGATCCACTAGTCCAAAGGGGAAAAAACATCAGAAAGAAGAAGAACCAGTATCCTCACGCGCCTTAGAGCCACATGTCGGAGCATTAGCGTGCCGTATCACTTGTACAGTCTGACTTACAATTTTAATTGAGAGCAGTTTGCATGCATACCTTCATGGCAACTGCAGCTCACTTAAAATGCAAATATGCTTACTTTTAAACTGCCCTCTGCCCAATCCCAGCACTATTGCTAATCAAGTCTCCAGGATAATAAGCCCAAATTGCGTTCATGTGTATCTCAACTAGCAAAGGTGATTCTCAGCATAATCATCATCATGAACAAAATTATACAGCTCAACCTCATAAACTTACCACATAAACTCATTATTTAGAATACATTAGAACATGCAGGTGCCAAGTAATCCCTATATGCTCCGTCCTTGTTTTTAAAGCTCGACTTTGATATCACAGTTCACTAAATCCACAAAACTACAGACGAGTTTCATGCGTGCTTTCAAATTAAGGTTTTGTACATTGCTTTAAGAAAAACAACAAACCACATACAACCCCAAGAACACAACTTAATCTCACTGCTTCCTAGAAAAATAAGCTTTGCCACAGAGCAATAAGTATATGCTGTTTCCATAACACAGCACTGGTCTTAGTACAGTAATGTAGAGAGACAGCATGCGGAGACACCTTGCAAACCTGGACCTTCCCCAGGAGAGCCTCCGTGCCTTCACATGGTCACAGGCAGCTTTGACCTTGGACGGTTCATGGCCCTCTGCTGTGCTGCACAACTCCGATAAAGAAAAAAAACTGGGTAGCTCTGCTGAAACAAAACAAAAAACCAAGTCTGAGAGCAAGGAGGAAGCCAAGGGGATGAAAAGTGGGAAGGAAGAGGCAGAGCAGCACCCTGAGGGTGCAGGGGCAGAAGGAAAAAGCGGAGAAGCAGAAGAAACAAAAGCAGAACCAGCAGAGAAAGGCAAGGGAGAAACGGGAAGACTCAAACGCAGTGAGGAGTACACTGCCACTGCCGAGAGGTGACCTGCATCTCAGGACCTGCTGGAGTCCGAGCCCTCCCCAGGACTCTGGCTTCACAGGGCTACTCTGCCAGAGCCTCCCGCTCCCAAACGACCCTCTCAAGCAGGGTATTTAGCAGCTAACCCTGGAAATAGTCCCCTGTTTACCACCAAACCATTCATAACTGATGCCCGGGCAACCTTCAAGCAATGGCCTATAATTTAGAAAAGCAGCAGCGTATCTTAAAAGCAAATCCTGCACGTCGACATGCCACACATCGAATGATCTTCTACAGATGTTCCAAAGAAAACGACCTTTCTCCCCTATCAAAGATGACAGACACTTCCTTGGACAAACACAGCCCAACGCTGGTTGTTTTATAACGTGCTTCCTGCCTGGCTTTCCAGCCCTGCAAAATACACTCTTCTGCCAAGAGAAAGAAAAGGCAGCCCCTGCCCGGGGTGTACTTCAGTGGCAGCTGGGCAGGCTCTGGTTTCCAACAGCACAGGTGCATTACACCTATCCTGCTACACCAGTATAATTTAGATTTTTCTGCATGATTGCCTACTCCCTTAGATAAGCCTGCAATTCACCGCATTGACTAGAGAGCGTACAATATAATCGTATGATTACATTTCACTATGTATAAAACGCTATTGCTTCACACTTCAAAATTTGGAAAAAGGAAGAAGTTAAGAAAAGGATGAGGCTGGATAACACATACACTCACAGGGAGCACAAGTCTCTGGGCAAACCACTTCAGATAAAAGGTAGCATTTGACTTAGGTTCTAACAATGGGGAAAGAAAAAAGAAGCACTAAAAGCCATTTCCAAGATTTCAGATGGGGAGGTATTCGTATTCTGCTCCAATATACCTCCATCTCAGATTTTCTTTGGCTGGAAGAATCCCCCTAGTATCTTCTCCAGTGGCTTATGAATATCATGAGTGTTCTGCCTTTATTTGCATGCGGCCATTAAGTAAACTTATTTGCCCACAGGTAAATGTTCTTGTGTGCATACAGGAGGTTCAAGCTAGGATTTTCTGCATGCATAATCTTAAGAAACTCTTTTGAACCCCATTCTTAAAAACTGTATTAAAGAACACAAGCACTACAAGGTAGAATTACCAAAATACAGAAAATGTCAGAATTACAGTTGCCAGGCAACCTTAAATAACCTTCTGCTCTCTTGCATACGCGCTGTAACACAGGCTGCCATGCCAAGATCCAAGACTATTTTCCAGCCAAACTCTGTGGCGGGGAGTGCCCAGGCAAAGAATCGGGGCTGTGGAGCGAAGCAGGCTGTGGTCTGTGGGCTGCCCAGGCTCACTCATGTTGCAGAAGCTGGAAGCTGCGGAGTGAAGCAAATGGGGAACTGCAGGAAAAGAAAGAAGAATCTTACAGTTAAAGCAGCTGAAGGATACCCTGGAGAACTGGGCTGTGCTGAATGATACCCTGGAGAACTTTTGCTGTGACTCAAACACAGCGAAAGAGGGGAGATTTAGATTAGATATGAGGAAGAAATTCTTTACTGTGAGGGTGGTGAGACACTGGCCCAGGTTGCCCAGAGAAGCTGTGGCTGCCCCATCCCTGGAGGTGTTCAAGGCCAGGCTGGATGGGGCTTTGAGCAACCTGGTCTGGTGGGAGGTGTCCCTGCCCAGGGCAGGGGGTTGGAACTAGATGATCTTCAAGGTCCCTTCCAACCTAAACCATTCTGTGATTCTATGATTCTATGATTCACAGGAAAGCCTGTGAAACGGCAGGCAAGTCACACCAACAGCATTTTTCCAGGTGGTCATCCACTGTGTGCTGCCTGTTTTCTCTGGGCTCAGTCTGAGGCACCTGGTTTGGAGAAGGAACGATGTCTGTCACAGCCATGGGTGCATAATCAGAAACATACGCTGGCCATACCAAGGCTCAGCATTCTGTGAACGTGGGCTTTTCACAGTGGGCACCATAATTAGTGGAAATCCTTGTGTTTACGTTCATGTTCTCTGCCCTCAGATTGTATCCTCAAAATGGGAATTATAATACCATCATAACTGATTATAACTATTTATGGGATTTTTATGGCAGTAAGAGGGTTTGCATAGGAGCCTCCAAAATAATAAATGCTATTAAAATAAACCACAAAGAAATTAATAATTTCGTATTCAATGCACACTGAAAACGACTATTGAATAAATAAAGGAGAGAATGAATGAAGAAGACAAATTACTTAGCAGCACCCTTTCAACAAGCCCCTTATTATTCTGGGCAGTGAATGAAACAGAGACTGTGTGGGAGAGAAAACAAACACACAACCGGAGCCAAGCAAAGGGCATAAAAGAAAGGAGGGTGCAGAGGAGCTGTGCTCAAGCAGGGAACGGTGCCAGACAGGGAAGGCAGTGAGACGGCAAAGGGAAAGCCCTGGTGACAACTCTCTTCCCAAAGGAGAAAGCCCCGTCCTGTAAGCGGAGGGAGGGTTGTTGGCCACTGCCGCCACTTCTTCGGATGGGAGGTGATGAGCCAGGCTGACCCAGAGCACGGCAAGCACTGGAAGTCATGTGCAAGCTCCTGGCCGACTGCAAATTTCCCACACCCCATCCGCACATAAAAGTGCTTGCAATACTCAGCCCTCTGGCCTGGCGCTCTGCTCGCTGCCCCAAGAGGAAGGTGTGAGTTGAAATCTCTCCTGGGAACCAGAAGAGCTTGTGGAGAGCTCTACACGTTGTCATGCAAACAGGAGGTTGCAAGGAACGCGCAGGAAGAGGGAGAAGGAACAAGGTTGTGTTGCAGGCTTGGAGCACAGCGTCACACCTCTGACACCTTCCAAAAATGCTCTTCCAAAAAGCAATGACTGAGAACAGCAATGTCCAAAGCTCTTTGAAATAAAGTACTGCCTGTGCAGAGCAAAAGTCACTGGTTTAGAGTAAAATACAAGGATTCACTAAACGCAGTTTTCTTACCGGCTAGCTTCTGCACGAGGATCATGGCAAGCCAATATCCCCCAGACAACCCCAAGGCCACTGGGATGTGGCAGCACCATCCAACCCCACAAGTCCCTCAAGCTGAGCTCTCCTCCAGCAGCTCTGGGGAACAGTCTCCTTCAGAGGTGAGCAAGCCTTTTTGATCTCCAAGCCCTGTGCCTGCAAAAACAAGCCTCTTTTTTTCTTTGCCGCCCCGCCAAGAGAGTCCTTGAAACCTTGGAACCGATCCCTTTGTCCACTGTCTTTCAAATTCTTGCTCTCAGCTGGGGGTGTTGTCTTCCTTCTGTTTATTCTGCCCTAGCATCCACTAATCCGGACTCTGTGTTTGCAGAGAAAAGCATTATAACCCCGAACAGCTCGGTCACACAGCATATCCAGACCACGATGATATTTCAGTGCTCTTGGGTCACTGCTTATCAGTGCCATTAGTTGTCACACATGGCATGTCGCACGTTTAAACCTGTAAGTACTTCTGCTCAGTAAACTTAATGCTCGCTTAACATGACTTTAAAAAAACCCACACATTTAAAGAGGGCTTCTTTATCTTTTCATTTGTATCTTGCATTAATTTTACCCTGGGAGTTTCGATTTAAGGCAAACACAGGTCTCTGTCACCCAGCAGCCCCCACTTCTTCGGCTGACAGAGTTTAATGACATTCACTCATCTACTCTTCCGCCAGTACAAGCGGAGGAGCTGCCTTTCTCTTCTGTTTTTGCCTCCTAGAAAATGAAGGCTGAGACAGTTTGCCTCATCTGCCCTGAGCTGAACTAAGCGACAAGGTTTTATCTGTACTGTTCATCTGGGAAGAGTGGCTGTTAAGCCATCATTAATCAGTATGCAGTTCAGATACAGGGTGAGATTTATCTCACCAAACTTCAGGCACCTAGAGCTGTGCTAGTAACACTTGCTTTTCTTCAGAGTCATAGAATCATAGAATCATTTTGGTTGGAAAAGACCTTTAAGATCATTGAGTTCAACTGCTAACCCAACACTGCCAAGCTACCACTAACCCATGTCCCTCAGCACCACATCTACACCTCTTCTAAACACCTCCAGGGATGGTGACTCCACCACTTCCCTGGGTAGCCTGTTCCAATGCTTGATAACCCTTTCAGTGATGAAATTTTTCATAATATCCAACATAAACCTCCCCTGACACAACGTGAGGCCATTTCCTCTTGTCCTATTGCCTGTTACTTGGGAGAAGAGACCGACCCCCACCTGGCTACAACCTCCTTTCAGGTAGCTGTAGAGAGCGATGAGGTCTCCCCTCAGCCTCCTTTTCTCCAGGCTGAACACCCCCAGCTCCCTCAGCTGCTCCTCATAAGGCTTGTGCTCCAGACCCCTCACCAGCTTCATTGCCCTTCTCTGAGCACACTCCAGTCCCTCAATGTCCGTCCATGGAAACAGATTCTTTGAGTGAATATTCCAAGGCAGACACCTGAACTGGAACAGATTTCCCGCTCCCTCGAATAGCCTGGGGGTTTCTCACGTGCTCCCTGGTGATCTCCAGGTGACGGGCTGGATGCAGAATATGGCTCATTGCTCAAACTCCAGTGGTGGTGACCTGAATACCACAGGACAGCAATGACAATTGAAAAAAAAAAAAAAAAGCATGTTTTACTACGCATATAAATTGACTGGATTCAAACAGTATCTTTTCTAATGGAAAGGGTCAGTAAGAAGAGAAACAAGACGGGAAGACGCTGCTGCCAATGCCTGCACCTTCCGCGAGAGCGAGTGTGTGAACCAACAGCTCTTTTTCACGTCCTCACAGCAGTAGGTATCACAAAAGCCAATTCTGCCAAGTGTCATGTTTGTTCTCACTGTATAATCAAGATATTTGTAGGCAGGAACAGGTTCCAGTCTAATTAAGTTTGATCAGACTTGAGCCTTCTCCCAGACAGCCCCACTTTATAGCCGTCTCTGAGCATCATGGTGATATTTACTGGGAAATGCAAGTGCTCCATTCCCATAAAAGCAGGCAGTTTAAAATTAGCTGCAGATAACTCAAAATGACTGCTTAGAGCAGAAACGTAATTTTCTGAAAGGGGTTATTGGTTCTGAACACGATGCACTGCACTCATGATCTGTCATGCCTCATTACTTCAGACCAAATAAGTCGGGCCAGCGTAACTGGATACATTAGAGACTCTCCTCAATGCTGAGTTCTTTTAAGATGCTGCCTTCCAGGCTCAAGTCTTTTTTAAAAAAAGAAAAAAAAAGCCATTATCAAACTCATTTTCTCAAGTCCTGTGGCATATTTACAGGTTAAATGGAATGATTTTTTTTTAATAGTTCTTAAAGCACAGCTCCACTTCTGAGAGCGATTCAACAGAAATGGAATCAATTGACTTGAAAGTTTATGGCCTGTAAGCATTCAAAAATCCCTTCCAAGGTTTAAAGAAATAGATATTATAGCAGCTTTGCGCGTTCAACCAAGGTTCAGAAGCTGTCCGAGAATTTATTCTAATTCCAGTAGCAATCTGTGACTATTTCATTTGGTTAGGCTACTGCAAACTAAACCTAGGGTGAGCACGTCCCTGATTTGCATTGGTGAAGTTCAGCCATATTCGAACACAAGGAAACTTTATTCTTTCCATCTTGTATGGATTTAACTCCACCGAATATGGTTTGGGAACTCAAATTACAGTGCCACAATCTTCACTAGGTCTCAACTGGTGCAATTTATTACAATGAAATCAATCACTAAGAATGTGACGATGAATACAAGGAGGACCAAAATTCAGCAGAGGTCCTTTGGTTGTGCAGGGTCAGGGTAAAAAGCACTAGAAACTTAGTTTTGCCATTAAAACATGAGGCTTTATACTTTCCTTGTGACTTCAGGATTTCTTCTCTTAAAAAGTGGCATCATTTGTCTGGTTACTTTTGAAAGTGGGACTGTATTTCAAGCATTTATTAACCAAATTAAGCATATGCAATTTAAATTATGCTTTCCTTATCTTATTAACATATTAATGAATATACATCAGCGAGTTGAACTAAAAATATCTCAAAGATTTGCATGTCTGATTATCTTTATGGAGTTTTGCAACTGACAATTTGAACGGACGGCAGAAAAAAAAAAACCCACTTGTTTCAAGGTCTATGCAAAATTACAGCTTAGAGAGCTTCCTTAATCAAAGGGTTGTTTTGTATCTTCTACAGGCTAAAATGAGAATCTCTTTCTAAATGAAGGGGACTTGCTCTTGGAATTACGTTCAAAGCAGTAATTTCCTCAATTTTTAAAGCAGTAAGTAGGACAACAATGTCTTAACCAAAAGCACTGCCAATGATCTCCTCCCAACCATCCCCTTTCAGAGGAAAGCAGAGAAGCTTATGCTTCACCACGCTGCCTCAGTAGCGTTTTCAAAACAAGCAAAAAGGGAAAAGAAAAAAAAAAAGAGGAAGAGAGGCATGCAAGCAAACAGTGAAAGCTATTTTGACAATGAAATTGTTGACAGCAATCAACTTCTTGTAACCATTGAATGAAAAAATACCCAACAAAACCAGTTTATTTGTTAAAGCTGTGACTAAGTCAGGGCTCGCTTGCTGTTCAGCTCCACTCCTCGCTGTTCTCAGGCTCCCAGCATCACCCCAGGCAACTCAGCCAACTCTGTGGTTCAGCTTGCCACATTTCCCGCCTAACATTGGACAAAGAGTAAGTATTTTGTTGTGGTTTAACCCCAGCCGGCAACTAGGACCACGCAGCTGCTCGCTCACTGCCCCCAGTTCGGATGAGAATAAAAGTGAGAAAAAACTTGTGGGTTGATAAAGACAATTTAATAGGTAGAGTAAAAGCTGCGCACGCAAGCAAAGCAAAACAAGGAATTCATTCGCTACTTCCCATCGGTAGGGAGATGTTCAGCCATCTCCAGAAAAGCAGGGCTCCATCACGTTCAACGGTTACTTGGGAAGACAAACGCCATCATTCCAAATGTCCCTCCTTCCTTCTTCTTCTCCTAGCTTTATATACTGAGCATGAGGCCATATGGCATGGAGTATGCCTTTGGCAAGCTGGGATCAGCTGTACCAGCTGTGTCCCCTCCCAATTTCTTGTACCCTCCAGCCTACTTGCTGGCAGGGTGGTGTGAGAAGCAGAAAAGGCCTTGAGAGCTCAGCAACAACCAAACCCACCAGGGCGCTATCAAAAGGATTTCTCATCCCAAACCCAAAGCATAGCACTACACCAGCTGCTAATAAAAAATTTAACTCTATCCCAACTGGAACTGTGACATACGTCAACCAAGTTTCTCATTAATGACCGCCATGAACGTACATAGCTGAGAAATATTCTAGAAACAAACAATATTAATGCTGCTAAAATAACAAGATTCCTCTGTTCTTGCAATCTTAGCAGGTTCCCACCTCCAGACACCCTTTTAGATCATTTCCAAATCAGACACCTTTTCCACACACGGTCTACAATACCAAACTTGTCCAACAGCCATGCCTCTCATTTTCTATTCCTCCTCCATTCTTGGAAGAAAAGCTGGCACTTCAGAGAGATTACCCTTAACGCTCAAGGAAAGCTGCTTTACTTCTCATGTTCAAGAGACCACTAGCTAAGATTCAAAATGGGTGATCCTTTGAACATCGATGTTTAAAAGAGCATTTTTTAATGGCATGGCAGATTACTCAATTTCTTTTGCTCAATTTTGCCTTCACCCTGCCCCTTCAACAAATTGACCCAGACTAAAAATAATTTGGGAAAAAATAAAAAGGGTAGTGAGGGAACAAAAAAAAATTTAATTTGGACTCACTCAGCCAATTTTGACTTTCAGGTCTGTAAATGCATAACGACCAGGGTAACACAACAGTGAGAACAAGTAGCAAAGCTCAGGAATTCTTTAAGTCCACATCACTGCAGTTCTATTTTCTGCCTTCCTTTCAGTCAACGTTTTTAACATGGTGAAGCAGAGGCCAGTGTACTAAGGTGCACCTGTAAGAGAAATCCACTTAACATGGAGGTAAGTCAACCTGCCAAGGCAGATGAAATGTTTGAGCTTCCTCTGTGCAAACTCCCACCAGTCATCTGCTGACAACCTGACCTACACAACATGGAAGTTGGTATCTGCAAAAAAAGCCTTGCTTCCTGCAGTCTGAATTCACTCCCTTGGGAAGGGGCATGAGCATCTCACAAAATTTTCTTTGCTGGCATCGAGAAGTCCCTAGCAGCAACAGCATCTGCAGCAGGAATGAGTTTGCTTTTATACAGACACGGCGCTAGTATTCCAAGCATTTCACGTGTTGATTAACTACATTTCTGTTCAGGGAGCTCGTAATACCTCAGCATTAACGCTCGGTTATTGATTGCCAAGGATAGTTTTGTACACCAGAAAATTCCAGCAGCTACTAGTGAAATCCCTCAGTTAGAGATTTTGTAAATAGAATGATAAGAAGAAAATGAAGGGAAAAAAGTGATGCTTATCTCCTTTTCATTTTTAACTAGGGTGAGACATATGTGGAGAAGCACTGGAAGGACGGAAAGCCACAGCTTGTGAGAAATTAGAAGAGAAATATCTCCTCAATAAAAAGATTATACTGGGAACTGCCCATGAATTGCATTCTCCTGTTGCCCATGCCTTCTGCTGCCTAATGTATTAATAGAACTGCTCACCACGTGGGAATTCAATTCGTGAAGAAAGGTGAAAAACAAAGCTGCTGGCAGATAACATACAAGCTGCTCAAAAGAAATGACACAGGTTTGCTCTTCCCTCAAAAAACTAATACATGCAGAGAAACATGGAAAGTTTAATGGCACAGTTTGCAGTGATTTTACTTTGCTACTGCGGACTGTGATGGGGTTTTTTTCTTTGATCAATTCTTGCTCAGCCAAAGTTGGAGTCCAGGTTTTATAATGAGTATATATATGTATTTAAGACAGAATAAAGAGAATCCAAATGATTAAGCAGAGAAGGGTGCAAGTTACAAGTGTTCCTCCCCAATTACATGCCAGCTTTCCAATTTTGTATCTTCTGATACCTTCTCCTGAGCAGCTCTTCCTAGTTAAAATAAATTAATTAAGAACCTGTTCTTACTTACATCCCTGAATGCTAATATTCGGGGATCTCAAGAGAGACCATGACAAACCTGGAAGGATGTCCAAAGTGCTTTTCAGTGGCAATGTGGCACGTTGTCAAGAGTGGGAAGGCTGGCCAACTGGCAAAACAACAATTTTAAATGTACTTGGCCAGGCTAGGCCTGTAAAAACAAGACTTTGTCAGCCAATGCAGTGCGCACTTACGTTCATAACAACTCCTTATTTTTCCCTGAGTTTTCTAAGAACAAACTACTTGCTAACGTTGACGCCCAAGTCCTCTGAAGAATGCAGATGGCCAGCAACACCAGAGCTAAGACGCAAAGAGGCCAGTTGCTTTGGTTTGTTGCATACAGACTCTCCATCAAAGAAATTCCACTTTTAGTATCTTTTTTCCTTTTTTTTGAGAATCAAGTAAAAGTTTTTACTTTTGTTAAAAAGAAGCTAGTGGAGATTACAATTTTTGGTCCTTCAACCGTGTTCCCCTTCCTTGAAGGCCTCCTGCGGTAAATATATTTCATAAAATATATTTATTCTGGGATTTGCCCCAAGATAAATTATTTCACAAAACAGAACACATTCACTTTCACACCCAAACTACATGCTGCTGGTTTTACAAAATGTGGGCAGCGTCAAAAGAAATCACTAACTCATATATTTACCCCTAGGAGGCCTGACACCAGCAAATGCTCTCCCTGGGTCCTCAACAGCTGGCAACATGGCAGCCAATAGACTCCACCTTTGCATTGCAAAGTTGCTTGTTAATAAGGCAGGAATCGATCGCATTGGCCAAGCACTGTCCCCTCTGCCTCCTGCCCCAGGCCTGGTACATGTACAATGAGAAACAGCAGCATTTTTTAATCTACCTTTTTCATTTCAGTTTTATCTCACCTTCTGCAAATCTCGAGAGACCTTCTACTTCATACGTCAAAGCTCCATCTTCCCAAGCCTTACAACTACGTTTCGCCTCAATTAAAGCCTGGTTTTGCCACAGCAAAGTTAAATCTCTAGCTGGTTGGTAGATGTGGGAAATGCAGAGCGGCTTATCTACCCTCCGGCAAGGACCCAGGCCAGGCAGTGTGCTCTGAGGAAGGCAGAAGCCCTGACTAGGCTCGTTTAAGAGCAGGGTCACGCAGCCCAATGGTACCTGTCTGCATGTGGCATTTTTGTGCAAACGCAATGCTTTAACTTGCATAGTTGCAATCCATCTCTACACAGCTCCATGTCCGTGGTGGCCAGGGATTGCACGGACAGTGGAGTTGTCGGTGATTATTTACATGACAGAAGCAGTGCAAGTGTCACGCTGAAACTGCTCTGCCAACCTGCCTCACACCGAGCAATTCCTTTGGTGACGGGGTGTATGCAATTTAGGGTCTCTGAAATTCCCTAGCTAATCCAAAGCAATGAGGAAGTGCAAGAAACTCAGAACCATCCTCTAAGCTCATTAGTGACACAGGAACTTTCTTATTAGAGAACAGAGCCAGAACTGTGGAGGTCTTGAAGCTCATCAGCCCTCTCTACAACCACCTGAAAGGAGGCTGTAGCCAGGTGGGGGTTGGTCTCTTCTCCCCAGTAGCAAGTGATAGGACCAGAGGAAACAGCCTGAAGTTGCACCGGGGGAGTTTTAGATGGATATTATGAAAAATTTCTTCACTGAAAGGGTTATCAAGCATTGGAACAGGCTGCCCAGGGAAGTGGTGGAGTCACCATTCCTGAAGGTATTTAAAAGATGTGTAGATGTGGTGCTGAGGGACATGGTTTAGCGGTGGACTTGGCAGTGTTAGGTTAACGGTTGAACTTGATAATCTTAAAGGTCCCTTCCAACCTAGATGATTCTATGATTCTAACTTTGCTCTGCAATGTGTTCTCTTTAAACACAGACAGCTTTTTTCTTGTCCCTCCCAACACGACATGCAGTGTCACAGTTCCCAAACAACCTCCCTCCCTCTGCTGAAACCCAACTCTTGATTTCCTGACCCAGAAATCAAAGCACTCAGACTGAACTAAAGCACAAAGTACAAGAGTAACAGAAACACGTTCCGGGCTCAATCTTCCACGTGAGGTTCGGTGAATAGAGAAGGAACTGAAACACGTACAGCGACTGGATTCAACAAGGAGCACGAAACCATCCGTTTTACCTGAAAGCCTGCAGGCTAAATGCTTGGGTCTGTTGTGGTGGAGACTCTGACCATACATCTGATCGCAGTGACTTTATCCAGCTTGAGTCTTGAAGATCTCAAAGGCCTCAACGCTGCGAACTGTCAGGGTAACCTACCCCAGCGCTGCAGGAATAACTGAGAAAAGGCTGCAAAGTTATAGAAATGCTTTCAGCAGGGCTGCCAAGATGAGGACCGAGGACTGATTAGCTAAGGGTAGGTGCCAAAAGTGTACCAATCACTTCCAGGGGAAAGGGAGCTGGTAGAAAACCGGGACGAGGATTTCCAGAAAAGCCACAATCAGACAGGGATAACACAGGGATGATCAGAACAAGAATAAAGACGACCAGGCCCTTCTGACTCATAAATGAGTAGTGTCAATTCCAGAAAAAGGTGTAACTGAGTGATGAAATGCATTTGCTGGAAACTATTTTCAACAGACAGTTCTGTTGAACCCAGCTGCCACGGTCCCAGCCTCATTGTAGTCTATATCCCAAGGCTGCAAGAGACGGCTCTGGAGGGTGTTTCATCAAAGCTATGCGACATTTCGTCGCTGCACGAGAACGCCAGATTGATGTTAGATTGCAAAATACTTGTTGATCACATGAGATATGTAACAGATGGCACGTCCTCTGTCATAATGTCCAAAACCTCAATATACTTTGTGAGAAGGTAAAAAATTTCAAGGGCCTAGG
This sequence comes from Fratercula arctica, assembly GCA_947846985.1. NCBI lineage: Eukaryota > Metazoa > Chordata > Aves > Charadriiformes > Alcidae > Fratercula > Fratercula arctica. Next base: position 16,208,072 of record CANTUZ010000003.1, on the reverse strand, counting down.
ACTGAATCTGAATTAGGGAGATGAAAGGCAGTAAGTAAATATGCATCGTTAAGAAAACATCTATCTATATACAGCTCACTTTCAATTAATCCAGAATTCTCCCCATAATACCCTGAGCTCAGCTACAATAAAAAATATTTATGTCTCACTGAAATTATTCTATTTAACTACTTCAGCAAATCCAGTACCAGAGTAAAAACAGCTGACAAGGAATACGTGTGTGCACATATGCACGTGTGCTGGTATGTCTATATACACGGCACAAATAAACAAGGATGGAGACTGTTAGTACCACTAACTGTAGAATATCCTTGCTTTGTATAGGATGAACAGACAGGGTACACATCAAAATATAGTCAAATATATATAGTGAAAAAATGACAATTCAAGTTAGACAGTTAGTTAACTAGTATCTCAATTTAATGCTCCTATCTCTGTGCCATATTACACTTAAAAATCCCAATGGCCACAAATAACAAAGTTCTCTTCTTGTTCCGCAAATTTCACTTTGCTTTCAGGAGACGGTGACAAAAATTGAACCGTCAAAGCAAAAGACTACTGCGAGTGCCACGCAGAGGATTAAGGAAATAACTGAGTTAAGTCAGTCAACTGTGTTCCAGCTTTCTCTGTGCCGAGTAACCCATTGCCCTCTCTGGTTTTTATTTGCTTTTGCACTGTACGGCCTTATGTAACTGTTCCCTCCAGCCCATAAATTTCCAAGGTGAACAAAGCTCAAGTGATTACATTCAGCTTGGCCACAAAGGTGGTTTTTTTCCGCTAACTTCTACTTACCAGGTTTTATCTTTTTAATCACATAAAAGTATTAAGCCTGTGGCGGTTAAGTTGATCGATTCGGCTTCTAAATGCCCGCGCTTTCCCATTTTTGACCGCAACAGTATTTCTGATAATATTAATAACTACAAAGATTAAAATGGATTAAGGCTGGAAAGGAAAAACGGTTTGGTGGTTGTTTTTCCTTCCCCTTTGCAGGCCAGGCTGCCCTTATTTTGGTTCGGGTAGCTAGAACTGCTTTTCATCTCCCCAAGCATCACTTTGCCCATACTGATATCCCACAAAAGGTGGTCTGTCTTTTCAGACTAGATCCTACATAAAAAGGACTGGAAGTCCATTATCTGAAGTTATTTTCAGCGATAGCTCTGAAGCAGCTTGACCTGGCATCACACGGAGGCAAAAGCAAGCGCAGCCATAATCCTCCCTGCCTATAGCATGAGTTTACTCATGACGTTTTTTGATCTGACCTTTCTTCAGCAGTGAAAGCTATTGTCGGAGATAAACGCAGCCTAGGGAAACCAAGAGACCCATGCTTACAAAAATGTGCAAAACACCAACAGATCCTCAGCGGCATTCAGTCTGTAATCCTAGCAAGGTAATGAGATTTATAGAAGCTAAATCCTAAGATTTTTTATTACACTGTGAAAGCATGTTCAATTTTAATATTTGTCGATGTGTGCGAATTCAGCTTACCATTTGTTTATAGCGTGGGTGATACAAACTTCAACCCAAATTTATGTAGAATACGCATAATTAACAAGTCGAAAACATTTTCATCCCCCAAAAGTTTACTTTGAGACCTACTTCACTCCTTCCCAGAACATTAAAAGAATTAAATCTTCATAGTCATACAAACTAGAAGTTGATGAAATTTCAAGTTCCAGACCTTCAAAATCCTGGTGGCATTTAACCTCCTACATATAGGACATGACCATTGTCTGTGGTCATTATGAATTCTTTCTGCACCTGACCTATCAGAATTATTAGCTGAATTATTACTATTTTCTCTGAATTACCAGGGTCAGGACCCAGCCATTAGCAGAGAGCAGATGTGATATACCTAAGGTAAACTGTGAGCTGACACTTCTTACTTTTCCAGTATCAGGTAAGTTGTCGGACTGGCAAAGGATCACTTCATCTAGCGAGTCTATTAATCAGAAAGTATTTATCTCGCCGGTGAGAGATCAAAGTGACAATCAAAATATAGTCAGAACTAGCAAACAGTGAATTTACCAAAAGTCTATTACTAATGCTTGCCCATCCTTTAAAGAAAGATGTTTGTTTCATATGAAGATATATATCCCTGGTGATTTCAGACTTCAGAAAAATTATATGGAATGAGAGGCTGCTCTTTGCCCTTAAATTTGAAAGAAATGATCCTAATTTCTTAACTTATACTGTGGCTTCTAGTATTTGCTATATAGTAGTAGTATTTACCTACTCTATAATATTAACTAAGTTTTATAACATCTCTGTCAGGTAGATGTTTCAAAAAAGGAAAGAGAAGAGATATACAATGTTTTGGGAAAAAACAAGAACAACTCTAATCCATAATCCTGATGCGATTTCCTCAGGTCTTTCTGGGAAGAATTCTGCAGTCAAATCCCAGACTTCATGTTAAATTAGGGCAGAAAATACTCTTTGCTCATAAAACATGCTTAACATCCCACAAAACTCCAATAAAAGTGCTATTACATGGACTACCAGTATCTGAAACACTGAAAAGAAATGCATGTGAACTTTTTTACCAAGTGGGTATTTTCAAGCATAAAAGCCAAGAGCAAATACTCAGGCTAATCTCTAACATCTGATCAGTCTCAGATATTAAACTGCAAAATATATAATGCTGCAAGAAAGTAACCCTTACTGGCAAATCAGCCCAGAACACTAGTGGGAAGAACACAACCCCAAGGGAGGGCACATGTCATAAGGAAAATAACATGACAAAGTCCATTAAACAAGCTTAAATATATCTTAATGCCAAGCCACAGTGCAAAATCAATGCATTTATTTTCTATTAATGACAAGGTCAGATATAAATCTGTGACTGCAACCTGCAGGTAAGCTAACAGCAGCGACTGTTCGCCATATGGAGCGGCATGGATGCAGCGGGGCAGGAAGGGCATGAGAAGGGCGACTCTCCAGCTTGCTCCGCTGTCCCTCCCAGCAGATTCCTGTCCGGTTGAAGTTTCATGCCAAAAGAACTTTACAACGATGCTCAGAGAGGGAGAACAAGATTAAAAAAGACATAAAGAAGGGGGCAGGGAGCTCTAGATGTTTTAAGAGAAAGCTAGCAAGGTATGGAGATATAGGAGGATAAAACCATTGTGTGAAAGAAAAGATGGGCTGTTCAAAAGGAAAGAATGGACTGGCAGTGATGAGCACTGAATATCACGAACAGATGAAGACAAACGCAGGTTAAAGTGCAACTGCTTTAGGATTTTATTTTTAGTCGTATTGTTAAAGAAAATGGGCTTTCAAAGCAGAGTGGAGTCATGGCTAGCACGTTCATCTGCCTTTACCCAGGATGGATAAAAACTATATCACCAGCTAAAGGAAACTTTAAATGTCACTGTAAAGTCTTTACTGAAGAAGAAGAGTTCAAACTGCGCATTACAGATCCTGAAACAAACTTTCCAAAGTTTGGAGCTCCAGTATTTCCAAATGTTTCTCATTAGAAGTGTTTTTAAGAGCACTTAGAGAAAAGGGTTCATTTTTTTCTATTATCAGTAATGCTACGGAGAGTAAGAATGCATGTAAGTTGTAACAGATTCTCAAATGCAGAAACATCTCTCTTCCATCAGAAAACATTCATGACATTTGAAATAATTCATGCAAACTCAGTCTACTGGCATTTATGAACCAGTCACTTCAAATTCCCCATTTCTAGCCATATTAGGTCTTACACATACAGTCTTTCTGTCCTGAAAGAATTGACTGGTTAAAATTCAGAGATGGCAAGCAGAAAGCAACGTTACTTATTGAAGCAGAAAGAGCAGACGCTCCACCAAACTGCCTGGCCTTCTGCTGGGCAGAGATCTAAATCTAGTCCAGAGACACAGAGAAGAATCAGAGCAACTTTAAATTCTGGAAAGGTACATTTTCTACAGAGCATTTCTTTGCTTCTGTTGAAACATATGAAATATTAATGTCAATTCATTACACATCAATGCACTTGTATACTCCCCTGTTATCAAGTGTCCAAATGAAAACAGTCTGTTCTGAATAATTTACTCCTGAATCATCAGCCAGCTTTCTTCTACAAATGCAGATCTTCTGTATTTGACAAATCACATCTATGACTGACAACCTTTTAGAAAAGATGTTCTCTCTATTAAGTTTCAGAAAGGTACCAGCGTATGCGTATTTGATGTGCCACAAACTTGGTATCCAGAGCAGATATAAATGTGCTAACAATAAAGTAAAAATACATATAAAGGCTATAAAACATGATGGGTTTAAGTTAGGGGGCTGGATCCAGCGTGCAAGAACTCATTCAACCTCCAATAGCAAAGTCTCTGCCACCACCTTTCCAGGATGTCCCCAAACACCTGTGGGGGCTGGAGGAACTGTTCTGGCAACCCATTTGATGCCGTTTTGGTCCCGGGATTCCCCCCGCTCCCCTGCCTCAGCCCAGCACGTGAGCATGCCGTGGACTGCCTCAGCCAAAAGTTTTTCAGCAGAGAACCTATTTAACCCAAAGCTAAAGACTATGTGAAACCGCAGCTCCTTAAAATAAACACCAATTTTGACTCAAGTGGTGACGATCCCAATTACTCCATGACTATTTTCGTTAAGTACCAGTCTAATACCCTTATTTGCTCTGAGCGCCAGCCTTGCCAACAGCTCACTGGCCTCAGCAAAGGAGACAAAAGTTATGCCCGGTGGCAGTTCAAAAACTACACCACCACTTCCCTTGGTACGTTTGAAATACGAAGCTGTGTTGCTAAGATAATTCATTCTGGTTTTGTTGTGGGGCTGTTGGGCAAGAGCAATTACAGTGTCTCAGAAATGTGCGTTCTTCCTTCATGTTCACATCCCCTTTCTCTCGCTGCACAGGGTGGAAGAAATATAAATGTATTTGGTGATTGATGTTACCGTAATAATCCATTACTGGGGAAAAAGCAACTTCAAAACAAGAGTCACTAACTACATAATTCCCTTATGAAATACAACAGTGGTTCTGAGTTAAGGATTTATTTTCTTTTAATGAACATGGGTATTTTTCCCATTTGCTCACTAATGTACTCATTCTAATGTATTCACTGTAACCTTTTTTTTAATTACTTTTCAAACTTTTTCCATTTGTTACTAATGGAATATAATTATTTCCAATCTCAAGATCCTGAGCAGAAAACTCCACTTTTTTGAGGGTAGGAAAAAACCTAAAAACACACACCATTATTGTGTTGGTCACTGCGGAGATACATGAGTGGGAGGCAGAGGGTCAGCACTTAGAAAAGGTAAGCTTTCAAAGACTGAGAAGAAAAGTGGACTAAAAGAGTAATTTCAACAATATATACTGTCTCAGTACGATCCCAATTTACTTGTACTTTCATTCTGGCTTGGTATAGGCACACAGTTTCAATTAAATAATTCAGCTTGCATAGGTATACTCCAGGGGGGTGTGTGGGTGTGTGTGTAGATATAGAGATATATATATCTCTCTCTATATATTTGTATGTGTTGGTGTACACTTTAGGTATACCTAATGCAGGTACTCTTTTGCTATAAGCTACTCAAATATTACGAAATCCAAGGAAACTTGCTAAATGTTAACTATTAACATCAAAACCCCCAGATTAGCTCTTGGTTTGATATGCAGCAGGCTACTGCTAAGAAATGAGTTTTTAAGATTGGCCAACACATTGCAGAGGAAATAGATACCAAACTGAAACACGTTTCCTGACAGAAAAAGACAGAGAAATTGAAGATGGGAAGCTGTGCCTTTAGTTGTACATTCATATGAATCATAAAGATTAAATGAGGTGTTCAGCACTGACAGAGCTATATATCTCTTTCCGGCAGATAAGACCAAATTGCATAATGTGACTGGTAATAAAGATGTACTTGTAACATGAAAATAGGTGTTATGTAAAATAAAGAGAAGCCTTTCCCCTCATTTGTCCTTAAGTGTAAGGGATGCGTAATCATCATAATTTGTGAACTTTATTCTTTTTCAGCTTCTACTTTGCAGGTATTACCTAATTTTAGTATTTGATTAAAAAGAAAAAAAAAAACAAGACTAATCGACTTCGCACTGCACGGAATACAAATACAATTTTAATCTAATTGCTAGTACAGCTGATTTTACATTTGATTTCTACGTCTTCAGATTTTCCAAGCTTAATGTAAAGAGAGCAGTCAATACATGTAAGAAGACATAAAATAAGTAAAAATTGCATTCACCACCCAAAAATGTACCTTTGTGTCCAAAGACGGACCACAAGTTCAAGTACATTAAGGGCCTGGTGGTGAAAAATACACTGACTTGATCTGGATGCAGTGAATTCAGCAACAGGTAAAACATCTCAGCACATACGTAGCTAAGTCAGGTTTATGTATTCTGCAAAAGAAAGCTTACCTGCCCATTTTTTCCCAATTCCATTTCAACTATTGCAACAGGAGTGTTTATCTGATCAATGTGTCTTGACTGTGACTTCAGATCCACTCGCCAGTTCATGTTTTTCAGGACATTATCCCAACGGCTTTGATTGATCAGGCTCTCATGGATCTTTATTCGGTGGTTCTTCCAGAATTTTGCAATGACTGCAGCTTGATCGGCTGTGATGCCACCTTGTTTTTTGGTTTGGGCGGTGAGAAAAGCCTCCAGCTGATTCAAATCCATGTCTGCTGAAGCAATTGACTGTAGGGAAAATAAGACGAGAAAAAGGGAAAAGCTTGCTCAAAAATACTCTTTAACAGTCTAAGCTGAACAGTCTACCAGAAGGTCACATCTTTAGGGTTTTACAAATATCGGATTTTAAAGGGATAATGTAAACAAAGCTGGGTTATGGAAATAACCTGACAACTTTCATTAAAAATCAATTTGCAAGTACCTATCAGATTCCTGCCCCCAGACAGCTGGAGGGTAATGGATCGGTAACAGTAATGGGGAAACTGGGAGTGCCTTTGGGAATACAGATCTGGCACAGGATAATGAGGAGGCTTCTCACTGCCTGCCCACCCTCAGTATGCCCCATGCCCACCCAGCTGGTTGCTCCTGGGGATGGTCAGCTGGAAGCTGGGTTGGGGGTCCAGCATGACACTGCTGTTCTGACGGCCAGAAAGCATGGGGATACATGGCATGCCCCCAAGGCTGAAGCAAGTGAGGAGACATCCCAGCTGCAACACCCACAGCTTCATTCGCCACCTCCGCACCACAGACAGGGAAGCCAAACTGGGAAATGCTGCTCAGGCCAGGCAGGACAGGCAGCACTGGCCACAGTGGTGTGCTGGCCACGGCAGCAAAAGCACGAGTCTTCCAAGGGAGAGCATGAAACTGTCACTGAAAATGCAACCGCAGCTTCTTCTGAGGCATCAGCGGGCTCTGCCAGGCTAAACGCTGTGTTTGTCTTTTGCAAGGGGGTATAAGGGATCACTTACTCCTCCCCACACAACAACAGAAATTATTCTTCCCAAACCCCTTTTTTAATAGATATCCAGTTTTTCCACCTATTTTTCTAAAGCTGGTAATCCTACAGGCTTAAATTTGCATTGCCTAACTAGCAACGATTGCTAGCTATGGGCATGAAGGGAGGGGAGGACGGGAGGTGGGGAGAGGAAACTATGGCTAAGTTTCCCCACCATAGTTTCAAGCAGGCACTTTTACTTCATTCTCACCCAAAACGGATGCAGCTTACCCTAAACGAACATGCCACCACCCAATCACATGCCAACATGGGTTCAGCAAGGGGAAGGGTGGCTAAATCCTTGGGATTTGCCTCAGTTTAATTTCCCTTGACGTGGTATTCCTACTGCTGTACTCCACACGTTCAGGGAAATAACGATCTCACTCTCGTTAACCAAGGGGGTGACACCATGTGGCTTTTGGCACACACTGTGCACTTTGTATTGTTTCTCTGCAAAATTGGGTAACAGCTATCTAGAGAGCGATGGGCTGGCGCTCAGGGAGCTTGCTGAGGACGTGAGACCTGCTGCTTCTCCCCATTTCATCGGCGATGGACTAAAATTGTCGGCAGGGTGAGCTACCGGCAGGCTTTGCTGCCTTCCTCTAGACCAGACAGATGTCAAAGTATGCGATCTTAGTCACATCGGGAGCGCCCTGAAATAAAGCAGCAGGTAAAAAAGAACCAAAACAAAAAGAATATCAAACACAAAACCATAGAACTAGCCCAAAACAAAGAGCTTGCACATCACGTAAGCAAAGGAGAACGGAGGCAGGCTTGCTGCTTTGGAGGGAGTAAAGCCAACACTGCAACGTGCTCAGTCTTCGGCAGATACACCATCACGTCCTCCTCACCCCAAGTTCTGTGAGAAGCAAACCAGAACCACAAACAACCCCCCAGAAAAACCCCCAACAAACAACTTGTGATCTACAATGGTTATGCTGCCTTTTATCATCCAGTGTACAGTATTTTTTTAGAAGAGGAAGCACTGCCTTCCCTCACTCTCACAATGGATTAGCTGCCATCTGTCACGGGATCGAGAACAGAAATGGCAATCCACATGAAGCAACCGCTCAGCTGTACCAGGGCTCCAGCTTAATAGGAGCATCTGGCAATTTATTATAAAATTTGAGATGCCTAGAGCACTGCTCTGTCTTTTCTATAGGGCATTCATTGTATCTGTATATATTATTTCCTTTATCATGAAGATATTTAACTTAAGCGGTAATTATCCTGTAATATCTAATTATGCTGTAAATGAAAAAAAGCACTTTTCATTTTCAAAAGAAAAGCTATTTAGACTTACAGTCCTTTCCTACATCCACATCTTACATTAACAGGACTGTCTATGAACAGCAGTGTGAAATATTTTCTGGTTTAATATTTCTCATATCACTACATCTGTGTGGGGATCTGTTTGCGTGCTGTGTGACACCAACTACCGCTCACGTACACCTTCTGCGTTGGTTTCTGGGAAGAGGGGGAGGAATTGAGGAGAAAAAGCAACTCCAGACCCCAGCACCTTGTGTCAGCCCTGTCAAGACCACAATCAAGTTGAGATGCAGACTTTCTTCTCCATTCAGCTGTGCAGAAAATTGCCTTCTGTTTCATTCCTGCGCAGGAACCAAGAACATAAACCGCATCCTCTGCACTGAATGAGGCAAAGGTGTTACAGAGAAACATCTAATCTGCATTAAATGTGAACCTAGTGCAGATTCACTGGATCAAATAACCAGGTAACCCTTTTCTCGGTTTGATTTTATAACCTTCAAATATTTCACATTTGTAATTCTTAGGGGTTTCTTTTAACCTCATCCCCTTCCCAGGAACCCTTTTTGCAAGATGCAGCAGGATCTCTGGCAGTGCTTTGCTAAGCTGATAAAAACCACACACACAAAGTTCCTTATTGTGCTTGACACATGATATAAATCTGATTTCGAAGTGTATCCAAAAGAGGAAGCTTATGACCAAGCTTGCCATTTTAAGCATAAGGAAGATAAAATAATATTACCAGCACTTATACAGGACAGTTAAACTTGCCTGTTTGGCAAAGATTATCAACAGATTGACAATTAGTTAAGATCCAGCATGAGCTACACTTAAAAACCCTGTACGTTCATGTACTATAAGCACCCTGATATAGTTTGCTGCCAAAACACTACCACATAAAACAGAGGAAGGAAACCATGTATTGCAATTAGCTATCATTTATCTCTCTCTCTCAGACACATGCACCCACAATATGGATCGCTTTATGCATCCATGTACACGTACACAGCGAAGAAACCAGCAGATAACAACCATACTGTATTTTGGTGGAATATTTATCAGATAATGCATGCTTTAAATAATATACCCAATATAGACTATCATTCAAACTAGAATCTCTCAGCTTGGAAACAGGACTACCAAAACCCACCCTTTTTTAAATAAAAAAAAAAAAAAAAAAAAAAAGAATATAGATTTTAATTGGAAGCAGGTACAAGCAATCAACAAGTTATACCTCAGTACAGTTGCATGAAGATATTAATGACGACCTATTTTCCTTGAAATTCCTCAACAAAACCCACCACCTATAAAAGTTTTCAAGTCACAGAAAAACAGCAACTCATTTTAATTCTCTTTTTCATCTTGACTTGGAAACATTTCCTTGTGGACAGGAAATCTGATATAGGTTACAAAGAATGAGAGAACAATTAAGGTCTTCGCTGCTCTTCCATCTCCTGTACTGTACAAACGCTTACACAACTCGTTCTTTAAACAAGTGTAGTTCTACTCCATTGCTCATATGAATGACCACAGTTAAATTTCAGACTCTTTTAAAGCTTGAGGAAATGTTTTGATTTAATTCGGCAAAAGAATTATACTTCCAGTGATATTCTGTTCAGCATTACAAACAGGTCTTTCCATTACTTCTAACAATGCTCATTTATTACATAGAATATCAAATTAGAGTGAATATACCTTAGTGATATTTCTAAGGATTAATTTAAAGTTAAAACATGAGTGGTTCTTTTATACTTATAACTAAAGACAGATAAAATATATCTGATTATAAGTCTCCCTCTCATGCTTTTAAACCGTTGGAGTTTCAGACGAGCATTTACCACCACCAGGACAATGACCAGCTGTTGTGCAGCTCCCACAGCAGGCATGAAGACGGTTTCACTGCCGGAATAAACAACACACAGACATTTTATCACCATTACTGGAAACTTCTCAGGATTCAAAGGTGTTGAAACCATTTTTTATCCATCAGCTCCTACAGCTGCATCCCTGTCAGCACTACTTCAAGAGGGATATGTCTTATTAATGCCAATTACTTAGTCCAGACAGACCTTAAAGTGCAGGATCTCCTGCAGTAACTTGAGTCGCTGTACTGCCAGCGGCACACGTCACTGTATTATATAGACTTTATATTCTGAGCTAAGTGTGCGACATGGAGATCCTGCCCTAGTCACTTCCCACCTCATCTCTTCAGCAGCTCTTCCTAAGCATACTTGTGCAATATGTTATCACAGCCCCCTTTTCATTTACGGACTGTCCCATCTCTACGCGGTTCCATACCACGTCAATAAGTGCTTGTTAAAAGTATGACACCGAGGAAAAAACTTACGTATGACCTAATTCCAGCTTTTATCGGTAATCACAAATGATTTACATTTCAGCATAAAAATCTTCAACTAACAAAAAGCAGAAACGTTTTCTAAGAATGCATAAAATCATAGCTGCTCTATGACAGCGAGTAATTTCATTTACATTACTATGACTGTTCACTCAAGTGACTAAGTAAAAAGCCTATTTGTGAAACCAGGGTCTGTAAGAGAACAGCATTGGGTATTAAGAATTTCCTCACACTGTGTATTTTGAGATTTGTTGAAATATGCTTCCCCCCCCCCCCCCCCCCCCTAGGAAGCACAGCTTATGGACAGCGTGTCACACTACAAGCACACAAATCCTGCCCTCAGCAACTGGCTACACCTTTCTTTCCAGAGCCTGGGCAGATGCTTTTAAACAACATGAAACAGTTTTGGCCATACTGACTTCTCCTTGCGTTCACCTTCAACACATACCCACTGTGTCTTCAAATATAATTCAGCCAATAAAAATATGACTTCAAATACTATTTCCTTAATGGAACAGTATTTGATAGTCTGGAGAGCTTTGTATTGGCTTAATTAGATCCATTAGATGTGTGCCTCGGTACACAGAACAGGAAAACAGACTTAAATTCATTATCTCTTCTGAGAAATAAAGCCTGACAAGCATGCAATACTAGTGAGAAACAACAATTGGTAAAACCCACTGGGAAAAAAGAACACACTTATTTTCAGAAATAAAACCTTTCTTGTCAACCATTACAGAAGCGCTCCATGAGCTGGCCATGCCAGTATGTGTAGGCATTTTCTCCATCTGACCCTCAAAATTGCAGGCTGCTGCCAGCTGGTAGCACAAAGAAATCACAAGCTCAGAGAAACAAACAATTCAGTGCCCTGTACTGTACTAACGAACTCATCTCTTCAGGTTTTGGGGAGGTGGGGGGGAGAGGCTATTCCTGTAACGCAACCCTTGTCATTCAGATGCTCTTAGAAATATAACCTTGAAAACCACTTCTCAGTCCCTTGGAGCACACGCATGGGGGGGGGGGGGCGGGGGGGGGCAGCTGCAGATGGGAGAAATGTGACAAGGGACCCGGCTTGGCCAAAACATTTTGATCACACAAAACCAGCTCCTGTTAATGTCAAGATACTATGCATTTCTTTCACTTATCCTTAGAAAAAAGCCTTTACCAGATCTGGGGCAAATAGGGGGTGCCTGCTTTGGGGTGTGTAGCTTCCTTCTCTTTATTTAAAAAGAAAGATAACCCTGGGAAAGCAGGGTGGGGAACAGAAGCAGCTCTCATCATCTTTGAGCTTAACAGCACACACATGTCCTAGAGACACTAAGCTGTTTGTCAAATTTAGCTCAGCATGTTCTTCTGCAAATAGTAGCCTCAGACAGGAGGAATATGAGAACATCTCTGCAAGTCTGTGGTTTCTGGGTCCTCCTTTGTAAGTACGCGCTAACCAGACTCTCTCCCAAGGGCTGCTGAGATATCCAGTCCCGTAATAAATGAGCTGTTCCCATAGATGTTCCCTGGATGTTAGTCCAGTAGAGACTTTCCCACGTTTCTGGAGACAGTAGAGGTTTTCAACTAGTTGGTAGGTTGTGCCTCACACACACTGTTTAGTAGAGTCCAAGAGCTCTCCTGAGAATTGGAATTAAGATAAAATTAGATGCAACAGCCTGCTTGTCTGCACTTGAAAATGGTGATCCATCTTTTGGAAAAAACCCCAAAGCTAAAGGCCTCTACTCCCCCAAAAATTTGTAAGTCAGAAATCACAAGGGACCTTAACAATACATTTAGTCCTCCTACATCAAAGTAGAAAGATTTTAACTAATCTTTAAGTCTCATCTAATCCATGGGAGATCACACAAATTTCTTTTATTCAAGTTCCATATTATGTCCCAATATGATTTTAGTTTGCTTCTTATTAAGCTGTAACACACAGCTGAAAGTGAAATTAAACTGTTTGCTAAGAGAAAAGAGCTAACTGTGAATCATTAAGAGGATAATAACATACAAATATTGTTTAAAAGCCTGTAGTTTTAATTTTTTTCTAGCGTGTAATAGACCTTCTGCAACATCCATTTCTTATTCCAACCTGTAGAGCCTTTTGATTCATTGCCAAGGAGACAGTAACCAGGTCAACAGACATTCAGTAGACTTGTAAATATTTTTGAGTTTTTCTGACTTTCATCAAGCTTTTTTCTTGGACCAGAGGACTCGCAACACACAGCAACAGCAAAAAAAATTATTTAGCTGCCACTGCAGATAGGAAAAATGCGCATGCTTCGTGAAGTTTCAGACAAAATTACATCCTTCCTGCATTTCTAACCTTATTAAGCTTGATTCCACCCAGACTTCTCAAATGCGCACAGGGAAGATAAAACTCTTCTCAATGGGTCCCCTCCATGCTTCTTGACCGACGACTCCCTTTTCTCCACCAAGGTTCCCAGGTTCCCACCAAGCAGAAACACCCCAAACCCTTCTCTTATTTTTTCGCATACAAGCTCACCAAACCCAATGTTCTCTGCTAAAATTACTTTTTCATTTGGACATGAAGTTCAATAACGGGGAGTACGTATACAGCTATTTTTGGCCTAGCTTACAAATGAACGCAAAAGAGATCTCAGCATTAGTTTTTAAAAGCATATGAAGTGACCACAACATTTTTTCCTCCAGCCTGCCTCTGCCATCAGTCTGTGTGTCTGCTAGAAATGACCGGTTTGAACTCTTAATTCCATAAAACACCACTTCTTAAATTTATTTGCAGGAGGTGTCATTTTTCTGTGGTATGAAGACTCATTCGATGACAAAGGAGGATGAAAGGTTGATTAAAACAGGCAGCCACCAGATGAACCGCAACCTAAGCCACGCTCCTGTGGTCACATCGTACTTCTTGCAAACCTGCTGTGCTGAGCTCAAAGAAGTGGCTCCTTCACCCCACTCCCATCCTAAAAAACATCCTTAGCTAAAGGAAAATTGAGAATCATCAGGATTACTCTGTCTGGACCCACTTAAAGACTCTGTCTAGGCTTTATACCACTTAACAGAACAAGAATAAATAAAAAAACCCAAACAGAACAAGCCCACCCACTAATAATGTTAGCCATAGCTAGATCTCCAAATGATGCCTGCATACTCAGATTACAAACAGATACTAAAAGCTTGGATTTTAAGCAATAAACATAAAAAAGAAGCGCCATCCCCTTCCTGAATAATAGCTTCCAAACTAGTTAAATTATTTAAAACAGAAAGAGGAAGAGATGTACAAGGAAAAAGGCACTTCTCAGAGAGCACAGATAGGCGTTGGACAGGCCAGAGGGAGATAAAACACTGAACCAAAAAAATAAGGAAACGTTCTATTAATAGCAGATATACTTGCAACTAGAAGGGTCAAATAGCAAGATTAAAAATATAAATATATTAAAATTAAAAATATAAATATATTAAAATTAAAAATATAAATTGTCCATCCTGGCCTGTACTCAACTGAATTACAGCAAAAAAATTCCCAAGCTTTGCTATCAGTTTTCTCCCCACTTGAGGCAAATTCTTTGCTATGATTTAGAAGGCATTTTGCCACTTGGGGTGGAGGCAAAGAAATGTCACATTTCCAGTAGTTCATAAACATGCAGTCGTGTTACAGACAAGTTTGACAGGTTCTACCTTTTCCAAAATGAATGTGCATACACATGTACTCCGTGAACTATGCTTCAGTTAGAAGCAAGTTGTTTCCTTGGACGACGTCTGAATCTTTGCAGGTTACGTTGTTCAGTCTAAAATGGTTTCTTCTTCAGTCCTCCTGAAGGAGCTGGATTCAGAAATAAAACCTCTTGACAGATGGAAGACATTTAATACAGTACTGTTAAAGATGGAGAGGAACATAAAAGGCAGAGAGAAATCCAGATAGGGCAGAATAAATACCAGATGGTAAATACAAAAAATTTCAAGAGAGGGAGTAAAAGCAGGAAAAGAGAGAGAGACACACAGACAAACACAGTGACAATCCCGGAATGGGTGACATGACCTGTCATTCCCTTCAGAGACCAAGTGATTGGCGTTTTTTCTGCTCCTCCATTCTCTTACAATAAAATAAATGAGAACTGTGTTTATCAGGTTTCTACGATCATTCTGGGAAAATTACTTGCTGCCGCAGACTACTGCTTCATGTTTAATCTCGTTTCACTTAGGAGAGTTAAAAATAGAAGTTGGAGTGGCTCATATTTTGAAGGCACATGGAAAAAAAAAAGCTGTGGCCCTACCCTGTGTGCAGTAATGGTGCAGACATTAGCAGAGCTTATTGTAGCTCCCTGCAGGCAACGGTCCTGTCAGTGAAATCAGGCAAAGCACAAACTGGCTTTATTAAGAACAAAGCACAGAAAACGGAATTAGCATCATGACTTAATTTTCACTTTTATTCAGTGTGCCATGATTGTTTGCCTCTTAAAAGTTAATTATTAACTCAGCTAATTTCCACTTTGGTTTACACCTGGACATCAGTTTCCTTTATAGCAAAGCATAGATGCTCCAGCAGTGAACAACATGAAATACATGACTCACACCCCTCAACTGTATGATGTCTTGCCATAGACTCAGATTCGGAGCCAAACTCTGACTCCGGGCTCTGCTTTCCCTCCTTTCACAGCACCATTGTCTATTATCTGTACTATTCTGGGCAACAGCTAGAGTTACATTTTCCTACCTGGAAGGAGAAGGGTTCCTGCACTCCTAAAACAGGCTCACACCTCAGCCCATCACCGCTGTGGCCCATAACCCTGCAGACACACTTCACAGCAGCAAAGAGATCAGCAAGAGACAAGTTTACAGACTACACAGTTTCAAGGGAACCAAGCAAGAGTGCTTTACCATCTGGTCATTCATCACCTATTTTGACAACTCATGTTACCCGTTGACAGGTTTGACAGGCAAGAGGTAGGCTTCCCGTCTCAGGATACCACCCGGCAAGGTCTGCCTTTCGGCATGGATAAGACAGTTTTCCCTCCTGTCAGATGAGCGAAAAGGAAAACACGTTCCCCAAAACAGCAGCAGCCATGGTGGTTGTTAACAGCTGAGCCTTTACGAGGAGAAAGGACCAGCAGGTCAAAATCTTCACTCTAGGAATCACAACTGCCCTGGGAAGGTTCCCACTCACCCCCTGGTGCTGGAAAACAATGGTCTGCCCAGGAGCAAAGCCCAAGCCGGGGAGCTTAAAAGAAATCATCCCTCACTTTCCCATAAAGATTTAAGTACCATTTGCTGTACCAAAAATGCTCTTACAACTAAATCTAATAAATGTTTTCTGGGGAAAAAAAGGCTAAAGGCCTAATGAAACAGCCAAAATATCAATCTGAAAGCATTCTCCAGCAGAATCACATTAACTATTAATGACTACTTTAATGACCCCAGAGGGGGTTCTCCATTTCTATCAGGTTAGGCTCCTGACCAAGGCACCTATGGGGAGAGCTGGCCAAGTAATTGGGTTTTCCAACGAGTTTGTAGAGACAAGTCCGCACTGCTGTGCCTCCAGACAACGTGAACTGCCCTCCAGAGCTGCATGAGCACGAGGGTGGTCGGCAGCGCTGGCAGACACACACCACCACTAAAAACCGTTTGGTCCCAAACAAAATCTGGCTTTAGCTTTCACCGTTACATGCCTAAACAGCTAAAAACTTCAGCACTCAAATGCTCCAAGACAGTGCAGTCCAGCCCATCAAAAAGAATCCAATCAATTTTTCCCCATGGCTTTTCTTTGGCTTTTAGTCAAATTGGGGGCTACTCTTATTCAATAAACTCCCTACCATTTGTCCACACAAACTGGAAAATTCCTCTAGCACTTTCTTTTCATTACGAGACTTTTTATAGATTTCCTGACATGTCATAAACTGACACATCGTAAAATGAATCCTATGAACAAAAGCACTCCCTGCCGAGCAAGGAACAACTGACATGCTTCTAACCCGGTTCCCAACAAGCCAGAGCCAGATCCCTCTCTTTGGTCATGCAGGAGGAGACTTCATGCAATGGACGTGAAATAGAGGCATGCACACAGGTACTTCTTGCGTACAAGGAGACACATCCAGTAACAGATGAGGTAAGAGTCCTTCTGCAAAGTTGCATCAGCCACTTGTGCCTTTGGGCTCCTTTGAGTCCTGAAGAGAGAACCGTCTTCAAGGTCTCAAGAGGTCTGAAGCAGCACAACAATCTCTAGCCTCTTGAGGACTGCCAGTAAAGCACAGCTCCAGCGACCCATGCATCTCACCCGTAACACTGGAAACCAAACCACGGGGCCACACTGCAAGACCCCAACCAGGCTCAGAACCACAGCTTATCATCTTCATCCTAGACTACGTATAAAAAACGAAGGTGTCATCGAATGGTGTCAGAAGGGCACTCATCTTGTCTCTGCATGTGTGCATACATACTGTGTAAACACATACGTGTGAGCACCATGTGAATATCCGACCATCTATTACAATAACAGCACGCTGCCTAAATGTGCTGTTTCTTCTTCTACAGAAAAAGGGAGTTAGGGATATTTTGTTCACTTCAACAAAGGTAAGAATGGAACTTAATGAAAAATACAAAATAAGTCACAACTAATTCAAACGCATAAAATACTTGTACCATATTTGACCATGTAAAACTAAAGGGTACTTATACAAACAGCTTGTTAGAACAGAACAGAAACTACACTTGAACCAGAAATGGCAAAAAGAGTATGCAAGAACAGCACATCTGAAGCGACAGTCTGAAAAGAGACAACAAAGCCATGTGTAAATGTCAGGCAAGGAGTAAAAATGCCTGCTCCTTTCTTGCCTTTTACACAGACACTACTTCAGCGTCTGCATATATCATCAGAACATGTTTCATAATCCTGGCATCATGGTTTATAGAAACTGCAAAGAAAGGGAAGAAAAAAAACTACCCACCAAGCTGAGGTAGGACTCTTTTGGCAGAGATCCCAAAACATCTCAACCAGAAAAAAAATCTAACCTTATTTGGAAAAAACACAGAATTTTACTCAATCTATATTTGTATTGCCACTTTTTATTGGGGGGGGGGGAGAGAGATATGAAAAACATGCTTTCAGAATATATTAACATATGCAAAATAAGAATTTCTAAAATATTTTTGTAATTATAATTAGACAAGCACTTATTTTAAGTCTAAAAATCGTTTGGACAAGTTGGCTATTATTTCACATTTGCTCTGCACAGTATATTTAATGTCTTCTTTCAGTGAGATTCTGTTGTGATCTATTTTTACTTACATGGAATCACACATAAAACAGCATTGTTAAGAGGTAAATATAGAAGACGCCAAAGAATCAGAGGGATGAAAAATGTATTCCAAGACCACTGTCACCTTTAGAAGTGAAACACACAGTCCTCAAGGTCAGCAGATGAACAGATACCGAAGCCCACGGAGAGCTGAAAAGGCGGAGGAAGTCACAGGCTTGCTGTACAACTATAACACTACCAACTTTATAAGAAATCGAGTACCCTGAATTAGATCTTGGGCTATCAGCTATAACCAGGTGCTCATGCACTGTAAACAAAGTGAAAGGTCAATCCCATTTACTTTGTACAGAGTCCAATTTTAAATCATCGGGTGGCTACAAGAAATATAAGATGATTTGGTGTCATTCTACGGTTTGTAAGATTTAGTTTCTTTGCATGTGGCTACTATATACAATGGAACACAATTACAGAAAGCTTACTGTGCTTAAGATTCAGGTTTTCAAAATACATAACAAAAATGCACCAATATAGAAAACCAGTTTGTTTTTCCCCGATAACAAACTCTTAATGCTTCACAATGAAGGCCATCCATGTTCCAGTCAGTTCTGACTTACTTCACATTAAATCTTTTTTTAAGTTATCATGTAAAAGCATGGATTTATAATGATAAATACAAAATGCAAAAAAGGGGTATTTTAGGCTCTGCCTTTAAAGAAAGTCACTCACTTCATAGAATCATAGAATGGTTTGGGGTGGAAAGGATCATCTAATTGAACTCCCCTGCCCTGGGCAGGGACATGTCCCACTAGACCCGGCTGCTCAAAGCCCCATCCAGCCTGGCCTTGAACACCTCCAGGGATGGGGCAGCCACAGCTGCTCTGGGCAACTTGTGCCAGTGTCTCACCACCCTCACAGTCAAGAGTTTCCTCCTAATATCTAATCTAAATCTCCCCTCTTTCCGTTTAAAACTTCTCCCTCATCCTATTGCTCCACTCCCTGATCAAGAGTCCCTCCCCATCTTTTCTGTAGACTCCCTTTAGGTACTGGAAGGCTGCTATAGGGTCTGCCCGGAGCCTTCTCTTCTCCAGGCTGAACAACCCCCACTCTCTCAGCCTGTCCTCACAGCAGAGGTGCTCCAGCCCTCTGACCATCTTCATGGCCTCCTCTGGACCTGCTCCAACAGGTCCATGCCATTTATCTTGTTCTAAAGCCAATGATCCTCTAGGGGTGTGCTTGGAGCCCTCTCAGTAAGTCGCAGCCAACCTTTCCTGCTCAGGGAGGCTCACAGGGAACCAGAGTGGCCACTCAGACTGCAGCTCAAGTTGCCGGATGTTCTTACCTGAAAACTTCTGCCCCATTGGCCTCTAGTGACTAAAACACAGAATCATAGAATTGTTATGGTTGGAAAAGACCTTTAAGATCATCAAGTCCAACTGTTAACCTATCACTGACAAGGTACCACTAAATCAAGTCCCTAAATGCCACATCTACACGCCTTTTAAATACCTCCAGGGTTGGTCACTCAGCCACTGGGCAGCCTGTTCCAATGCTTGACAACCCTTTCAGTGAAGAAATTTCTCCTAATTTCCAAAAAGAGGCCAAGAACATCAATGAACAAAAGACTTTATGTAACAATTGTAGTGCCTGGTATTTTGTGCCTCTAATGCTTTTTCTTTTCTTTTTTCAATTAAATAAACTATTGCAAAACTCAACATCATCCAAACACGTTGAAGAGTTCAAGGCTCTATCATACTTGGTGACCAGACTGTAAGAAATCCAGAGAGTACAAGCTGCAAAATGGAATAATTCTAGCCACAGAGCATTTCCACCACTCTTAAGTTTTTGGTATTGTCAGCTTTTTCTTTTTTTTTTTTTTCTTTTTGTTAGTTGTTGGCTATACTGCATCCAGTTGCTACAAACTAGTACAGTAGAAAAACTAACATATGTCATACCAAGACTAGCTGCTAAGCGTACTGGGAATGGAAAATTTCAGATGTTCAGCTTGTGAAAAGGTTGACTTTTGTCATCCAAATTTCCTTTTCGTACGCCAGCTGTGAACTTCAGTGGCTCAAGTGAATGCCCCAGCTCTGCATCTTTGATAGGGCGCTGGTTATGCAATGCATTAACAGCTCTTTCTGCTGCTCTATTCTCCTTCTGAACTTTCTGTGAAACAAGGATGTATATGTTAGGAGAGTAAATGATGCTCATCCCAACATAAAGGATCCATTGACTAATATTTTTTCCTAGTAAGATTAATCTTTACTTGCAATGAAAAAAATATATGTATATTTGAAGATAGAAAGAAGTCTATTATCCGCTCAGCTGTGTGGCAGTCTCATGTGAGACCGGCAAGGTTGGAATAAGAATTTTTACTCCATTGCCAACATCAGCACTCTCCTGGAGCAAGCAAACAGTAATCTTCCTTCCCACCAGTTATAACAGACACAATTTTAACAGTATCATATAATGAAGAATATAATTTCAGTGTATAGCCTTTCCATTCCTTTTAGCCCTTCTTTATGCAGCAAACTGAAGAAAAGAAAACTCAAGTTCTCCCCTTTTCATAGGCCACATTTAAAGAGGAAAGACAACTCTTCCTCCAGTTGTGAAACACTGGCCCAGGTTGCCCAGGGAGGTTGTGGCTGCCCCATCCCTGGAGGTGTTCAAGGCCAGGCTGGATGGGGCTTGGAGCAACCTGGTCTGGTGGGAGATGTCCCTGCCAATGGCAGGGGGGTGGAACTAGACGATCTTTAAGGTCCCTTCCAACCCAAACCATTCTGTGATTCTATGAACTCATACTAGTCCAGAAAATCACTGGTGCTGAGATGATGGCAGTGAACTTTCATTACCTTCTTCAGCATTTCCCCCACACCTTGGGGAACGTGGAATGGAGCATTAGCGTTACTGAAATATAGGCATGAAACTACATGTGAAGCCTAAGGGAGTCTTTCTCCCTTTTCAAATATACTCCATACAGCATGTGTTTGATGAATACTAATTTAGTAGAAGCATTTAATTTGTAGGAATGAACTTCAAAGGCAAGATCCAACTCCCTAGTCTTCAAGCAGAGTAGACTCTTGTTAAGGTCAAGAGAAACACTGCAGGGATCAGACTGGACTAATGAATATCAGCATACTCAATACACTTGGCTTCCTGTGCATGCATGTGTGCATATCTATATACATGTATATATACAACATATGCTAATCACACACACAGATCTATGTAACTTATGCTAATCATATCTGTGTGGGGGTTTTTTTGAGAAAAAAAAAAACAAACCCAAACCAGTCTCACTCACCACATTCATCAATGACCTGGATAAGGGACAGAGTGTACCTTCTGGAAGTTTGCTGATGACACAAAACTGGGAGGAGTGGCTGACACACCAGAAGGCTGAACTGCCATTCAGCGAGACCTGGACAGGCTGGAGAGTTTGGCGGAGAGGTACCTAATGAAGTTCAAGAAGGGCAAGTGTCGGGTCCTGCACCTCGGGAGGAATAACCCCACGCACTGGTACAGGTTAGGGGGTGACCTGCTGGAAAGCAGCTCTGCAGAGAGGGACCTGGGAGTCCTGGTGGACAACAAGTTGCCCAGGAGCCAGCAATGTGCCCCTGTGGCCAAGAAGGCCAACAGTCTCCTGCGGTCCATCAAGAGCATGGCCAGTGGGTCAAGGGAGGTTGTCCTCCCCCTCTGCTTTGCCCTGGTGAGGCCACATCTGGAGTACTGTGTCCAGTTCTGAGCTCCCCAGTTCCAGAAAGACAAGAAAATACTGGAGAGAGTCCAGCGGAGAGCTATGAAGATGATCAGGGGACTGGAGCATCTCTCTGATGAGGAAAGGCTGAGAGACCTGGGTCTGTTCAGCCTGGAGAAGAGAAGACTGAGAGGGGATCTCACCAATGCTTATCAGTATCTAAAGGGTGGGTGGCAAGAGGATGGGGCCAGACTCTTTACAGTGGTGCCCAGCGACAGGACAAGGGGCAACTGGCACAAACTGGAACACAGAAAATTCCATTTCCATGAGGAAAAACTTCTTTACTTTGAGGGTGCCAGAGCACTGGAACAGACTGCCCAGAGAGATTGTGGAGTCTCCTCTGGAGATATTCAAAACTTACCTGGATGTATTTCTGTTCAACCTGCTCTAGCTGAACCTGCTCTGGCAGGGTGGTTGGACTAGATGATCTCCAGAGGTCCCTTCCAACCCTTACCATTCTGTGAAATAAAGAGTGCATTCAAAACTTGATGGTGTTATTCATGATGAAAATACTACTTCCTGGAAGAAGTTATAAAAATACAACAAACTGAACCATACATATGGATAGGAAAAAGGAAGGCAACAGGATATGAAGTACCGGGACCACCATGGAATCCAACTTTCTCAGCGGCACACTGTTCTGGAAGGCCATTAAGAGACAATTAGCAGATTTTTGTTAGATCATTTTAAAACTAAGATGTAATGCAGAGTCATTATAAACAAGAAGAGCTGGTACTGACCTGCCTGCTCTAGACAGGACAGATAGGGCAACTAGATCTTTACTTGCAGAGATATAATCAACACTGCAATTAAGGAAAAACGCAAAGAGAGAGAGACTTGCTTCTCCTTTGGGCAATACAGAGTTTACCACACCTATGATACATCGATGACGCAGGTCTGCTGACTTCTTTTAATTTAATGCTTTTCCATAGATAAGAACATAAAACAATAATATGACACAAAAGATTGAGTAAACCATTAAATGTAAGGTAAGCCATTTTCACTGAAGTGGCACCATTACAGCATATTGGAACTTTACAATCCCAAATGAAAGGAGACTTGGATCTGCCTTGTTAGGTAATGACCTTTCACCTCTGTCTCACGCTGGAGTTACAGAAAATACTGCTAATTAAATGAACAACATTATAATGGTGGGAGCCCTCCCGTTTCTGCCTGCCTACAGGATTTGCACTTGTAGCTGCACAGCAGTAGGAAGACTATGAGGTTTGTGATGTGGAGGTGCGGATTCCTTGCTCACACCCCATGGTTTAAACGACAGCCCAATGCCATCACCTCCACATCCCGCAGCTACCAGCAATAACACCGCCTTCTACACATCTCATCAGTAATGACAATAGCAATGAAAACAGCATGGCAAATATGAAAGGCTTTAGCAACACAAACACCAAGTTTTGCAACTGGAGAAATCACAAAACCAGGAGTATTAAAAAAATCCAGAACGATGCAGGTACGTTGTTCTTTCTAGCTGACACATACGAGCAATAAATTGCTGCTGCGGGGAGTGAAGCACTGATCTTACCACTCCTGTCAATGTTGTTCAACCACATCACATCCTGCAGCCAACCTTCCTCTCCAATTCATTCTTTTGAAGAATTTTCCTCCTCTGCTTTATGTTGTTCCTACAATTGCCAGCTGCAGTAGTCCTTATTTGAACTGATCACACATACACATACCTAAAATCTAAAATAATTCATATTGCAAACCCTATTAAGAATGCTTTGGGGCAGTATCCATGAACATTTACATCACCGCAATACAGCAGCTGCTAGTTCAAGCAAACATTCAATTTTCTATCCTCCTAAGACGATGCTGAAATAGGGGAAAAAAAAAAAAAAAAAGCAGTAACTGTAGGCTTTATGTACAGAGAAGACAAAATGCAACACCAGACACTGCAGAGGTGGCAATTGAGCTGTGTTCAGATTAGTGAGCTGTTTAATGGTGGTGTTTCGCTAAATTAAAAAAAAAAAAAAAAAGACTAGGATTGTTATTTAGTTGTTCCAAGCAAACATCAATGGAGATACGAATCATTTTCTCATGTATGTTCAATTATAACACTGTAGACATTCCCTCCCTCATGAAATTCTGTGCAGTTATTGTTAGCATATTTTCACCTAGCCCAATAACAATTCTTCATAATAGGCACAGTCATTGACTGGAGTGAAAGGCATAACACTGCGTAGGATGCATCTTCAGGGAGAAAGCTGTTCTGCCTCCCGGCCCTGCAGAAGCTCGGACAACTGCAAAGCGCTCCAGAGTTCATGACTCAGAGTTCACGTACTTGAGGAATCACAAGGTATCTGGGGAGCAGGAAGAATGATAACTCTATTCCCTTATTAGAAAACGCAAGAAGTCACTTATTTCCCACCAGTGGTTGTCAGCGAAAATCCTGCTGAAGAAGATGCAAAGGTCTTTATCCTCCACAACCAAGCGAACCCTACGACTGGTTTTCTGCTCTGACTTTCAACCTAAGGGCAGACCCCTTTTCTGAAGATCCAATAGTCTCTTCCTTCTCAAGCAGGGGCAGTGATCCTTTGGAACCTTCTCTCTAGGTAACAGCAGCAACTTCATAGGGAAAGGACTGCAGTCCCTAGCAGGAGAGTGACAGTCCTTAGGGACAACACATGCTAACAGCACTGATCAGCCTCCAAAGCACCCATCACCCACTGTTTGCTGGTGCCACTCTAAAGCATTTTACACACCGAGTGATTTTATCTGCTAGTAGCACCGAGTCTTCCCCCCAATAAGCCTCAGATTTTGATCAAAAGGTTTCTTATTCAACAGATTTTCCCCGAAGGCACAAAGAAAAGTAGTCACTAGAAACAGCTGGGCATTTCACAACATAGAAATAGCTTCTAGATGGGACTTACATGCATGCCAGTGGCACAGGAGAGCCAAATAACGATGGTACCATCAGCCTCTTGGCTGAAAACAGTGAAATGAAACATCACAGTGACTAGAAAAATCTGGTAGAAATATCAGCATGATTCCTAGTGAAAACCACCAACGGAAGAGGGCTAGTGGATGTTATAAAGCATATACATAGAGTTTGGGTGCATCTCGTATGTTGGATATCAAGCTCTCAGTTCTCACATATTATTTACATAGAGTCTGATTAATATTTCACCAATGACATAGCAGTGTATTTATTACAGATGGTGACACTCTCATTATTTGTGGAAATAAACTCTTATAAATCAAATATAATAAAATATTTAGCCTCCTCACACTGACATTTTTATTGTCATTTAGCCAACGTACAGTTTGTTCTGCAGCAGAAGAGAGAAGCAGGATGCTTCCAACACAGCAGCAAATAACCATATTTAATAAATCCAATAGCCTACTGCCACCAAAAGGAAAACAGTGGAATTACTCCAGATGTAAAGTAGCTTTTTATTACCGGTTGAACTAAGGCAGTAAATTAAACTTATGTAAGGAGGAGACAAATTTAGTATTTTAATCAGGATGAAAAAGCCTTTGACAACCAAAAAAGCTGGGGGTGAGAATGTGCAAAAGCTGATCTCTCCCAGTTTCTCAATGTTTTGAAACCTTGTGAGTCAGGAGGCTGGGAAGCATGAAGGCAGACAGTAAAAACCAATCGCCAGCATAACACTGAAGGGGCACAGTTCTCCAAAGCCGTCCTAGGGCTTTGTTCTACCTTCCAGGATAGTCCACACAAGAAAATAAATGAGATTTTAAAAAAAGTAAATGTAATAAGATAACATGATTTCTCTAGAAAGTGAATTCGGCATTTTAGAGACAAGTCAGATGATTTCATGCACATTCAGCAGACCTATGGGCAGGAAAGGAAACAGCTGTAAGAAGTAGATCACCACAACATCCTTTATAAATACAAAACCAGGACTACTCTATATGCTAACCAGGGGAAAAGAAACATCTAAATACTTATTGCTGCAGTAAGTATTATACACTTTTGTGGCCCTTATTCATCTCCATACTTTTCAGAGGTGCTGTGCTTTGCACAGGTGGAATGCAGGAAAGTCCTTCACCTTATTTATACTCAGCTCTAATACAAGCAAGTGGTTGATTTATGGTACTCATCCATGAGTACTACTTTGAAGATGTGAAGTACTGCAGCAATTAAATCACAAGAGCAATGAATCTCTCTGCTTCTAACCATCAAGAAGATGGGCATCAGAGAAAAAAATCCTCAAGAGAAAGGAACGAGGCGCTAGTCATCCCATCTGATTTAGGTGCTTACGTTCCCTATAAAGTCAACAGAAGACAGTGTAAGACATCTGATCTTTTTCACATTGACCATACCAAGGACCTGGGCTTCTGAATGAGGTATTTGAAAATAAACAGCGTGGCCTCCTCCCAAAAGAATGTATTTGGTGTGGTTAGATACCATCATCAATGGAGACATAAAAGTTACATGTCTTCTGAACTTCAGATGCAGATCACTGCACACAAGGGAAATGGCTGCATAAAAAAGTCCACTGACTTTCTGTTGCTATTCTGCTGTTTGCTCCCCTTCCTCCACCACCCAGAAGAGGAAGGAAAAAACAAAACCACAAAAAGATAACAGAAACATTGCTGTTAACACTTTAATCATGCAGAGTTTTCACAATGAATTAAATATCAAGACTGGAATAAATTTGCTCAGAAATTCATGTGACAATTGACAAGGCAGGGACAACACAGATCTTCAAGTGGAGCTTGCTCACCTCCAAGATGTGTGTCCAAAGGCAAAGATGTTAACTAAGATGTTATAAGGACAGAGGAACACTTTTGAAGTTTGCTGTTATCAGCAAATAAAATATAGCACGAAAATGCCCCATATTTAAATCCACAGAAGTACTTAAAGTATCCCAGGCAACTCTGAAGTATGCATGTATGTGTTTTGCAGTTCTCAGGTGCTTAAATATTTAGTTAAGCAACTTGTAGGGCCAAGACGACTTCACCCTCACCCTACCCTTGACACATCGTTCAAACAGAAGGGAACAGCTCACACGATGTCTCTGTGTGATGGCTTCAGACAATGGATTTTTCCACTAGGTAGACGGAGGGAAAGGAAAGTAAGTTTAAGCCTCCCCACTTCCAAAGTACAACTCCAAAAACAATCTTTCCTCCCTATACTGGGAGGTGTGAAAAAGGGAGGGCCCTCAAAATGACCAGAAAACCAAGGGATTTTTTAGGATGCTCTACAACAGAGAGCCTGAAAGTATCCACAGGACTTAAGTGTTACTTCCTTTAGGTCACCCACTAGAAATAAGCACCCCAAAATCAATAAGAAATTGTATCCGTACAAAGTAGTTTGCTAGCTCAGTAAAGCGTGTTGAACTGCATAAACTTTGGTTATTTCACAGGAATTTTGTCTGTAAGGAGATGAGCAGAGTGGTGGCCATGGAGACCACAAGACAAACCTGACAATAGTGAGATGCTAATTTACACTGGAAGGCGTGACCTTGAACACCACAGTTGTAACCAGTTTTGTTCCTGAAAGCAGCACACGGGGAATGGGATATCCTCTCTCCCTCCATCCTCCTAAACTATATGCCTATATTACAACAATGGGTAAATATCCAATAATTTTAATCATCTGTGTTTTCTGGGGCCTGAATTAACATTATGTCCAGAATAAGACATCTCAACAGTGCTTGAATAAGAGCTGTATTTGAGAGGGAAAGATAAAAAAAACCCCACAGACAAAACCACAGAGTCTTAAGTCCTGCAAGAATCAATCCTTATGATTCAGCTTTCATTCCAGGCTTCTCAGGACATCATATGAATCTGACCGTTAAAGAAACAACGGATCCGCAACAAAAGCAGAAAATGAGTGCCAGCATCCTCATCAAATCCCAAGTCTGCCACCTACATTTGCTTACCTAAGTTTCTCTGTTTATGTCCTCTGGATGTGGCACTGTCTTTTCTTCTGGCCTCAAACACATCACATTGGCTGAGCATCTGTCATATTTCAATGATGGCTAAGGAGCTAACCATTTCTGCAAACAAAAACGAGGCCTATAGAGAGTCTGGAGATTATTCATATGAAGTTATCAGTTACCTAAAGTTACTATACTGCAGTGCTGCACTGAAAGAACTAGAAAAATACTCCTTGTGTTCCATGTGTTATCTGCCACATCTCTCAGAGGCAAGTCAAAAGCACCTCAGAAAAAAGCACCAAGAAAAACAGGTGAGGGGAAAAAAAAAAGAAAAGGCTATAACCATCAGGTCTGAAAAATTACTATCAGAACAGGGAAGAATGGGTACCACAATAAAATTTGGCTTAGGTATATTTAGAGAGGAAACTAATTTAAAGAATGAAAATGAAAAGCAAATCAAGAATTGAATGCGAATCTACAGCAAAGTGTCGAAATATCAGCCAGAGTACATGGGGGGCAGGGAACGTAGGGAATATTAGTTTCTTTTTCTAAAAGAACAGGACACAGCAGAAAGCCATCTCTTTTTTCAGTGATACTGTCAGGTAGAACTCAAAACCTCATGCCTTTTAGCCATGGATTCAGACACTGATCCTCATGTTAGTTCCTGCGCTCTGGTACCACAGGTCACCATCACCTCACAAGACAGAGCAGGGAACCGTCACTGTGCCCAATTCTGAGAAACTCTAGTTCACTGCTCAGTACATCAACAGCCATTGATTTCAGCCTACTTTCATATGCCAGCAAAATAGCTTGCTACTGAAGAGAGAGCACATCTTGCTTCCTGCTCCCCTTCACTCCTGGCTATGTAGTATTAAATGCCTCCTTTCATCATCTCTGATGTTTGTCAGATCTTCATCATGAGACAATTTAAACTCGGGAACTTCGCAGTATTTTTTTTTTCCTCCCTTTGAGTAGTAACTCAATAATCCGACAGAAAACTGTCAGCTCACAGCGTGGTCCAAAAAGCATTGTAGTTCTCAGAAGGTAAGAAGCAGCGGCAGCAGACGGGGCGAAAGGGGCAAGATGCATCATTCTGGCAACACCATACTTCCTAACTGGCACACTGCGTCTTGCAGAAATGGGGCAGACCCAACTGCTCTGCCCACAGAGGCGGCTGTCCTCAGGCACAGAATGGTTTAGGCTGGAAGGGACCTTAAAGATCATCTAGTTCCAACCCCCCTGCCCTGGGCAGGGACACCTCCCACCAGACCAGGTTGCTCAAAGCCCCATCCAGCCTGGCCTTGAACACCTCCAGGAATGGGGCAGCCACAACCTCCCTGGTCAACCTGGGCCAGTGTCTCACCACCCTCACAGTCAAGAATTTCTTCCTCATATCTAATCTAAATCCCCCCTCTTTCAGTTTAAAACTCTTCTCCCTCATCCTATTGCTCTACTTCCTGATCCAGAGTCCCTCCCCATCTTTCCTGTAGGCCCTCTTTAGAAGGGAAGATATTTAGGGGTCTCCCCGGAGCCTCCTCTTCTCCAGGCCGAACAACCCCAACTCTCTCAGCCTGTCCTCACTGCAGAGGGGCTCCAGCCTCTGACCATCTTCATGGCCTCCTCTGGACCTGCTCCAACAGGTCCATGTCCTTCTGATGTTGGGGGCTCCAGAGCTCAACATAATCCAGCAGGAGCAACAATAAAGAAATACTAAATGGAAGCGGCAGGTTTCCCAGGTGCAGTTCCTTACCTGATGCACTGAGGGAGACTGCTGCTGACAGCGCTGTGGACACGGACACGGCATCACTACGAGAGACTAAGCCGAATCTAGTGACACCACACTGAGTGATCCAGGTCATTTAAAGCAGCGGTTAACTGCTCATCTGCTGCACTAACACACGTTTTGCACTAACATACCGACTCCTGATACAGAAGCAGCAATATAGAGAGAGAAAAAAAAAAAAAAAGGCATTTTGCAGTAATTTTTCTTTTTTGACCTTGTAACAAATAAGAACACAGATGCATGACCTTGTAACAAAGAAGAACGCAAGCAAAGCCAATTCCTTTTAAAATTTCTCACTTTTTTTTTTTCATCATGCAGACTGACACACGGTAAACCCAGGGATCCTTTAGAGAACAGCGATTTAAAAGATGTTGTTTTGAAAAACAGATTGATGATTTTCGGCAATATGAACGGCAAGTAGTGAAAAGAAGGTGTAGCGACAGGGGAAGCCCAGCAAGCAAACGTCGCAGCTTTATTTGTGTGTAAGAAAAGACACTTTAGCAAGGGAAAAAGGCGGCATGAAAAGCCCGCTGCTAAATACGGGGGGTTGGGCATGAAAAATTATACAGCCAAAACGGGATATCGTAAACGCCTAGTACATTTAGTTAATTTTTTTCCCTCAAGATTGTACCCAAAGCCCACGGCCCGAGTGCCCAGCCCCGCAGACCCGGCGGGGCGCCGCTTCGCCCCCAGCAGCGGCAAACCCAAGGTCCTCGCGCACCCCTCGCTGAGGGGCTCCCGCTCCCGGGGCGGGGGAAGACCCCGACCTCCGCCAGGGCCCTCCGGAGCCCCGTGTCCCCCGGCCCCCCTCCACCCCGCGGATCGCTAACCTGCAGCAGGCCGCCCATCTTGGCTCGCAGGGCGCGGAACTCCTCCGGCGCCGCCTCGGGGTAGAGCTGCCCCCGCAGCAGCTCCTCCGTGATGCCGGCCTTGCCGTGGTAGGTGGCCTGGGCGATGCCGCTGAGGAGCCCGCTCAGCGGCTTAGAGCTATCGCCCGCCGGCGGCGGTGGCTCCGGGGCCGCCATGGCTGAGGGGAGGGGGGCGGCGCCCGGCCCCGCCCCACGTTACGGCGGCCGCGGAGGGACAGTCCCCGCCGCGCTCCCCGCACAGCCCACAGCACCCAGCACCGGCTCTGCCACCCAGGCGGGTTTTATTGAGCACAAATACCGAGGCCCGTACATTTAGCTCATTATCCAGACAATTAACAAGCGTAACGACCTTCGCCCGCCCGTATTCTTCCCTTCCCCGATCATTTCATGTAACGTTGCGAAGGCGTCCGTGATTAGAAAAACAAAAACACACTAAAACACGCCTCCCCTCCCCAACCCCATACCGTTAACCAGACCCAAACAGTATCACCCAACGGGGTACAACAAATTTCCCCTTTCCAAACTGTTTCTTCAAGAAAAAGTACTCCATTTTACCAAAGAGTCAGGTATTTTAAGGAAACTTCTATAGGCTTTGCTCTGTCCCTTTGCTGTGAGATGCAGGGTAGACGTGAAGCACAGAGACAGTTAAGGAAAAGGTACCAATAAAAATCAAGTGTTTTCTCTGTGCACCATTCTATGCAAGTTTAAATATAAAAAAATATTAAAATGCTTCGCCTATACAAGCATATGCAGTCACAAAAGAGACTGCGTGCTCTCGAGAGAGATGTCTACAGCAAATTTTCTTCCACTAATAACACGGTGGCATCATTAACCACCTGATTTACATCATTTAAGCCCTTCATAGTTGCACTCTTTACAGCATACAAGAAATATCACATTGCTCGGAAACAGAAAATGTAAGTTTGTGATCGACGTGATTGATGTGTTCTGTCCAGTTCTTTATTCTGCATCTCTCCGTAAGCCAAGAACGTGCAGAAGAACATGCCTGAGGGGGACCCCAGCAGACACCTCTTGAGGCCAGGAAGAATGAACAGTATGCACAGCTCCAGGTCTCTTCCACTCCCTCCATTCCTTTGGACAGTATTCAAAATGTTCTTTTTCTCCCATGGTATTTAGATTAAATGGCATCTTTAAAGTGTTAAAAGAATCTGGAGGTACAGGAGTTTCTTTCTATCACTAGAAATGAGTATGTGGCACAAGAAACATAACTCCGTCTCGGGTACAGACTCCTCGCTGCACAGCTGAGCCTTCCACGACTCAAAACTCTTCTCTGATGAGTACAGTTCACCATTGCTCACGTTTACAAAGAAAAGGGAGCAGGGCAGTACCTCTTCATTACTTATCTGTATCCCCACAGAATATTAGGTACAATTTCTGTCCCTGAGGTTCAAATTTCTGAAGATACGGTTCCTCGATGACATACTTTCTTCTGCTGCAAGCTGAAGTACGTCATTAAGTCCTCTAATGAGCAATGCTGGTTTACTGACTTAGGTTGAGGTACAAGGACAAATTTGTTCTTATAATTGCTTTTTCTTCTCAGATCTCAGCCTACTTAGTGCCTGGCACGAAGACAGAAAAAAGCTGGTGAAAAGTGTATTTTGACTTCAAAACCAGTACAAAATTATTCAGAATGCACATGGCAGCAACCAGTGACCTGCATCTTTAAGAATATTATTTATTTGGTTTTGTAAACAACCTTATTTTTAAACAAATTAAAAATACATTGAAAAGTCTCTCTCTATATATACACAGTACATGTTCAAACTTCACTTCATTGTGATGCCATCCATGGTTTAAGCAGAAAAACAAAGAGCTCTTGATCCAAAACTTGGTTGCATTACGGCCACCTTCGGCAGCAGGGCACACCACACGGCCGAGAGCCAGCCCTTTCGGGAATACTTCATTTGTTATTTATCACCTGAACCGTTTTTCGGCCGTAGTGGTAATAGCTGTACGCAGATGTTACCGTCGTGAAAGCTGTGACGCACCTTTGGGGAAGATAGTTCCTGTAAGTCTATGTAAGTCCTCTAAGTCATTTGAGTCTAAGTACGATAATAAAAAGTGTTATTTTTAAGCGTCTTCCCTATTTTTCACTACACAGTCAAGGACTACGTCCTACAGAAATGCAGTTTGCAGTTTATATGCTGAAATTCAGTACCAAGCGGAGGATTAGATAAACAAAGGAATTACCACCCAGAGCTGCGTGGCATGCTTCAGTGTAACTGCATACTAGGCCAAATTTTTACAGTATTAGCACTTGTTTTAGAGAAGGGAAGACAAAAGATACGTTTCAGTATTTGTACCCTATATATTTTTTACCAGCTTGAGAACTGACCAATGTGAGAAACTATCCCTTGGTAGTATGAGAGGGGAGCGTTCAAATCGTACAAGGCTTGAACTTACCGTTTTACCAAGTTCTAAAGCTAAAGCACAAGTTTCAGCTTCAGACACTTTTGTTCCTTTCCCAGAAGCTGGGAAATAATCAAATGTATCTCTAAATTAGCAGTGTTCCTCTGTGTCAAAGGCTGACGCCACTGACGTGTGAGCCCCTGCTACAGTCCTGCCCTCCCTGAACACACTGCCAGACTCATGCAGGGCACTTCCAAGAACATTTACAGAGGACCTTGAGAAGTTACACCCAGCATTTCTCCATCACTTACAACACGGTAACTCCCTCAGAGTCCCAGACAAGCAGCAAGGCAAGTGCCTTTCACAGATGCAATTCTATATTTGGCTTTCTAACAGGATGACAAACCACACTGACTGTTAAGAACGACGTTCCTAGTTCCTTTGGGGAACTCCTGGAAGCTTTGGGGTTTGCCTTGGTTTTGTTTGTTGGTTTGGTTTTTTTTCTAAAAGGCAAGAAACACTGGATTTTCCACTACTTTAAACGAAGTTATTAAGTAATTCTGCTATCTGCTGCCCTCTTTGTTCTGACCTTGTACATAACTGCTCAGAAGAAGTAACTGCACTGTAACACCTGCCTTCAACTATGATTCAGTCACTGTTCAGATCTCCAATGACAGCAGCGAAAGCAGCAGCCGTTACTTCAGGAGGTACGCTCCTGTACGCCTGTTTCCATTTGATCCCCCCCCTTCCTTACTATAGTCTAGCGGGAATCACTGATTTCTCCAGATGCTTTTCAAAGAGGCTTCAGAAACCTGAAGATTTCAAGATAGCAGGTACAGTATAAAGCGAAAATAAGAAAGCACTTCCCATCTACTTTTACTGATATCAAGGGTGCTTTTTCAAGGACACTTACAGCATTAATAAATAAAGAATCCATACAGCCTTTCTGACCAGTCCCTTCTTTTGTATTAATCTGAATTTACACTTTGCCCATGTACACCATGTCTATTCTGAAGTCTTGTTTCTTACCTATTATTCCCGGATCTTAACTAGTTTCATTTGACTACTTGTTGCTTCTGTAGTAAATTAAGTACCAATAAATATCTAGCTCCTGTGCCAGTTAAGTATAAACGTGTAAAAATTCAGGTATATGGGTCTATTACATCATCTGGGCACAGGTGGGGTTTTTTTTTGTTCCACACAATTAGATTAATCTCAATTACCAGTTCCTTTAGGAGAACATTAAATTATCTCAAAAAACAGTGGAGAGATGAAGTTACCATAATGTCTGCAGATATACGCTGTCCACATAATTGAAAACAGGAGCTGCTAAAGAAGCTGCCACCAAAATCAGCTGAACCGCTGTATTCATCTGACAAAAGCAAAATAGCAAACGTGACCAAAACGAGGACGTGTATTATGCAAGGAATATCAATATACACTTTGATTACTGGTTTAAGTATTAGTCTATACACAGATAATTTATTTAGAAACCTCTTTTAATGAAGCATCTTACACACTCAAAATTAGCGCATGCTCTGACAAAGTATAGTTCAAAATCTGTCAGGATTTAAGTTGCCTCCAAATTAGTTGGCACTGTTTTGAAACCGCACGCAGCAGTAAACAGCCCCCTCCCTCCAAACTACACACCACCCCAAGTACTGAGGAGTTACCTTTTGTAATGAGTTACTACTCTTACCTTGCTAATGAATGTTGGTTTTAATTGGGCAGTAGCATAACAAGGGTTAAAATACCTACTGAGTGTTCTCTGTTGGGGTAGAAAAGAGAAGAAAAAAAAAAAAAAAAGGCAATTCTAGCATATTCAATTTGATATACCTCTTCACATGACACAGAGAAGTCAATTGTAGCACTAAAGAATTATACCGCTACTGCTCTTGTATGATTTATTACACATCATACACAGAAAAAAAAAAAGCTATCAGTACCTCTGACTCATCTTTATGAGATCTATTTTATGAAGTACTGTGCTGCTTACAAATCTATCTGGCAAAAGAATAAGCACAGCATTATATCTTAGGCTATCCACCCAATCTTTGAGCAACCGCTAAGTCTCAAGATGAAAATACCTTGGTTACAACTTTGTTAAAGGCTTTTTCATTTTTTTTTTTTTAATACTTGTAAAAATACAAAAGATTTAATCAAAATAAAAGGATTACATGTTCATACAACTTTGTTTAAAGCTATACGCTTACCGGTGGAGAAAGAGTTTTGTATCGCACATAAAAAACAGCAGCAATGAGCGCTACATCCCTCAGGATGATCATGGAAGTAAGTGAAACTGAAAAAACAAGCCAACAGGTTCTAGTGAAAAATCACGTCCATGATTAAAACCAAAGCGAAATCAAAAGAGCACAAAATATGAAGCCAGAAGAAATAACCACTCTCAATTTCTTCCGAACAAGACTTATGCACAACGAAAGATTTCTAACGTGACTTCTGAAAGTCTTAAAACAATCCAGTCTAGGAGAAAACTTTTTACATAACTACCACTGCTTTAAAGAAAGTACACTTGAAAAAGGCAGTAATGATTTTTGTTTTGCAGGTCTATTGTCGTGGGGAAGCGATGTTTTTTTTAAGAATTTAATAGGACCAAATAGCAAAGCGCAACTGACAAAGCAAGAGTTTTGAGCTATACACAGTTTTCCTTCTAGACACACAATAAATAGTACTACACGTAAAATGGGCTTCTTTAGCTTATGTAGTACATGCAAGAAATGACATTTTCTCACCTGGGATAAGATTCGCACAAGTTAGGCTGACATAGAGCACGCTGATGAGAATTTTATCAGCCAGAGGATCAAGAGCACTTCCCAAAGCTGATTTCTGATTAGCCCAGTTTCGTGCAATAAATCCATCCAACTAGGAAAAACAAAGTTCAGCGTTTCTCTGTTAGAAAACTAAGAATAAATACAGCTTATATATGCTACTGTCACAGAGATATTTCATGAATGACATCACATAATATAGCTAGTTTAACTAAGATGAAATACAACACCTGTTAGCTGACATTGGCATCATGCTTTTTTCACATTGCATTCCAGATTGTGGAAGCCTCTGAACATGTTCAATTATTATTTAAAAAAATGAAAATAAAAAGAAGAAAGGGAAAAAGGGAAAAAAAAAAAAGGTAACTGATGCTCTAAAATTCACATGATTCCTGTCACGATGGGCGCACCGGGGACACCGGCACATGGTAACAGACCGCTAGATGCAGAAGCACTGACTGGACAATGCCCACCTGGGGCTGGGCAGGGAACCCTCACATCCCCTTTGCTCCACCAGCACTAAGTCCCCTTCAGGCATCTGCGAGCTCCCTTCGCAATGTCGCAAAGGATGTTTATAGCATTTCTAGAAAACAATGAATATAAAAACTAATCTGTTTATTCATTTCCATTTTCCACCCGAGTCTAAGTTTTCAATGCACGTCACTGGGATCGCCGTAACCCACGCTACCCCCAAAGTGTTTCCAAACTGATGTAAACATACCAAATCCGTTACGCCGGCCAAAACAAAGACACCTAGTGCAACACTGAAATTTTCTTCAACAATCAAATAGCCTAAAACGGGCGCCAAACCCATTCTTGCCATTGACAGTATATTTGGGATCGTCCAGGGGTTTTCATACTGCAAAGCAAGAAAGCAAAAAACTTCAGGCCAGGAAGGCAAACCCTAACTCGGTGTGTGACAGAATTAATCAAGATAAACACAGACTTTAAGTTGAAACAGCCAGAAAGTTCTTTGGAAGCAGCCTGCCGTTTGCGCAAGACACACGGACGTGGCCTCCAACGACTAAACATTAACTTCACCTTCAAAAGGGAAACACCACCTTCAAAAGGGAAACACGCCACCACCCAGAGACCCCCCCAAAAAAAACCCCTTTTTTTTTTTATCCAATTCTGGGCGTGACACCCGTTTCCAGCAGGGCTGTGGCTCCGCCGAGGGGTACTAAGGGCTCCCCCCGCCCCAGGGGGCCTCGCCGCCCGTCCCCCTCCCCTCAGCGGCGGTGCAGCTTCCCGCACCCACACGGCGACAAACCAACGGCCACCTCTCCACACACACACACACGCACCCGGGTCACCTACCAGCTCGGCGCACCGCCCCGCCACACGCCGCTCCGGGGGGAGGGGGGACTCGGGCGGCCCGGCCCCGCCGCTCCCCACCCGCCGCGGACCGGCCCCAGCCCCGGCGCTGAGGAGGCGGGCGGCGGGCGCTCGCAGCAGCCGTTGGTACCCCCCTACGCCCGCCGCCAGGCAGAAAACGCCGCCGTCGCCATGGCGGCCTCCACCCCGCTCCGCCGCCAGCGGCCTAGTGCCGCCGGCCGCCCGCCTCCGCCCTGCCCCGCGGAGGAGCCCCCAGAACCCTCTGCCCAGCCAAGCGGCGGCCAGCATGGTGCGGCGGTTGGCGCCTGCCGCCCGCGGCCCGCTACGGCCCAGCCCGCAGCAGCCAGCGGCCTCCCGCCGCCGCTGCCATGACAGACCGGCGGGGGCTCGGCGACGGGGCGCGATCGGCGGGAGATGCAGGGGGGATGTGCGACTTTTTGCGGCGCTTTACGGCAGCCCCCTCCGCGCCGCGCGCTTTACGGCAGGCTGCCACCCGCGGCCGAATTAAAAAAATAAGCCCCGCCGCGCAGAGAAATGTGAGGAGAGAGAGGGGAAAAACCCGCTTTTCCATCGTTTTGCGGCCTACCTGCCGGCCGGCGCTCTCCCCGCGGGGGCCCCCGGCGGCGTCCATGGCGGCATGGCGGGTGGCTGGCCGGGGTCACCCCACTCCCGCGGCTGTTCCCTGACAAGCCCCTCACGGAGGAGGGCGAAGGCCCGCTTCCCCGCACGAAGGCCTGCTTCACCGTAAGAGGCTTCTCAGAGGGGCGAAGTAGTCTCTTGTTCCCGGTACTCGCTCCTCGCCCACGTTTACTTTAGCTCAAGGAGAAAGAAGAGGAGTTTACTTTTCCAGGTGCGAGCATTTGTTTGCTCCTGAGGCCTGCTCCCGCCCGCCTGCCCTGGCACTGAGGGACGTTGTTACTCTGCAGGTTTCTGGCACGGGTTTGTCACACAGCTCACTAAGGTTTGAGCCCCGGGTGTTCAGTCAGCTTGAGTTACGCTGTCAAAACAAATGGTGGCGCTTAAAAAAAAAACCAAAACCACCACCAACCAACAAACCCCCAAGAATCTCATGTATGATATTTAACTCCATCTTTTCTGCAAAGGCAGAATTCTAGATTCAAAAGAATTTGGAAAGAGTAGCTGAAATGTGTATGGCGTGTATGGCCTCATTAGTTTATTAATTCCTCCACCACATTGATTGGATATTAGTTGCTTTTTTCTGTTTTAACCCTGGGGAGGGTGAAGGCAGGAGTGGACGATGGTGACCGGGATGATACAAAAGCGGGAAGAGCAGGTGATGCACCAGAAGGTTGTGCTGACATCCAGAGGGACCCCAACAGGCTGGAGAGTTCATTTGACAGGAACCCCATGAACGACAACCCCACACCTAGACAGGGACCTGGGCAGCTGGCACGAGCTGGCCCTGCTTGAGCAGGGGCCAGGTCCCTTCCCACCAACCTCAGCATTCCAGAGCAGGGGAGGGGAGCTGGAACCCCGCTTCTGAAATTCCAGTTCTGTCCTCTACCCATTATGCCCTGGCTATATTGTGCAAGGCTGAGAAGATGTCTTCTACGTGGAAAGGAAAAAAAACCAATCCCAAACACTGCGTTAATCTGTTGGCAACATCTAACACCTACTTCCCATTAGCTGATACAGTACTTTGCCTCCTCTTGACAGATTAACTCCCAGTTTGCAAGAAAATGCTACTCCTCTGCTGCACAAATGCTGGCGCTCAGGGACAGATGACAACCAGCAGTGTGCCCAGGTGGCCAAGAAGGCCAACAGCATCCTGGCCTATATCAGAAACAGTATGGTGAGTAGGACTAGGGAAGTGATTGTCCCCCTGTACTCAGCACTGGTTGAGGCCCCACCTCACGTGCTGTGTTCAGTTTGGGCCCCTCACTACAAGAAAGACACTGAGGTGCTGGAGCGTGTCCAGAGAAGGGCAACGAAGCTGGTGAGGGGTCTGGAGCACAAGCCTTATGAGGAGCAGCTGAGGGAGCTGGTTTAGTGGTAACTTGGCAGCATTGGGTTAACAGGTGAACTCAATGATCTTTTCCAACCGAAATGATTCTGTGATTCTACGACCACTGCACGCCTACACAGACTGACAGTTCATACATTAAAAAAAGCTATTAACCACAGTTACCATAATGAGCAAATAAAACCTGGAAAGAGCAGACTGCTTGCCACTTCAAGAGTTCATGTACAGAGCTGTAATTTCTTAGTTTTGTGTTAAGCATCTCATCTGTCAAACTAGTTTTCAGTTTCAAGTATTTTGAAGTAGATTCACACTGAGGTAGCATCAAGCAGTTTAGTATGTGCTTTCAAAGCTGTAAAGCTCCTATTTTCATACAAAAGTTACTGCAGAAGCCATGTTGTAGAACAGATCCTTATGTCAATAAAAAAGGCAGAAATCGTGAAGCTTATTTTCATATCTTACAATGTATGTATCATATCGTACTCTTAGAAATAAAAGCAGGGAAAA
This sequence comes from Fratercula arctica, assembly GCA_947846985.1. NCBI lineage: Eukaryota > Metazoa > Chordata > Aves > Charadriiformes > Alcidae > Fratercula > Fratercula arctica. Next base: position 16,168,554 of record CANTUZ010000003.1, on the reverse strand, counting down.
CAGAAGTATCAGCAATGCATTCTTGATTTTTTTAAAAATTTTTTTGGAGGAAGGGGGGAGGTTGGTTGTTTGGTTTTTAATACTTACACAGAAAGCTTCTCCTTGGCTGTTTTATTGCACTAGACCACGATTCTGATTTCATAAAAGTCAGGAAACATTCCGCACTTTACTCTTGCAGAACACATTCTTCTGTGGCAGGAAGAGAGTTACACAGAGACATATGTAACATGTTTGTGTTATGTATCTTGTAATGGCTGTTAACGCCCACGCCAGTGTTCACTGTTACTGTATAACGCTCTTGAACAAACCACAGATTTCTCACATATAAAGTTTAATGAAAGACATAAATAAAATACAGTTCTTGTTTTACAAATTAAATATTGTAATAAGGATATTTTCTTAAATCTGACTTTCATTTCAAATACAATCTCAACTACAAAGACCAATAAATACAAGGTTGCAAAGCAGAAAATCAAGTCAGTGTCAATAGGGTATTGCTTCTTACAGCTACAAAACTGTGTTGTCTCAACCTGAAGGTTCCCGACTTTTTTTGAAACATTTCTATACTTTAAATTGCTCAAATGAACTACAGTGCTAAAAAACACAACTCGTCATCTTCTCATGAAAGATGTCTGGTTTTAGATTTGTGGGTCCAACACCACTAAAGTAAAATCTGTTATGGCACTGCGATAGCCAGTCAGTATAAAAATGACGCTTCCTGCTCCTCAAGGATGATGAGGAACATTGCAGTCTTAGAGGGCTAAGACCAGCAGGTTTGGGCTAGCACACTTACAGGATGAGTCCAGCTTGTCCTATGACAATGAAAAGCAAGCCTGTGGGCACCACTAGCTTCTGGAAGGGCATCTCCCACCCCAGTAAGCAACAGTGCCAGCAGCGCATCGACTGCCGTGGCAGGCTGCGGTTCAGCTGCTTTACTGCCGCAGGTCCATCGGTTCCACCCCAGACATAACCATTGTGTCTCAAGGAAGTTCATCACAGGGGCTCCTTTCACATAGTCTGAAGCTGATAAATTCTTGACCCTTTTTTCAAAAGATAACCCTGATCATTTAGGGATCCAATAAAGCTTTCAAAATCGGATACCTGGGAAAAGAAAAGACAGACAAAAATAAATATCAAATAGGAAGAACGACGTTTTATCTGATGTAATGCAACATAAACAGTTTGAAGGAACTTAGTGAAATAAAGCGAGCTAAGAATAGGTTAGTTTCCTTAGCAAATGGCTGACCTACTAGGAGGTGGCATACAGTCGGTTGCACCGTTTTGTGCTTTACTTACATGCTGCTGTTACTGTGGTGTTACACAGAACAAGTGTTCTCCGCTTTCTGACATGCAGAAAGTATGCAGAGTTACATATGTATAAATCTAAGTTCTGAAACACAAGTATCTACCAAAGAAAAGTCCAATTTCTACAACTCTCACTGATTTCCGAGTGTTTGTTGCACGTATAGAACTTTGAATGGGCAAAAAATACTCTATCTATAAAGGGAAAATTAGAATTAATTGAAATCGCTGTAGGTAAGTAGTTGCTGAATGAATGAATGATCACGTGAGAAGAGAGCTGGCAATAAAATGTCGTGTCAGACAGGATTCACACCAAATCCAGTCTTATGTACAGTCAAGATTTGAATAGGTTTGGCAACTGAAGCCATCTCGTCCCAGCAGGCCAAAGTAGGTTAACCAGGTAACAGAAAGAACAGCATTATTGCCCATAATAAGTGCCATAAAGAGAAATTCATTATCACAATTTTTCACTCATTACACTGAAATTCAGTTTGAAGTTTTAAATTGGCATTTAAAGCTGTTTACGATGAAGCAAAAAGTAGAATTAGCTATCGATATTTTTGTTTGGCTGAAGTCCCCCAACAAGTACAGAATGCAAATCAGTTACAGGATAAATCACATTTGTGGCCATCTGTCCTACATGAAGTTCCTATCAAGTTACAATATTAGGACGCTCGAAGCAGGAATGAAAACCTAAAAGGTGTATCTGGGCCAGAGAAGGCCAAGCAGAAATAGAACATGGACACCACAACACTCTAAATTTGGGAATTAAAGTAGGTGTGTCCCCCGGGGAGCCAGAAAAAGTAAAGTATACTGAGACCAAAATTGCCTTTCATGAAACAAAGCAGAATCTTGTTAAGAACCAGCTTCAGAAATGCTTGATTTCCAAACTTACTCGTATTTGTAGCTCCTTGGCAATCTGTCGAAGCTGTTGCAAGTCAAAGAGATTGTTGTAAGTTCTCTCTGCGATACTGTTAAGGGCAGAAACAAATCTTTTCGCTTGTGACCGATTGCTCATCCCCGACCCATGCTGTGAACGTTCAAAGTCCAGTTTTCCAAACTCATCCGAGTAGGTTCCCAGCATGCTAAAAATATATAAAAAAAGATCAACAGGAGGTAAAAGCAAGAGTACGTGAATTTGCTTCCTGAAGCATAACTGCTTGAGAAAGCTTTCAGAAGCTGCCTAGGAAACTATCCCCTAGTCAGACAGTCACTATCTAGGGAACCTAGACTAAGCACCTGTCCAAATCACTTTTAAACTTAAATTGTTCAACTGCAACAGCAGAGAGTAATCACATGAGAGACAAAAAGCCCAACCACTGTTGGCAGCACCTCATGTCTAAGTTCCTGCACATGGAGACACATAACTGCGACAACGATACAACTCAAAGGCCCAAGCAATCATATTCAACTTAGGGCTGCTGTCAGACTTTGAAGAAGAGCTAACAAATCTGAATATTGGTATTATGGGCCTAAACTTCATAAAGTCATTTCTTCACCCTGTTTGCGTATCTGTATTAAAAAAAACAAAACAAAACAAAAAAGCTTTGAATTAATAGCACTGTGATGCTTTATTTAAAGCAGCATGTATTACCTATATTTCATTATTTCTATTACATCCTCAGCATCTTCCTTGGTAGATTTCTCCCTTAATTCCAGCCTTGATCGTGCCTTAAAACAAAACAAAAAACCCCACAAAGGTATATTTAAGATATATTATAGCTGGTGTGAGAAAAGGCTACCATTGCTCTACAACAAGCACAAATTTTAGGAGCAGAGATGGAACAGGATTTAGAGGAAGATTCCTTTTTTTTTTTTGGATAGCTTTGCAACGTCATCTCCTGCATACTCGCATTATTAGGCTGTAGCTTGGAGTTTATTTGCTTTTTAATAGTGTATTCTTGGGAAGCAGCAAGTCACAAATAGTGTTATTAATGCATAGCATTAAGGAAAACGGCAGTGGTTTAAGTTCAAGATGAGCAGCAGCTTGTATCTGCCTGCACCTACTTTTTTGCCTTTTGTGAGAATGCGATAGATTCTCTTTCCACCCCCTCAAGGGCGTTTTACTTCATAAGAGGCTTTAAGCAACAGTAGCTCTTAAGCATTTGCAAATCTCTTGCATTCTCACTGTTTTGCTAGCAGTGAATAATCTGTCAAAAGTTATAGGATATCAGTAGTCGTTTAGGAATAATCTCTTTGCTTTCAATCCCTGAAGTATTACAACTTGCATTTACCTCTGTAAGTCGAATCAGTGACTCCAGCTGCCTCGTGGTGATTGGTGTGCTGTCTACTCCTTGGTTCTGTTTCCGGAGCTCAAGGTAGAATTCCTGTAGGACCTGAGCAGCTTCTGGAGATAAATTTGGGTGAACATACTGCCGAGCATATCCGACATACTTCCTCAGCAGCTGGTGTGGTATGGCATCAAAGTTTTCTCCTGGTAAGATCTAACCCAATTACAAAGAGCTTAGATTTCTGTCTGTCAGTACAACACAAGTTTTATCATAAAATCTTCATCTTCTATGCCTTATCTGGTGAAATCCTCACTGTAGTGCTTCATATATGAACTGTGTATGTAAAAAGTCCATACACTGCTTAGACATGTAATCAAACACACTTGGCCATTTCAGAAAAAGCAGCTGAAGCTTCTCATTTGCAAATTGTAAGAAGTGCCAAATATGGTTTAACTATATCAAGAATTCTTTGTCAAAAAGAGAAAATCCAATTTCCTAATTGTTATATCTCCAAAGAAGATTAAGCCATCACTGCTGACATCCCATTTCCAAAAGTGCCTGCATTTAGCTCCAGTAGCGAATATTCCTCCCAAGACCTGGCATTTGACAATATCAGCCCTCAAACTGATCACTTAAGTTTAATAAGAAATAGGCTTCCTCTCCTATAATCCCCAAATCTGTCATGAGCTGCAGATGCCCAAGGATTTGTTTGTACGCTGCTTTACTCAGATTCAATACTTCACAGCACATTGTGTAATATCAAATTATTATATCAAGTCTAGTTCTGTAGCTCTCTATTGAAATATAACACAGGAAATTTGCTTTAGAGTATCTCATGCAAAGTATCTTCTCATTACTGCAACCAAAAAAAAAAAACCCAGCTCAGCTAATAAATTCTATCCTGTGTGGAGATGAAGATGGCTTGAGACACATCTTTAGCAGCTCCAGCAGGGTGGATAATGTTAGCTACAATAGACGATTGGTAGAAACCAGTGGCTGGAGCCTTAAATGCTTCCTCTCTTAATTCAGAGCCAATTGTCAAGAGAAGAATGGGAGTGGGAGACAGGACATCCAGCAGGTCGGGGTTGCCAGGTCCCAGTGCAAGGAACACCACGGGAAGGGGCATAGTAACAGTCACGGGACAGGTCCTACCTTTAGTCTTTCAAGCAGCGGTCGATCTGAAACAACTTCGAGAACAGAGCGATCCTGCGTGTTGGTACGAGTCACAACAGCGCTGCTGCATGCTGCCTGCTTTCCCGCTCGGATTGCCATCACATGCTCAGACAGCAAGTGATCATGATCTTCATTTGGGGTGTCCAGCAAAATGAAAACCAGATCAAATCTTGACAATAAAGCACTCCCCATTCTAGAGCAAAGACAACAAAACCACACAGTGCTCATTTTGACAATAAAGCACTCCCCATTCTAGAGCAAAGACAACAAAACCACACAGTGCTCATCAAGAAGTGAAAAAATCAGAGCAACTCTGCTCCGCTTCAAAGACACTTAAAAAATCCCGCCCCACTCATTCAGAGTAAAGTAGAACAGCAATTTCTCTCACAAAAGCCACAAAAAAAAATTACTACAGTAAGTTTGTGTTCAAGCTCCACGGAACTAGAAAGCAATTACATGCAAACAACAAGACTGCCAGAAGCACCTACTCCCAAACGTGAGCTACATAAACAGCATTTCAGAAAGTGCTCACTTTAAGTTCTCAGACACTGTTTTGGCTTTGTTATAATGTCCTCCAACTGGGTTTGCCGCAGCAACAATAGACGTCCGAGCTGGCAAACTGCAAACAATGCCAGCCTTGGCAAGGCTGATGCTTTGCTGTTCCATCGCTTCCAACAAAGCCTGATGCTGGTTTCCCATCTTATCAAATTCATCTATTCCACAAATTCCTGGAAGTAATTAACACAGGACAAAGACTTATTAGAAAACACACTAACTCATGGACAAGCGTATGCTACAATCCAGTGCTACATCAGAAGTCCAATCTAGAGTCCTGGCGACTGCAGGAGACATCGGACCAAGTCTCCGTTTCAGCAAGGTTTGTTTTCATTTCATGGTGCCACAGCTGAACCATTAAGAAGCTGGCCTGGCTTGCAGAATCAATGTCATGATTACACATTATGACAATTCAAGCTTTTTAAAAACAGACATAGATGACAAATCTCATAAGCCAGCTATTTTTCAAAAACAGTAAAAGTCCAGCAGCTGCCCTTAAGTCAGAGATTTCTCAAGAAGAAAATCCTAGTGCTTTGGCACATTAGGGCTGGTATATGAATTGCAGAACTCCAGTTTCACACACATCCTAAGCCCTAGGGAAGCAGGAAGCACCTCCAGAGAAGTCACTGGAAAAGCTCAGAACTTCCCAAGGTGTGGAAAGCCAATATCGTACTTCAAATTTACATTTTTAGTCCCCAATTAGGCAAGCACTGTAGTTAATCTTAAACTCAGCAGCACACCCCACATGCGGTCACACAAAACTCGTAGCATTACAGGTATTACCTTGATCTCCAAGCACTAAAGCACCAGCTTCCAAGGCAAAATCTCCAGAAGCCCCATCTCTAGACAGTGTAACAGTCAGGCCAGAGCTGGTGGAAGTATTACCACAAACATACACACCGCGAGGAGCAACGTTACATACTGCCTAGAAGAGAAATAAATAATTTTTCCCTCCCCAAGGTGAAGAATTTCATAAGCCTTACTCTAGAGAAACAATTAAAAGTAAACCCAAATTTGTTTCTTTCTACTTAATGTGTCTCGACAGTAAAGTTATAACTCCTTGCAACCCCAAGAGATATACTTCTGCAAAACTTTGGTCACAGAAATAGTAGGAATAACTTGGTCACAATACTTGCGGCACAGCAATGTCTCCTGTGTTATCAAAGCTACTAAGACCTTGAGCATAGCACTTACATTTCAAAGTATGTTGAAATGCCTGGGGACATGCTATCCACCACAGAACTGCAGCTATATAATTTCTGTATCTTCAGACCCCAAGGTCTCTTTAGACCAACATCTTGTCCTAGTCCCCAACACAAGCTGCTTCAGAGGAACACACATAGTTCTACCCACAGCGAGGGCATAAAGGACAGTCCTAGTCTTCTCCAGGTCTCTATACCCAGAAAGCAGCTTACAGTTTGAAACATGAACTAGTAAAGCATGGTAAGCTTGAACACAGACGTGCTGCAGTTAAATTTGCCTAGAATACAGTTATAGCTGGGCTTTCCCAATAAATCTGTATAGTTACGGGTGCCTCTATTTTATTTAAAAGATAACACCCAAAGCGTATTTGTTCGGTACCAGATACGTGACAGGCACGGAGTACTGAATAAAAAAAAAAACCCAAGCAAACAAACGAAAAAACCCTGTCTCCGACACAGCTTTGGTTTTCTCAGACAATAGAAATAAACCAACCCGTACTTGCAACATTTGACTTTTTCCTAATCCTGGATCTCCAACGACCAGAACATGTGGATCTCCTCGCACCGGGATTCTGTTCTTGTCATCTACAAACTTCTGACATCCTCCAAATAACGCCAGGGCCAAACCTGCCTTTACAATCTGTAGTGGGACATACCAACACTAATAAGTTTTTGATCATGGTGACCGACACCGACAGCTCCCTACCATTGGCTGTAATAACCCTTTCCTTCTGGATGGCTGAACTTACAGGTATGTGACACACAGTCACCTGTAAATATAGCCTCTGCCCCTTCCCCTCACCCCAAAGAAATGTTATAAATCCTTTAGGAGTTTCCTGTGGCATAAACATTTCAAACTGAATTTGCAAGCAGAGCTGTTAAATTACTTACCTCATGGCCGTAGATTGCAGGACAAAGAGAGCTGAAAAAACAAGGAACACTATAACACAAGTGGAATATAAATCTTGTATTACTATTAAATAATCACTTGCTCCATCTCCCTTGTCACAGAAAACTTTTATAAATATGTCTTTTGTTAGTTGTTGCAGAATTTACAGCAGAATCAGTTTAAATGTAAAAGCAGCATCAAACTTCTCGAAATTTTCAGATAACCAGGTATGCTTGAAATGATAAAAAAGGCCTTTCATTTGAGTTTGCACAAACACAGACGAGAACCCGTTTCCCAGTGGTTTCTCCACTCATTCTTATCGTTATCAAGTAACCCTCCCTTTAAAGGTGCTGGTTTTGTCTTCTTTGCCTCTACTGGGAGGACCTGAGGGACACCCCAGCTAGAAGAGTACTTCTCGGTCTGAACTGAGCGTCTTTCATACCCTCTGCTCAGTTCTTCCACCTCTTTCCTCTGCTATAGGAAAGTAAAGCAGAGAACAAAATAGTGTTTGAGAGTTGAATTTTCTCAATGAGAAGCAAAATTAATTAATTGCCCTTTTTACCCATGGCTTTCCATCTTTGGGTTGAGCTGAAACACTCCTAACTTCCCCGTATCCTTAAATGCCTCCCACTGTGTTAACATCCCCACTGCAATACTTTCACTTCCTCCCAAGCTTCTTGCCCACTAATGTTTGTTAAATCTCTGTGGTATCTGTTGCACAAGCCTTGGACATTTCACAGCTTTAAGATTAGCTCTCAGGTCTGTCTGACGTTGGTTGTGTCGATTCTGAAGTCTAATCCTAGACCTGCTTTAGGTCTGACAGAACTTACTTCACGATAAGCCTGAACAGATTTTCCTCAGCTTGAATTTCTTGAACAGCATAGAGGTCTTTAAGTGAAAACTCCATGAACGATCTTTGAAAAGTCTCATCATCAAAATTCTTCAGTTTTTGGCCTTTACTGTTGCTGACAGAATTTGCCTCGATGTACAACAAGAACATACACTTGTCATTCTTATTTTTAGAAGCTCCTGTTAGAAAAATTGAGAAAGGATGAAGGAATACTTTTTACATCATGAAGTACTGATGTTATTTACAAATGACATAAGTTAGTTAAGAAATATTCAGTACAGCCACGTGCAAAATGTTCATATTTAGGCACTTGAACACCTACATTTTCAAAACTTGATAAAAAGTAACTAAGCTTCTTTAAGTTCCCTCCACTTAGGTACACAATGAAATATTTTACTGGATCCGGAGGGTGTATGTGTATAGAGAGAATTTTCTCCCAGAATAAATGAAGTTTTCCAGGAACTTTAAATTATTACATTATTCTAGTCATATGTAGGTTGAATATAAAAGTGTTTCCACTCAATACTTACAGGAAAAAAAAATCCATAGTGCATAAGAATTAAACACGTAGCTTAAAAATTAATCATTTTCTATATTCTCCAGTGATTACTGAGCAGAGAATGTGGTCTCATAGTAAATCAGTACTGCAGTTCTCTGCAATATATTCTATTACAGCCTCACTTTGGAGAAAAAAAAAGAAAAAAAGAAAAAAAATAGAAGTCTCTCAGAGAGACTTTAGGAAGTAAGGATGTCTCCCTTACATTAGTGGTCCAGAGATGGCTTTCCTATCAGCTGACGTAGTAAAACATCAGATGTCAGACTGGCATTCCAGATTCAGGACTGTAGTTGTGTCTAGACCAGTGGGTTGCGAAAGCCCCTCTCTATCAGTAGACGTTACAGACAGTGCTCCTCTTGGACAGCACTGCTTTAGGCTTCTTCAAAATGACTCCTCGTTATAAAACTTTGGGAACCTCTGAAGAAATATACACTTCATGCGTTTACAACTTTGAGAGCTCAAATTAAGGGGGATGGCTGTTGTTCTTGCCTAATCATTCGAAAAAGGTGTTCTCAGATGATGTATTTTACCTTCCTCAGTGCTCGACACCTTAACTATCCCTGTAATTGTGACCATATCTCCTGGGACACAGCTGTCCACAAGATCTTGAACCAGTTCGCATTCAATTGTGCGAGGGATTCGGCCTGCTTCTCGCTGATCATCTGACATGAGCTCTTGCAGCCTGCAAAACACAAGGATTTCCAATTAATTACAGCATACAAGATCTGCAGCTGTGTGCTTCCAACCAATCCTTTCCAAATTGAAAAGGGACAGCAGAAATGCCCTGATAAGTACTAGAAACAGCAGTGCTGAATTTGGAGAAACAAACTTTTTCAGTTCCGATTTTAATAAATGGGTAATACATTATGCATTAAACCCAGAAAGACAATAACTATGAACTCCAGAAATAATAAACACTGTTGAAATTCAGATCTTCTAGCACTGATGAGCACGTTCATGTAGAAATAATTAGTCTGTGAAATAAGATGGACCTCATACACAAAAATTAAGAGGTCAGACATTATAGCCCTGATGAGTGCTTAATCGGCATTTTAACCGTAGCAAAGCCCAAGAAATTCCTCAGACCATAACAAGAACAGCAGCTCACTCTTTGTGTAGTTGTAAAAGGCTAGCAACTAACAAGTTCTTTAAAAGTTTCCAGTTTTGGCTCTGCACTTAGAGCTCTCACAGTTTTCCTTGAAGCTCAGAGTGAAGCTTTTAATAAACAGCACCCTCTAGAGCTGCTGACGAGAATGTCAGCACTATTTTTTTTAATGAATTTTTAAATTCCTTTTATTACAGAACATTAATAAAGAAAAACATATTTAGATGTCATGTGGTACAATAAGATTTTTGATACAGAGCATGTGAACTTACAGAATCTGAATGTAAGAAGTGGGAAAAAGCAAGCAGACTCCTATTTTTTCCAAGATGACACCCTTACTGTGGCAAGCTAACAGGATGGAGAAGAAACACATCAAACTCTTCTGAATGTATAATCGTGGGGCAACAGTAGGATGGCCATAGTGCTGATAGCCTATAGTAGGATGGAAATGATGAAAATCAGATCCACCCTCCACCTTCCTACACTTTAACATTGTTAATTTCTGTAGAAACAGTAACTTGTCCCCCCATAGCAAAGGCATCAGGAATGTTAGGCATACCTACTTGCTGATTAGACATAGAAAGTAGGAAAATGGGCAGGCACAGCACTATTTCCTTCTACTGAATGTAACTTAAGGACTGGGGGACACAATATCACTTCAAACTAAGATTTTTGAACCTCAAGTTTACTTTCATTTCATTCAAGTCAACTATCACAGCTGACCAATGTAATTTAATAGGGCTTTTCTAGCTGACTTTCAGCTCATTAAAGGAAATAATTAAATAATAGATGCAATTAGAAATGACCAAGAAAAACTGCAAGGAGCACGAACTGAACATTTCTCAATGAACTCAGTCATGGTAGGAGGAATTTCCACGGTAGGTTTAATATACAAAGTATACTAGTGCTCAGATAAAACAACTGCTTTGTAATACAAATTCTGAAGAGTGCTTGCCCCAAAAGCATAAGATTATTAAAATTACACAGTGTAACATGGAATGAGCCACCCTGTCACTTTCTGATTACGCTGTTGTATTACATTTTTGTGCAGAAGGGAAGATGCGCTTACTTAACAGACTGCCAGTCTACTGTAGTGGTTAAAGGAGAGGTTCTGTCAGCTGTGAAGGACCGGCCACGGCACTCGGGAACAAGGCACTGTAACAACAGTAATTCTAATTCAGTTGCAACCTTTTTTAAAATCATAATTTGGAATTGCCTTATTCGGTTTAAAAAAAAAAAAAAAAAAAAAAAAGAAGAGAGCAAAGCAATGTGATTGCCTAACACCATTTCAGAAAAAAAGCTAGCTAAATTAGGACTACAAATTAGCACATACATAATTATTGAAAAGCTATCAAGCACAGATACCTGAACCCTGACTCATAGTTGTTAGAGCAAATACAGCTGAATTGTATGATCCCCTGGGTGAACTGATGTGAGTTTTTGGGTGTTGGGGGGGAAGGGGAGGTGGTGGGTGATTTTGTTTATTTGTTGGTTGGGGAGGTTGTTTATTTTTTTGTTTGTTTGGTGTTTGGGTTGGGGTTTTTTGTTTGGGTCGGGTTTTTTGGTTGTTTTGTTTTGTTGTTGATGGGGTTTTGGTTTTTTGTTTGTTTGTTTGTTTTTAATACTTGCAGATGTTCCAGAGGAGACGATTCTTTCACTTGAGCACATTAGGTAACATAAATTAACTGGGCACTTTCCTTTGTCTAATGACTTTTTAAATCCAGATTAAACACACTGAAATTAAAATAGAAAGTTCTAAACAAAGCCCACAAAAACCCACAGTCTAAGCATAGAAAACCACTGCAGCAAGGTGGAGGCGGCTTTTTAAACGTAACCAGTGAAATGGAAATTAAAAGAGATTTATTGTTTCTCCTAGATTTGAGGGAGTTTCTACACACTGCTTTTGTTTCAGCAGGATATAAGTTTTTCCAAATAACAAGGGTATTCAGGAACACAAAGTTGCATGGTAAGTTTACTTTTTTTCTGACGTGTCAGTTGTTTAACCTAGCTTTAAAGATTAGATTTTTTTTTTTTTTAATGCCAGTGGTGCTGCTTTTTCTCAAATCACTAGAGATAAGGGAAAAAGTATTAAGTTAAATCATTTTACCTTACCTTAGTTGGAAGAGTGTACTTTCCATCAGGTAGAGGCACACTCTGAACATCTCCACACGAGCCACACACAAAAGCTAGCTTAGTGCAGAGAGGCTTAATGTTACTGACACGCACAATGGTACCACGTAAGGCAATATATTTTCCATAGCAGTTGGCCCGAACGTTTTTCAGCTGAGTTAGCGGATCGTAGTTGTACACCCTACACAAAAGTTAAGCATTAACATTTTGAAAGCTTACCATACTTAAATGCAGTACAAACAAAAAAACCCCCAAAACACCCCAAACACAAGTACAAATGCCCCAAACACAACCACAAAAAAACCACAAACAAGCCCCAACAACACCAAACACAAACAGAAAAAAGTCTCACACCCAACAACAAAAAGGTTTACACACCAATGATTAACAGTAAGCCAGAGCAATCATTAGAAATATTTTGTCTGTGGACTCCTAGCAGTCTCCAATTCCTGTTCTAGAAAGCAGCATAACATTTAATACTCCTCAAGTGTATATACCTCAACAGCTGTACAGTTTGTTTATATAGAGACACCTCCCTCCTGTAAACAACAAAGACTAGCAATACAACAGAAATTATTTTATAGCCATCTATAACCATCTCTTCGAATTATTTCGGATTAAGACCAGAGTTTAGACTTGCAACACAAAAGGATCAAAGATTTATTACGTGTATGCTCCAACAGGAAGAGTGAGCTTTTGTGTTTCAAAGGCATAAGAACCTGTCATCAAGCACAACACACTACACCTTGTTAAGGACAACAAAGAATACCTCCTCAAATGATTAAGAATAATAAACTTTAAACAGAATCGTTTATCATGGAATGGACCTCATGAGACTGTCTAGTCCAGCCCTCCTGCTCCAGCAGGGTCAGCTAAAGCAGGTCACCCAGGTACACGTCCAGTTGAGTTTTGAATACATTTGCAGGTGGAGACCACACAACTTCTCTCACAGCAAAACAGCATTTTATTGTGTTCACATGGAATTTTCAGTGTTTTAATTTGTACCCACTGTCCCTTGTCCTGTCACTGGGCACCAATGAGAAGAGTCTGGCTCCTGAAATCCAGGGTTTTCCCAGCTCCCTCTGTGTGGGACCCTGAACACCACCATCTCATAGTTCAACCTTGTCTATGCTGCAGAACCATTTTAGGAGCATGGGGGTTTTTTTTGACTTATTGAATACTTTCTTCTACAGGATAACAGTCCATAACTGTCTCTTAGAATTTGAGAGCTTGTATATACCTTTTTTGGCCACAGGTTTTTCCTAAACACATTCTACTGTGTAATTATAAGGGTGCGGTTTTATAACAATGCAAAACTTAAAAATATATAGTGTGACAAGCACCCAAATTAAATCCACCTGCCCAAACATGCTATTTCCCGTAACAAATCAGCTCCAGCAGGAAAAAAAAAACAACAACAAACAAACAAAACCCCAAACCAAACTCAAATAGGGCTTATACTCGTAGTCCCCCTCAGATGCCTGAAGTCTGAGATGCCATTACTTCTGACAAATAAAAAAAAATTGTGGTAAGGGAGGGCGTGTTTCATTACGAACTCAAAGGAAGTCACATTTAAAAAATAACATTAATTATGATTCTTTTAAGTTCATGCTTGTTCAGAATTAGTGTAACCTCAGCTTTTTTGTTTCAAGTTAAAGTTTGATTAATTAGAATTAATATTCTTGAGACTTTCATACCAGTAGTCATTTAATAGATTTAAGCTAATATGAAATAACACATCCTCATAAACCACTTCCAGTTTACAAGTGTGAACCTAAACTACAACTGATACACCTGTTGTAATTTAGGTCCACACCTTTCAAATAAACTTCTTTATGAAGATGAGCCTTTTGCTAACAAAAGGCTAGATCATATTGCCTTCCCAACTTCTCCAGTAAACAGAAGTTGTTTAAATATATTTCTCTCATTTAAATCAACACGCGTTTCACAGAATAGTTGTTCTACTTATAAATTACTTTTCAATTTATAAGCTTTTCTTCAGCTTATATGCAGGTTTCATGTTTTGTCTTCAGAATGACAGTCTAGATTTTGTCATGGTGAAGGAAAAAAGAAAAATGTAGACTGTTCTGGAAATAGCTTCAGAGTCAAATCTCTCAATAAAATAAGTAAGCTTCAGCATCACACACAGACACTGACAACGATTAGACAGCATTAGGCAAATAAATCCTCATGAAAACAAAACAAATGCTCAACACCCACTACCTAGCATGAATGAGAGGCACATTTATGATAGGTTCTCCAACAAGCGGTAATCCTTCCTGCACCTGCAGCTCTGCAGCATGCCTTTCAAGGTCCTTTGTTAGCACCTAGACAGAATAGGCAGACACAAATGTAGTATCATGCACCATGGATTCGATTAGATTTGATTACCATCCCTTATGATCAGACCCACTGCTGAAATCTAAAGAGCCCTCCGCTGTCCTACATTAAACAGTGTTTTTCTGCTTCTGAACAGTTTTAAGCTGCATTTTAATGTAAATTTAAAATCAACACATTCATTGTGGTTGCTTCTTTAACTAGAAAAAAACCCAATGTATACAATAATCTTTAATGTCAGTCAATGTGTGGTAGCTTGACTAAAGCACAAACATCTGAGAACTTGTCTGTCAAGAAGCAGTGAATTGCTACTTAGAGACACTGAACAGAGCCAGGAATTCTTGAATCTGCTCACCATTCACCCACCATCTGTGTGAGGTGTGACATAGCACGTGTAATTCGCAGTACATTAATAAAGCAGGAATCTGAACTCCCTGTTATGTAAGTGCTAGAACCACACTTAGTTTTAATCAATCAACTGCTTTGAATAAGCAAAATGCACTAAGACAAAGCATTTTCAAAACAGGACTTTGTAGGCCATACAGAAATGGTGGAGGGATGGAAGAGTCTGAGTTTTGAATAAACAGTAAATTTCTGTAAGACAGGAAAACAGATTGGGGTTTTATAAGGTAATTACCTCTAAGTCCCACCGATTTTTTGTGGGGGTTATGCTTCAATGTATTAGAACATTTACCTGATGAATTGCCAGACCCATACAGTGCAGTATTTTCTGAGGCATATCCCTTAATTCAGTAGATATATTTGGTATTGATTTAGTCAATTCTTTGTCTTGTATTAGTTCCTTATAATCCACAAGTATACTTCCTTTTCTTTCTATTTCATCCTGTGAAAGGTTTTAAGTTATAAAATACACTTCAAATTATGAACACAACACAACCAAATCACATAATAAACATTTCATATCTAGGATGGAAATTAATTTTGATGGACAAAATACATAATCAACAATAGGTTGGGGGATAGCTGTTTTGTTTTACCTTATCATAAAGCTCAATGCGTTGCATGAAAAACTTTTCAAAGGCTTGAGTCTTCTGAACAAAAGGAGACTTGTCAGCATAAGCTAATTAGAAACACATTGCATTAGTAATTGACATAAATAATTAATTCAATTTCACAAAATAGCACAAACAAGGAATTTATATTCCATTATTTTTCTCCATTACAAAACTGAGTAAGATGATAGATCTCTACAGTACCACAGTATTGTTCTATTATAAAACCTGTTACAAAACAAAACTTTTTCTAAGATGACATAAAACAAGCTCACAGGATCAAGAAAAGTACAGTAGAGGTATGTATATTCCAGTCTTTGATAGACTGCAGGTTTTATGGGGCTAATTGAACAGGTTTAAGAAAGATCATATTTCACACTATTCAAGATCCCTTTCCAAAGTTTGGAGACCATAGAGATTACAGTGTGCCACAAGATTGAAATCTCTATTGTATTCATGTTGCTATATAACACATATGAATTTCAGTTGCTTTCTGTTGAACTTATTCCCTCTACTTACAAGCAATTCTAGAAAAAAATGGAATACTTGCTACATATAGTTTTGGTCTAAAAGTACCTTCAGAGAAATAAAGTTTCCAGCCCTTATAGGGAATAAACTGGTCCAACGTTGACTGAACTAGTCGAGATCTTACTGGAAAAAAAAAATAAAATGGGGTTTAAAAAAACGTGGATACTAAAACTTTGCAAGTTTTATTCTCAGTGATTCTTTTGATCACCAGTGAGTCAAAAGAACGTGGCTAAAAAGTTACATAAGTGGTTTGTATAAACTTGCAATAGAACTTTGAACTTTAGCTGAACTCTTGAAATTGAAACTTACTTGGGCCTTTTGCACCTGGACTAGATGTAGAAACAATTAACCGAAATTTAGATCAAAAATTGAATTGTTGAAGGATTACGACCTCAAGAGATTACTGAAAGTGAACAAGGCCCATGGGGACAGCGCACTCCCAGTCTCTGATGTAAGTATAAAGTGACAAGACGTACAGTCTTTGGAAGGGAATCTAGATGACAGCGTGGCCAAGAGGAGCTTTAGGAGATTACAATACTAAAACACACATCCTCTTGAAAATACTGAGGATGCTATTAAGGGGAGCTCCCAAAACGTTTAAAACATTAACTTAAATGCATATGTATGATGAGGGTTGGTAAAGGAACTGTAGCTCACCAATCAGCTGCATCTTATCAGAAATATTGGACTGTCAGAAGCTTGTGCAGTGCTGGTTGCTGTTAAATGCCCAGCATGCAATTCTGCAGAATTGGAATAAAGATAAATATCTCCAATCAGTACGTTGATTGGGCTTTGCGCACCGGGTGAAGAACCTTTGTTTAGGGACAGCACCGGGAAACAAACAGCTCAATTAGTGCAAAAGTAGGTCTAAACAAAAACATTGAGGCCTCAGAAAAAGGGGCTCGCTCACCGGGCTCGGGCATTCTGCTCCACCGTCCCTTCTGTCCTCCGCCTCGCCATCCGCCTCGCCACCCGCCTCGCCACCCTCCTCGCCAGCCCTGAGGGCCTCTTCCCCGGGCGGCCCCTCTGCCGCCTCTCACGTCCCTGCTCATCTCGCTTTGGGGCCTCGGCAACAAACGCAGCTAAAAACACAGTAACTTTACCAAAAGATATTTTAAATTAAATCAGGATTATTCGCCTGCGGGGCTAGCATGGAAGGCCTTAAGGAGAGAAAGGGGAGGCATCCTCGCTCCCCTCAGCCTTCCAGTTTGCCGCCACCGCCTCACTTCCGGGCGTTGCAGCCAATCCCGAGAGCGTCGCCATGGAGAAGGAGGCGGGATCACCGCCTCTCATTGGCCCACTCTCCCGT
Organism: Fratercula arctica; assembly: GCA_947846985.1. Classification (NCBI taxonomy): domain Eukaryota; kingdom Metazoa; phylum Chordata; class Aves; order Charadriiformes; family Alcidae; genus Fratercula; species Fratercula arctica. The sequence goes on along the minus strand of CANTUZ010000003.1, from coordinate 16,151,374 downwards.
CGCTCCATCCCCCGCCGGCCCTGCCATTGGCTGGCGAGCGGCGCATGCTGCCCATGCGCCGCTCGCCAGCCAATGGCAGAGCCGGCGGGGGGCGGCCGCGCCTGCGCACTGCCCCCTCGGCGGCGGAGGCGCACGAGCGGCAACCGCCATGGAGGCTGTGCGGAGGCCGGGTTCGCGCATTTGTGAGGGGGATTGCGCCGTCCTGAAGCGGGACGACGTCTTCAAGGCGGTGCCCGTGCTGCGGCGGAGGTGAGGGGCTTTCGATCTCGCTTGCCATCTTCCCCCCCCTCTTTTCTCCGTCGAGGTTCGCGCTTGCCCCTCCCTCGCGCCTGAGGCGGCCCCAACGGTCGTCGCGCGGCCCCGCCTGAGGGAAGGGGGGGTTGTGGGGGTGTCCCGGTGTGGCCGATGGGACCCGTAGCTTTCCTGCCGTGCCCGTCAGAAATACCGGCCTCGCTAGGCCGATGTGGCAGGCAGGGTGAAAGACTTTAATGCTGCCTCAGTTGCTATGACGAGAAATATAAAAGAAAAAAACCCGGAAGATCTGGCTGCGTTGTTTGTAAGAAATCGAAAGGTGTTTAGGATGGTTTTGTGTTATCATTACCAAACTGGTGGGCGTTGAAAAGGAGAAAAGGGGCAGCAGCCTAAAAAGCGTATCTTCATTATACTTGTAGAATGATTAGAGTTGAAAGGGACTTTAAAGACCATCTAGTTGGAACCCCCCTGCCATGGGCAGGGACACCTCCCACCAGACCAGGCTGCTCAAAGCCCCATCCAGCCTGGCCTTGAACACCTCCAGGGATGGGGCAGCCACAGCTTCTCTGGGCAGCCTGGGCCCGTGTCTCACTACCCTCACAGTAAACAATTTCTTCCTCAAATCTAATCTAAATCTCCCTTCTTTCAGTTTAAAACTGTTACTCCTTGTCCTGTCACTCCACTCCCCAATAAAGAGTCTCTCCCCATCCCCTTTAGGTACTGGAAGGGGCTCTAAGGTCTCCCTGGAGCCTTCTCTTTTCCAGGCTGAACAGGCCCAACTCTCTCAGCCTGTCTTATCTCACTGTGGCGTGTAATTTCTGTGGGATGCAGCATTGCTTTGTTAATAATAGGGCTTGGCTTTGGTGTTCCCTTTGTTTTAGACTGTAGGAAGATGTTAGCTGTCAGTACCAGACAGTTACTGCTTCGGAGAGGATGCTATGAAAGGTCTCCTATTTCTTTTTCCTAGGCCAGCTGGCATAGCGAGAAGCACCTGCAGCCCAGCAGGACATACTATAATAAGTGGACACAGCCTGGGCTCTTCCCCTTGCAGCAGACAATTTTATAGACCAGTGTGTAGAAGTCAGTATTGAGTAATATGTGGCCAGACATCTGATTCAGTAGCATGGAGATTTAAAGGTACTATGCTTGAACAAGACTGGTTTAAAAATGGTGTAGCTCAGACCTCGGAATTTGGGAGTACTGGTTATTGACAGGCTTAACGTTCACCAGTAGAATCTGGCACGAAAATCAGGTAGTTACTCTGTTAGCTTGCAGAGCACTGCCAAGATCTGTTTGTTAGGTCGTTACTCAGTTTTTGTTTAAAACCCCTATCACAGAAGAAGGAATAAAAAGTCAGATTAAATATTGCCACAGGAAGTTAAATAGCTTTTGCATTAATTTTTCCTTTTCTATAATCTGATGAGGGTAAGGACACTCCAAGAACACATGGTAGCTGTGGTTGGATATTCTGTTTAGAATGTTCATCAAAATGAATTTTGGCTGCATGCACATAATTTTTATCTATCTAAATTCTTTTCAGTCATTTCAAGTCTTTTAATATCTGGGTTGGCAGAATTTACATGAGCAAGTATAATGCTGTTAATAGACACTGGTACCTGTTTCATTTGACAAGACTGGTGTTTCTCTGTTCAGCAAGGAAACCTGTGTAGGTCAGCCTGAAAGCGAAAGGCTTCGTGGGTCCTTTTTTGTGTGAAGAAGGAAAAATGCAAACCTCCCTTAGTGCAATCAAAAAGAAAGGGATAATAAAATCCCTTTTTTTTTTTTTGTTTTGTATTAACCATTTCTAGGCTTACATGACATACTCTGCTGCTGTCTGTTTTCTTCATAGTCTTTTGGCAAATGTTATTTCAAAGGAGCTCTGCAAAATACAGGTTCATGCTCATCTTTTGCACGACCCAGCCTAGATTTAATATACTTTAGTTTAATTTGATTGCTTGCCTTGTTCTGACTTTCTCTGTAAAAAATGGTACTATATAATTCAAGTGATATATCCTTGTTTTATCTGCCATTTTAGAATTCTTTTGAACTTAAAAAAAAAAAAATTCTTACTGTACACTCAATTTAAGTTCTTTATTCTTTTCCTAACCAGTTTCAGTTTAATGTGTTTTTGTGGCTAGTTTCACTTTTTTTGCTTGTCCTGGTTTTCTTCAAGGATATAGATAAAAATGTCATATATGAAGCTATAGTTTAGTTTCAACTATTGTGGGTTTCAGATATAGTAAAAATAATGCTTTTAATATTATTAACTTTTTTATTATTTCAGAAAAATTATTTTTGAGAAGCAGTGGTTCTATCTGGACAATGCCATCGGACATACTTATGGAACTACATTTGAAGTAACCAGTGGTGGAAACCTCCAGCCAAAGCAAGAGGTGGAAGAGTCTACCACAGGTATTACAGAGGATTGACTGGTTGGAAAAACGACTTCCAATTAATTTGCTACTTTGATGATACCAAAGATGATGGAAAAGCTTTCTGTTAATCATTTGTTAACTTAACGTTATTTATATTCCTTCTGTCATAAAAGTGCATGGTTTTGTCTTGATCTGCTGTTTCACTAGTCCTGTAACAAATAAGCT